>CM037857.1:48334613-48712740 GCA_021292105.1 Anadara kagoshimensis
TGACAGACAGCTGTCGTCCGTAAGCAACTTGTGAGACGCTTGTAGGATTTATCTATCATATTTCACATTACTTTAGAAAAGCGTTTTACTGATTTAGAAGACGAATGCAATCGAACCGCATACGCAGTTTTTCTGCGCATGTGACATTTTTCGTAATGTCAACCGCTCACGTAATGTCACCCTGTGACATCAGATTTTCTGAAAATCGAGGGTGACATTAAATTTACCCAAACGCGTATTAACCAATCAGATTTCGAGAAACTTACAAAAGGTATAATAAAATAAATTATGATATACATGTATTAACCTGTATGGTAGACATTTTCACATGGGTTAAATTTTTGCAGTAATTTCTATTGGGCGAAATAAGAGAAACTTTTACGCATATGGAATTTACCCCCTTTACAGTATATTTTAGCAAGACAGTGTTGATATGTAATAACCATGTTTTATACTATGCCATGTTTGTCAGATGTTTGCATGTTTTCATCGTATTGTATGAGAATGCTCATATTATTAGAATATACGTTCTTGACATGGACGTCAGCGTTTTGTTGTCTGTTAAATCTACATGTGGCAGCGGTGGACACAGCTTTTTTATTCTCTGATGTCAAGTTTATGGGAACTCAAAGGTATTTTTAAAGTTTGTACAATGTAAATAATTACAAATTATTAAAAATTATTATTATAAACTTACTGGTTGTATGTAGTTGATATCAAACTCAAATTCTGTGACAATTTGTGAGCTATAACATTTGACAACTGGAGACTGTGCCTTTGATATCAGTTCTGTAGTTATATCTTTGGTGCCTGTGATACATCATATAAATAAACAAACAATCAGAAAGTACAGTCAAACCTGTCTATAGAGACCACTTAAGGAAACCAGTGAAAGTGGTCTTTATGTGCAGGTGGCTCTTACAGGGTTCGTACTGGCATTTGGACTCCAAATTTAAGGACTTTTTAGGGTCTTTTCAAGGTCTTATTTGCAAATTCAAGGCCTAATCAGAAAGACAATTTTAGCAAAATAATATTGGTGCAAAGACAGTTAAATCAATAAAACAATTACTTACATGTCCATAGTAACGACACTAAGTGGATAAGGTTGAAATTGGGCAGTTGGGAGGGCCAGGTACTTTTAAATTGCTCATTTCAACATAATTAATAAATTTATTTTTATATCAGTCTATTTGCAACCACTCAACACCCCACTGGCCAAATTCAAGGGCTTTTTAGGGCCTTCAGGATAAGTTTAAGGGCTTTTTAGGGTCAGACTTGTTTTTAAGGTCTCAAAATTTAAGGTCTTTTCCAGGCCTGTACGAACTCTGCTCTTAAATAAAGGGTCAAATAGCATGAATAAAAAGCAATTGGGATAAAACTGTACTGGCCTTTAGAAGCAGGTGGCCCTTATATAGAGGTGGCCTTTAAGGCAGGTTGGACTGTATTGCATAGGCAACATGAACTTACCTACCGACAAATGGAAAACTAAGGAATTTATTTCCAATCTGAATTGACCTCTACAATAATTAAACTTGTACAAAGAATACATAGGTCAATATTGGGACTCTTCACAATTAAAATCTTATGTTTTATTTTCACAAACATTAAACTAATTTTTACAATTTGACAAAACAAAATCTAAAAATTACTTATTAATTATATATTTATTTTGACGAAGTCAGATATAGAATGTTCAAAAGCCTAAAATACCTGTTAAGTGAACTCAAAATTGGTCTCCCATTCAAATCTGCTCATCTGTGACTTGAACCAAAACAATGGGAGGCACTATGATTAGCCTGTCAGTCAGTGAAATAAATTTATTTATTGAATGGGGATTTGTGTCCAAGTCAAGAATATTTCACTTATATTGACACATCACCAGCTATAAGTGAAGCGGCAGAAAATGCATTTAGTATTCTGCTTTCATAACAAACCTCTAACTCAAGCGAATCTTTATGTGGAAAAGTATATCAGTTGACCTACCAAAGGTTGGTGATATTTTCCAGGTACTGTGGTGTTTTTTCTGCCACTGAGAACTGACAGTTGCAATATAAATGAAAGAATCTTGACTGGGACATAACACATTATTCTTACACTTAATTCCATTCATACCTATACTTTTCCTTTTTTGCTGTTGTTCTTCCAATTTCCAGATGAGTACATTGCATTATGTATTTTTACCACTATAAGAATTGCCAACCTCAATTTAACCTTCTTGCTGCCAAATAAATTTTCAACACAGCATTGGCAGTGTCAAATTGAAGTTCACAATGCAAAATCATATGATATCATGATATTTTACATATGTCAACAATAGCTTATGATGTCACACACCTTTGTAGTCATATGACATCATTAGTTTATTGCAGATTTTAAGCACAATAGACAACATTTTGCATTTTTGTTTACTTTACAAAAAGATTATAAGTATTTCTTAGTCTTTTAATTAAGAGTTGTCAATTCCATTAAAAGGAAACATGTGTCCATGTGGCAGGCAGCTAGCTGGTAGAGGACACATATGTCTGTTTGGCAGCAAGAGGGTTAAATGAAAGAATCTTGACAAGGGCATAACACGTCATTACTCCACTGCACTCCACCCACCCACCCACATGCACACACACGATTACTCCACCCCACACATAACAAACCTTTTCTCTTTTTGCTGTTTTTCTTCCTATTTCCAATCTGAGTACAAGACATAAGATTAAGTCCCTCCCCACACACCGGGGTTATAGACTCTGTACAATCACAGAATGTTGGCAGTGACCAGTCTGTCGCGGTGTCTGGACAGTAACCACGGTACAGAGAATCTGCTTTACTCACTCTATAAAAAACCAAACAAAATTAAGTGAAAAAAAAGGGCTACATTTTGTCCAAAAAACATTCTGATTTTTTCATGAATTTTAGACATTTTTACACTTTCAGAATCAATTCAGAATTTTCAGACTAAATTCAGAATACAGATAAAAGTATTCCGAAATATTCATACACAAATCTTTGGTGCAAGAAAATACAGATTTAAAAAATTTTCAGAAATATTTAAACAAATTTTAGAATGTTTGAAAGTTTGTTATACCTCCAGCTTAATGAGAATTCCTTTGGTCTCCTAGTTTTTCCTCCATACAACACACCATCGCTCTTCATTAAATCATTGGTTCTGTCTCCATCGTATGTTCCACACAAACCTGACAATAAAAATGTGAGCATGTGAAAGGTGATGGTTTATATCTTGGTCAATATCATTATTACTGTAAAGGGGGAAATTTTCGCGTGGGTAAAATTTTCGCTTATTTTGCGCTAAAGAAATTACCACGAAATTTTCACCCACGCGAAAATGACAACTATACAGGTCTATATATCATAATATACAGAATACACTTATATCGGTAGACCGGAAATTACACCCACGCGAAATGTCAGATTTCAAAAATCGCGAAATTTTCACCCCGCGAAAATAATCCCCTTTACAGTATTTATTTCTTAACATCATCCAATATAGATGAATTAAGGTGCAAAAAAAATTGGTTTCAAATTTTTTATCCAAGCACCTACTGATGAGGAACTGTATTCCAAAATGGCCTTCCAGTGCTGTAAAATTAAAGCTGGTATAATATGTAATATCTAGGAAATGCACTCATTGGAGTGAGTTTTTTCATTGGTTTTGGCATTTGTTGTGAGTGTCTTGTCCAACAGATTCTGGGAGTTAAATTTGAAAAAAAACTTTATGAAAGATAAGCCATTACCTATCAAAATCCTACTGATTGATTTAATGGGGTTTTACATCCCAGTCAAGAATATTTCACTTATATTGGGGGGTCACCAGCTATAGGTGAAATTGCAGAAATGTTTTTACCTTTGCAGTGCACTAAGGGCAATGTGCACCGAGGTTCTGTAACCTGCTACACATGCTGTGACATGGGACATCAGTTTTTAAAGTCTCTTCCAAAGGAACCTGTGACTTTCATTTCTAAATGTCGAGTGCTTGGTGAAAGAAACGTCACTAACTATTTTCAAGTCCTGGTGATACCTGGCTGGGATTTGAACCTATGACCTCACACATATGAAGTGAGCGCTCTACAGCTGAGCTACAATAGTGGTAAAACCTACTGAACAAGCAAGCACTCTACTAAATATTTCCTAGCTACAAATTTTAGTATTCCATTAAAAATTCTACAATGTAAACTAACCTTCTGTGTTGCCATAATCTGCAGAACTGGCTCTGATTTTGACATTGAGGAACTGGCTAGTTCTGCGTCTTCCATTCATGACTATGACCTTTGTTCCAGTTGGTAATGTGATCTGTTATAAAATCATTTTATCATTAGAAAATACACTACAGAATAAATGAACAATCAATAAAACTTAAAGTTTTACACGTCATCAAATGATTTTTAATGTGAAATATAGGATATTTGGTTGCCAAAGCAACTGAATCATGAAAAAAAGGCTGTAATATGTCTTGTATACAAATTGTTACATTGTAACATCATGAACATTGGCATAAGCCAAACAGTTCTCTGTAACTGATGTCTGATTGTTCATTTTTCATTTTTTTATTTATTTATTTATTAATATTTTTTTATATTTTTTTTGCTATTTAGAATGAGCTAGATTTTGTGCAAAAAGTGTAAGGCATCAGAAATTTACTGCTGTATATTCCAGAATTTTCTCATTGGTTTAAATGAAGATTCTAGCATGCATCTATTTATGCTTCTTTTGGTAATGTGTAGTGCAAATTCAATTAGATCAAAATAAAACATTTGTGAAAGCTATTTACACTTGAGAATTTAAGTGATAATTAAATAATTCAATTCTCATTTGTTAAAAGCATTTTGATTGGTCAGATTTTTTAGTTATGTTTGCATGAATGAATTAGCTCTCAATGATGTCATCTCATTATGGATGACATACAGAGGCATTTGGATTCCTACGCCATAGCGTTGCTATTATTTATTACTTCCTACTGCTATATTGTTTAAATTGTTGGTTTGTTGTTGAAAAATTTCTAAAAATTGAATTAGAAGAAATGAAATTAATTTTTCATTTTGTTATGGAAGTATGAAAGAATTTGTCAATTTGCACATGTAAAAAAATTCGCTATGTGAATTATTCAGTGTGTAAAATGTCCAATTCTTTTATACTTCCATAACAAAAAGAAAAATTAATTCATTCCTATATTAAATGTGAAAATTTTCCCGATTTACAGTACTTAAATTTCAAGTCGGAAGTTTTTTCTTACCCTGTATTTTTTGCCGCCACCAATTCTAGTTACAGTAGTTCCTGGTGTTAATTCTCCATTTATAAACATTCTCACTGATATAGGAGTTTTATCTGTACTTCTCTTTGCTCCACAACGATCAACGACAATCACGTCATCCCCTGATCTGACGACGACCACACAGTTACAGGACGCTTTACCACGACAGCTTCGGAAAAACACTTGAACCTAGAGAAAATTAAACCAGAGGCTCAGTGTGGCTGAGCCTGTATCGCTCACCTGACTAAAATGCTTTTAAAGCAAATTTGTATTCCAGTGATGAAAAAATGCACTGTTTATATCAGACAGAATGGCTAAGGAAATCACTGTAGAACTATATGTACCATTCACAGTTTTTTCAATCTGATTGAAATCACATCTCTCACTTGCTCTCCCATTTTTGATATAGGCGCGGAGTGGGAGATCTGAGGAAACACTGTTTAGGGGCATATGTGAATGAGCCATTGTTGTAACATTTATTGTCCAATGAAATTTCAGCTTCCGAGATTTTGAAAGTGTTTTGCCTTTATTGTAAATGAAATGGGCAATTTGAATTTGTCAATCTAAGTAAAGGACCTTCCATACATCATTCCCATAAAGTTTGGTTCAATTTGCTTCAGTAGCTTTAGAGGAGATAGCAAATATATGCTATTCCCATAGGGTTAAACTATGTTCTGTGCTGGCAGCCATCTTTTTTGGCAGATCAAAAAAATGTCAACAATCTAAGTAAAGAACCATCCATACATCATTCCTGTAAAGTTTGATTCAATTTGCTTTAGTAGCTTCAAAGGAAATAGCAAATATATGCTTTTCCCATAGGGTCCATTGTGAAACAATGTTCTCCACTGGCAGCCATGTTTTATGGCAGATCAGGAAAATTTTGGCAATCTATGTAAAGGACCTTCTATTCATCATTCCTGTAGAGTTTGGTTCAATTTGCTTCAGTCATTTCTGAGGACATAGTCAAAAATGGGTTTTTCCCATAAAGTCCAATGTTAAACTATCTTTTGCGCTGACAGCCATGTTTTTTGGCAGATCAGAAAATTTTTGGCAATCTATGTAAAGGACCTTTTATACATCATTCCTGTAAAGTTTGGTTCAATTTGCTTCACTAGCTTCAGAGGAGATGGCATATATATGCTTTTCCCATAGGGTCCAATGTGAAACTATGTTCTCCGCTGGCAGGTCATGCTTTTTGGCAGATCAGAAAAATTTTGGCAATCTATGTAAAGGACCTTCTATACATCATTCCTGTAAAGTTTGGTTCAATTTGCTTCAGTCATTTCTGAGGACAT
The DNA here is from genome assembly GCA_021292105.1 of Anadara kagoshimensis. Lineage (NCBI taxonomy): Eukaryota > Metazoa > Mollusca > Bivalvia > Arcoida > Arcidae > Anadara > Anadara kagoshimensis. Next base: position 48,341,166 of record CM037857.1, read on the forward strand.
AGTCAAAAATGCGTTTTTCCCATAGGGTCCAATGTTAAACTATCTTCTGCCCTGGCGGCCATGTTTTTCAGCCGATCAGAAAAATTTTGGCAATATAAGTAAAGGACCTTCTATTCATCATTCCTGTAAAGTTTGGTTCAATTTGCTTCAGTCATTTCTGAGGACATAGTCAAAAATGCGTTTTTCCCATAGGGTCCAATGTTAAACTACCTTTTGCGCTGGCAGCCATGTTTTTTGGCCAATCAGGAAAATTTTGGCAATATATGTAAAGGACCTTCTATACATCATTCCTGTAAAGTTTGGTTCAATTTGCTTCCCAAGCTTCAGAGGAAATAGCATATATATGCTTTTCCCATAGGGTCCAATGTTAAACTATCTTCTGCGCTGGCGGCCATGTTTTTTGGTGGATCAGAAAAATTTTGGCAATCTATGTAAAGGACCTTTTATACATCATTCCTGTAAAGTTTGGTTCAATTTGCTTCACTAGCTTCAGAGGAGATAGCATATATATGCTTTTCCCATAGGGTCCAATGTTAAACTATCTTCTGCGCTGGCGGCCATGTTTTTTGGTGGATCAGAAAATTTTGGCAATCTAAGTAAAGGACCTTCTATACATCATTTCTGTAAAGTTTGGTTAAATTCGCTTCAGTCATTTCTGAGGAGATAGCCAAAATGCGTTTTTCCCATAGGGTCCCATGTTAAACTACCTTTTGCTCTGGCAGCCATGTTTTTTGGCCAATCAGAAAAATTTTGGCAATCTATGTAAAGGACCTCCAATACATCATTCCTCTAAAGTTTGGTTAAGTTTGCTTCAATAGTTTCAGAGGAGATAGCCAAAATGTGTTTTTCCCATAGGGTCCAATGTTAAACTATGTTCCCTGCTGGCAGCCATATTTTTAGGCAGATCAGAAAAATTTCGGCAATCTTTGCAAAAGACCTTCCATACATTATTCCTGTAAAGTTTAATTGAATTCGCTTCAGTTGTTTCAGAGGAGATAGCCAAAATGTGCGTTTTCCCATAGGGCACAATGTTAAACTTTGTTTTGCCCTAGTGGCCATTTTTTTTTGGCGGATCAGAAAAGTTTGGGCAATCTTAGTAAATGACCTTGCATACATTATTCCTGTAAAGTTTGGTTCAAATTGGCTCAGCGGTTTCAAAGAAGATAGCAAATATATGCTTTTCCCATAGGGTCCAATGTTAAACTATCTTCTGCGCTGACGGCCATGTTTTTTGACGGATCAGAAAAATTTTGGCAATCTAAGTAAAGGACCTTTCTTACACCATTCCTGTAAAGTTTGGTTAAATTTGCTTTAGTCATTTCTGAGGAAATAGCAAAAATGCATTTTTCCCATAGGGTCCAATGTTAAACTATCTTCTGCGCTGGCAGCCATGTTTTTTGGCGGATCAAAAAAATTTCGGCAATCTAAGTAAAGGACCTTCCATACATCATTCCTGTAAAGTTTGGTTAAAATTGGTTCAGGGGTTTCAGAGGAGATAGCCAAAATGTGAAAAGTTTACAGACGGACTGACAGACTGACAGACTGACGGACTGACGGACGGACTGACGGACGACGGACGCTGAGTGATGGCAAAAGCTCACATGGCCTTTAGGCCAGGTGAGCTAAAAAAAGTATTGACCATACAAGAAAAAGAATATTGTAATGCTAATAGTGTAAAACCAAAAACATCATACACAAACTTGATACCTTTCAGACAAAATGTCTATGCAGAATCCTGAAAATATTTTGGCCCAACAAAATAACAAATGAAGAACTTTATGAAAGAATTGAAACAGTCCCAATCTCAGAACAAATCAGAGAGAGAAGATGGAGGTGGACTGGTCATGTTTTAAGGATGGGAACATCAGATATACGAAAAGCTGCAATTAGATGGACACCACCTGGTAAAAGAAGCAGAAGACAACCAAAGGAGACTTGGAGAAGATCAGTCGAAAAGGAGATGAAAGAACAAGGATGGACATGGGGCATGTTACAGAAAATGTCAGCAGACAGGCAGAGATGGAAATCCTTGGTCAAGGCTTTATGTGCTCCCACCACAAAGAGGACTAAGTAGTAAGTAAGTAATACTTTAGATCACAGCACCTCTCACCACCTATATCCTAATTTGAGAAAGTTATTGTCAGTTTGCTTGCCAAAGGTTGGTGCTTTTCTCTTGGCACTAGTTTCCTCCAGCCTCCCAGAACTGACCTACTCAATATAAGTGAAAGAATCTTGACTGTGGTGTTAAACACCATCACCCACACCATGTACAATGGAAATAATACACTGCCATCCATAAAAAACTTCACAAATTTATATCTGCCATAGGTTAACATTATATTTAAATCATATAAAATTTTGCTCATACATTTGAAATATTGAAGTTTTTCCTGTATTTGAAAGTGATATCTTAACTTTAGGATCTAAATGTATGCACCCCGGTAATAAAATTGCTTTTTTTTTCTTGAACATCAATTTCCTAAGAATTTTCTTAAATTTTGGGGAAAAGTATATAAATTTGGGAAAATTATATTTTTCAAAATAAAAACATTATTTTAGCTAAAACAAACACTCAGCTTTAGCAGAATGGTGTTTTCAATAATTTAATTTTGTAAAGATTTTGAGTCTGTTATGATAGGACCAGTTTTAAACATGTATGATAATCTATGGAGAGCAGCATACCTGCCAACTCTCCCGATATAAGCGGGAGTCTCCCGATATCGCGACCAAAATTTTGGAATCTCCCGTTTTCCCTACCTCTCCCGCGCAGGAGGTTAGAATCTCCCAATATTCTAATTTGTGACCCCAAATTACCAGTTTTGGACATCTCTGCCTTTTACATTTACCAGAGACTCAGACTTTATCTATGCTTTGTGCGTCAGTGAGTTGCGTTGAACATAGGTCGAATGGGTACCTGTCTAGCACCAATGAAAACAAATGGCAGCCAAGTGATGTATTATCAGCTTAGGTGAGTAGTAATCAGCAGTGTAGTTCCTCATAAACATTATGAGATATCATGGAATGTGCTCATGTACCTACTGTACCCAATAAACCCAAGTCCACTCCGACAGGTGATATTGTCTTTTCCCTTACTAAAGGTTGGGTAGTTTTCTTCAGATGCTCTGTTTTTATCTCATGATTTAAGACCCCATGGCCTAAAGATGAGTTGAGTAATGGTGTTTAACATCCCAGTCAAGAATATTTCATTTATATCAAGACATTGCAGCTAAAGGGGAATGTACAGAATTTTGCCATGAGTGCCATGCTTACCCTGACATGGGACTTTGTTTAAGTTTACATCCAAAGGAACAATGACTCATTTTCATAATGCTGAGTGCTTGTCAAAAATCATTCACTTTCCAATTTCTGGTGTCAGACCTGGCCAGGGTTCAAACCCATGGTCTCCCAATTAAGGAGTGAGCACTCTACTATCTGAGCTACAGCAGTGGTTTATGTTACTGGATACTACATAATTTAGATTTGAACTACAGATATAATAGTTACCTCATATGGCAGGTACTTGTTTCTATACAACAGAAATCTTCCTTCAAAGAAGTTATCATACTTTCTGAAAAATAAAAAGAAACAAGATTTAGCCACCGGTATGGTATTGCAAATATTAAATAAACAAGCAAATTCAATGAATCAGGATCCCCTGCCAGTAGACACTTTTTGGTGATTTGCACCAATGTTCAACACGGTCATTACTCAAAGAACAATGAGAAACCAACTCTGGTTAATGATATGTGCATTTGCTATCAATGTTGATGCTTTGTTCCAAGTTTCACAAATCACTATTTGGTAATATGCACTTATGTTCAAAATGGCCATTACTCCCAGGAAAATTAAAAAACCAAATCATGTTAATGATATGTGCATCAGCTATCGATGTTGATGCTTTGTTCCAAGTTTCGTAAATCACTATTTTGTGATATGCATTTATGTTCAAAATGGCCATTACTCCCAGGAAAAAGAGAAACCAAATCAGGTTAATGATATGTGCATCAGCTATCGATGTTGATGCTTTGTTCCAAGTTTCATAAATCAGTGCTTCATAGTTTTTAACAACTACTTCAGACAAGAAGTGTTTGGAAAGTTTGAATTAAATATCTCTTTTCTTCAATGGGGGGGGGGGGGGGGGGGGGGGGGGGGGGGGGGGGGGGGGGGGGGGGGGGGGATAAAAATTCAGGTTTAGTAACCACATCACAAACACCAACTATATCTTACAAGAACATACCATGTCATGTCACAACATAAAACACATAGAAAACATACAATTTTTGTCAAATTTTTCAGATGCATTAGGTTTCTGAAATCAGCTGTAGATTTTCTCTGGAAAAATAGAGTATGGTACAAATGTACATGGTTTTTTAGAATTCAGATCATCTAATCTAAAAATTCTACATTATACTAGATAACAACAGGATAACAGACCTTCCATCAAAAGTCTTCATATGTGGGTCATTAGTATAAAGCACAACAGCCCGCTTGTCTCTGTCTTTAACTGTAAGCTGTAACAGTAAGTAAAAAATCTTTGTAGAGTTACCTCCCTTATTGAATGTTTTCTCTCATCAAAGCCAGTGATTTTGTTTGCCTAAAATTACTTCAGAATAAAGGTAGTTTCCCTTGGAAAAATTAGCTTAAATTGTCCAATTTGACCACTAGCAAAGTTAACCTAGCTATTGTATGAATATAACATCTTTGTATTGAGGATCCCAACCTATTGCAAACATGTCATAATGCAGTTTTTTTTGTATTTCAGAACTCCAAATTTTCCCAATTTTTAAGGCAGAAGTAGTTTTAAAAAAGTAACACTAAAATCCTTTATTACTTATATATATATATATATTATGATCCCTTTAAAATTACTGACAACTTGTTGATGGCAGACTTCCATTCATTCATTACAATTTAGGTAAAATTTTTGAAAAATTATTTTCACCAAATGTTCAAAATGGCTTAATTTCATTATTTTTAGGCTTTTTAATAAAAATTATAAATTTAGTTGAGTGTAAAATGGAAGTCCTTCTTGTCAACTACTTCTGGTTTCTTACAAACTTAACTGTAATAATTCAAATAAATTGAAATTGTTTCCAATGAAAATTTCAAAATTAAAATTTAAAAGTTTCTGTTTGCGAATTCTTCAGCATTAAGTAACTAAGAACAAGCAATTGTATTTGTAAAGTTTACCCTTCAATGTTTTCTCTATGCTTGCATATCCTATGTTTTAATTCATTCCAATTTTGGTAGCTAAAATCCCCATTAGCTATTAATTTCAGAGAAATTCTTTCAAAAGTAACCTTTATTGCAAATTTGTGAAAAATACTTTAATGAAAAAATACTTTAGCTAGAATTCTCTCTTGAGACAGAATCTACAAGGTTTAATGTTTTCCGTTAATCTTTCTGATATGACCTTGGTTCAAGGTCATGACACACACTTTGAATCATGAAGATTAGTCATGTGAAGTTTTATGACAGTCGTCTAAAGCAATTATGAGATATGGCCCAGACATGATTCTACCAAACAGACATGGGGATTGCTATATACCCCCATGACAATATTTCACTAGGGGGTATAAAAAGGTACTATATTTTCACAAATTTTGGAAGTTTGGTTATTAATAGTTTTAAATAATTGTGAAAGCCTAGATAGTACAAGCCAAACATCATCCACTTTATGTGACTACTTTGCAATCTCACAGTGACAAAAATATCTTTTGGTTTATATTTCAGACACATAATCCAAAACAAATAAACTGGTTCATGTCCAAATCACAATCCAAAACATAAAGTAACAAAACTTTGAAAACTGGCAAATTTAGTTAATCATTTGAACTTCAACCAGGAAAGTGAGATCTTTTTGAAAATAAACAATTTTTTAAAGTCACGTTAAATTAATTTTCATTTCTGGAGTAACAACTTACCTCAACTCTTCCTATCTGGGTATTGAAAAAGTTATTTAAATTTTCACTCATCCATAAGAAGACTTTAACGTATCTCTTTTGGTCCTTGTCTCTAATATTATCTATTGTAGCTACGACGGGAATCACAATGTCACCCATCCAATTTTCCATGGTGATCTTGTAACGACAAGCCATTGATTCCGATGTGCTCCTGTCTATGCCAAACACTGCTTGGGTTATTTCATCTTTTGTTCCAGGACATTTCTTTTCCTTTGCTGTCTCTACTAGAACCGAGAGTTCCACTTTGCAATACTTTTCTCGATCAGCCATGACACAGAATAATCTGGGTGGGATTAATGCTTGTATTTTTATAACGGTATCAGTCATGCCTTCATTTACTGTAAGCTTTGTGGTGACAAGCTGTTTGAAAAAAAATTAATTTAAATGTAGAAAATAGTTATTGTGGGAGTGATATGAAGTTTTCAGACAAATCATTTCACTAATATTGAGATGTCACAGCTACAGATGAAATAGTAAAAATTGATGGGCATTTGTCATTAGTATCTCTATTGAAGGTTACCCTGTTGTTATTTTTATAACTAAATGAAAAGTGTTTGGTGACAGAATAGGCATTATTTATTTTAAGAGTCCAAAGACTGACCATAATCAGAGAACCATTCTGAAATCTCCAATTGATGGAGATATCCAATATTTTATTACCAATAAAATTTTCATCCCAATTCTTTTATGATGCTAAGTGGAGTGTAGTGACAAGTCAAGTTGAGTCAAGTAATGGAGTTTAAAACCCAAGTCAAGAATATTTAACTTATATCAAGACATCGCCAGCTATAAGCAATGGCAGAAATTTTGCCTGTGCGTTATGCTAATGACATTATACAGCAGTTTTCTTTATTGTGCCACACCTACTGTGACACCTATTTTAAGTTCCCATCCGAAAGAACTGTGATTTTCATATCGTATAGCCAAGTGCTTGGCGAAAGAACAGTCACTACCCAATTTCAAGTTTTGGGTCAGACCCCATTGGGATTTGAACAAATGACCTAGCATAATGGAGTTTTGGTCCCCAGTCAAAATTCTTTCACTTATACCAAGGTGGTCTCTTCAGGGATAGCAGACATTTTGATTTACCTTTATATCAGCAGTAAGTTTGTCACTTTTTCTCCATGGACCTCTGGTATTGACACATCTGACTGATCACATGCTGACACTGAGCAGTACAACTGAAAAAATACAATATAAAATACAACACATTAAACAACACTAATACACACAAAATACAAACACATCAGTGGAGTTAAGTGGAGAAATCATAGTTCTGCTGGCACTTGACTTCATTCAAAATTCCCTGACACTTTCTTTTGCCCTGACATTTTAATGCAGGGTTTGTACCGACATTTGGACTCCAAATTTAGGAACTTTTAAGGGTCTTTTCAAGGTCTTATTTGCAAATTTAAGACCTAATCAGAGGAACAATTTTAGCAAAAAATTATTGGTGCAAAGGCAATTAATCAATCAAACGTGTCGATAGTAACGGCACTTGAAGTGGAGTTGAAGTTGGTGTTCGGTTGGGCCAGGTACCTTTCAATTGCACATTTCAATGTAAAAATCAATTAATTATTTATTTATATAGTCTATTTGCAACCACTTAATATCAGAATACAGACACCCAACTGGCCAATTCAAGGGCTTTTTAGGGCCTTCAGAATAATTCAAAGGCTTTTTAGGGTCAGACTTGTTTTTAGGGTCTTTTTAGGGCAAACCTCAAAATTTAAGGACTTTTCCAGGCCTGTACAAGCCTGTAATGCACTTCAAAACAAAAATGACACTTGGAACAGAAAGATATGCCTGCCACCTCGTGATAGATTTTTCTGCATGTGAACTCTGGCCCATGTATTATTATTTGATGATTTACATGGTAAATATTGATCGTTTCTTAAAAAAACATACCGGGATCTTGTTCACATCACAATCCCAAAATCTCAATAAAAACTGGAAAAAAGGTTAAATAAAAATGAATTTCCATCACTGAAACCAAACCAGATTTTCAAGAACAAGAAAAAGTCTCTTCCTATTTCTGCAGTTAAGATTTAGGATAAAATTTCAAATATCTGCCAAATTTATTACCGTATCTTTGAACTGAAACTGTATTATTGACTCTTCAGTAATATTGCTTTCAAATGTATCTGCCGGTAGATCCTCAAGTTTTAATCTGTTATCATTTTGATACCATTCAATACTGTACTTCAGATTATCCCGTTCTAGTTTGTCAAATTTACAGAAAAATGTCACCATATTTGTTGTATTGTCTACTGTAATCTCAACGGTTGGTTCTTTAGAAAATGTTGGTGGTTCTAAAATAGAAATTGTAAATTTTAGTAAATATTTCTGTGAAAAATAATTTTTGAAATTGTTAAAAAGAATTTAATGTGGAAAAAAGTAAGTCCTAGGATAATATATGTCTGATTGTGTAGAAGAGATGACAGGATAGAGTCAGTCGTGTGACCACTGCACCAGTTAACTATTTCCAGAATCATAATTAAAGGCAACAGATTATCAGTCAAATATCAATATACATATACATGTATCAAAAATTAAATATTTACTCACCAAGGTTAATATTGAAATCCCCTAGAACTTCAAGAGGACATTCTGCTACTTCCCAACCTTCTATTGCAAAATTTCCGAAAATATTGGCATTTAAAACAGATTTTCCGATGTAAAAGAAGGAGGAAATTACAGCAGTGACAGTTCTTGTGTAAATGTTGTCGTCTGAGCCACAACTCGACCATCAAAGAACAGTTTTAATCCTCTCGGATACTCCAAGAAATTCAATCTTTACAAACTTTCCTGTAACCTTAAATGGTGAATAAACAGTCCATGACCTAGTTTTAGTACTGATGGTTAAGTACAGCCTCTTTTTGGCATACCACATGGAGATTCCGTATTTCCCGGGTTCATTTCCTCCATTTGAAATTTATGTACATATTTTCAGTAAATGAGAACCTTTCAAATTGAATCTGAAAGACAATCAAAGGAACACTTTTCAAGGTCACCAACACATGACCCGTTTGGTCTCCAAGGTCGATAAATTGATTGAGTTTATTCAACAGTAGTGCAAATCCACCAGTTGGTCCATCCACAAATGTTGGTCCACCAGATAAAGTGAAATTTATGCTTCTTGTTATTAGAATGTTTCCGATGATTTTCAGGAAGGACCAGCTTCTGGTTACCACATCAACCCACAAAAAACAAAAATATTATAAGTCACTGATAATTAAATATGTAGCGGTTGGGTAGCTCCACAGTAGAACACTTGCCTATAGTGTAGAGGTCCAGGTTCTATCTTGTATTATTTCTCTTTCCTGTTACATTTGGGGGCTTGTCCGACCCTGGGAAGTGGCAGACTAACAGGCTGTTCCCAGGTTGGAACCTGGTGGTCTCCCCTGAATCAAAAAAAGGAAGGGAGGAATATAGCAGTGGTAGAGCACTTGCTTATTGTGCGGGAGTCCCTGGTTTAATCCCCGGTCTGACCCTGCATTTTTCTCTTTCCTGTTACAAATATATCACCTTGACTGCCATATCCCTTTTGAGTATAAGTCTGCACCTAATGAAAAATTGCAGATTGTCCAATATTATTTATGGTCATGGTTCAAGCTTCTGCCAAGATGAGTGGTATTTTTTGGAGTAAGTTATAAATTTAATTTATATCACCATTTTCAGAATAACTGCCACTATTCACATCTAGAAAATTCTGATAGATAATTTTAACAGTACAAAGTATACTGATGTAAAAACTTGTATGCCTGTACACCCTTACTGCCAAAATCTATAGTTTGTTGAAAGCAGTCAGAAATAGGAGGAAGTTGATGACTCAAGATGAGAAGTTTGATGACTCATGACATACTTTTTCTGTATTTACTTGTAAATGTAAGCATATGACAGAGAATCACTTGAAATAGCTTGAACAGGCTGCATTGTATTTACAAGTGAACCAAGCAAAATTTACTGGACTTACTTCTAATAGTGGACCAGGTAGATGTACTACTACTAGGTATACAGGATAACTTAGAATCTTGTGTGTTGAAGAATCCGGCACCATAACACTTTCCATTAATTCTGCACACACCAGTCTACAATAAATCACACACAACAAAAATTATGTAATGGTCAGATGCTTAAATCAAAAACAAACATACTAATTTATGTCAAAATCACAATCCAAAAGCAATGCAAAAAACTTTGAGACTGACAAGTCAGGTTAAACATATGAACTTCAACCAGGAAAGTGAGACCTGCCGGAAGGGTAAGCACCTCCTGTTTAGCTAGCTACACCCGCCATGTTTGTAAATTCATGAAACCTGCAAGATAAATTGAAGCTGTTTCAAATGAGTAAGAGACAAAACTGTATATTTAGCAAAATTTGGCAACCCATGTTATTATACCTTTTGTAAATTTCTCGAAATTTGATTGGTTAATAAGCTTTTTGGTAAATTTAATGTCACCATCAGATTTCAGAAAATCTGACGTCACAGGGTGACATTACGTAAGCGGTTTACAATACAATGATTTCTTATAATTTTTCGTGTGTGAAAATATGGACTGTCACCCTATCAAAAATGTAATATTTATATAATATAACACAAAGAGAGTTTAATCTGACAGATATAAAATCTAACCAATCTGTTTAATTTTAAAGACATTTATAACTCAGGGTGTCATCCTGGAGGTCATCCTAAGACTTAGTTAAATATTTACGTATTGTAGTATTTTCTGTAGATGTTACTACTGTATAATGCTTATATTTCGCTGTAGTTTTATTTTAGCTGTATTTGCGACACAGTGTATTCCCGCGAAAATAAAACAGTCGCGAAAATACCAGCCCATTAATCTTTCTTACGAAGTTTTCCTTTAATCAGATAAGACCGCAAAAATATGACATTGCTAATACACTGAACATTGCCAAGCCGCGAAAATGTGACACCACGAAAAATAAAGCAATATATAGTATTGTACACTTACCTTTTGTACTATGCCAGTCACTCCACATTGTTCACATACAGAATCATACACATACAGATCCAAATAACTTAATCCTGCCCCCTGTCCATTATTACTGATTGACACTTCATATTTACCATTTCCTTCAGGCACGGGACACACAACACTTTCATCATTTACAAAGACACCAGAGTTTTTGCTTGTGGTACTTTGCTGAAATCAATACATGTAAAAAAATAACAATACCCATATAGGATCCAAGCATGTGTTGCTTCACCATTTCCATAGTTTCATAGAAGATAAATTTTAGGAAAAATTCAATTTAACTGTTCATGCTATCCCAGTGTTGAGTGCTAGTAAATAAATTCCATTACATGGATTCCATCCCCAAGTAAAACAAAGAATTAATTATAAAATTAAGAAATTTTATTTTATCAATTCAGAGAGTCCCTCTCTGGTACTCGTAAATTTTCTAAGCTGACATACAAAATATAAAAAAATAATAATTTCTGGAAATTTTACATAAAATTTGAACTTTCAAATTTGGTATAAATTAAACACTGACTTACAGTATAATATTAACTGATGGCAAATTAATATGAGCAAGGCAAGGTGAGAAAATGGTGTTTTGTGTACCAGTCAAGATTCTTTCACTTAGGTCAAGGTATTCAGTTCTAGAAAGGTGGAGAAAACCACCAACCTTTCTCAAGAAAACTGAAAAATTTTCTCACCCTAGGATCTGCCCAATTAGGATTCCAACCTAAGCTGTGAAGGTCACTGTGATCTATAAGCGCTTGGTCAATTCTGATTGGGATGTAAGGTAAATGCACATTTAATCTAGAGAGCCTCAGTGGCTGACTGGTGTGAAGCATAATTATACCGGTACTTATAGATTTTAGTGCCTCTTACTGCTTAGGTTTCAATCCTAATCATGCAGATCTTATTGTCAGAAAAATGTTAGTTAGCTTGCCAAAAGTCAATGGTTTTGTCTTGGCACCCTGATATCCTCCATCATCCATGAACTGTTTGTCTTGACACAAATGACTGAGGCATAAAACTTCATTATACCAATCCACTTCATTTAAAAGCTTGACACTAAAACCACTTACCGGTAACTTGTAATGACAGGAGAGGTCGTCTGTATCTACAAAATCAAATCCAGACACTGTAACAGAATTACAGTTTCCAGATCTGACATCACAACATCTACCCGTGGACAGCTCCAACAGCCCTGGTTTGTCATTAATGGATATGGCACATATATCACCGATATACCCTGCATTACATACACAAACACCTGTAACATAGAAAAATTAAAATTTTTTAATATAACTAGAGCAGTCCCTTGAGAGACAAATACCTCCCTAAGTTCACAACATTCCCTGACATGGATAAAATACAGATAGAATGACAGACGCTTATTTTTGTATGTGACACATCATCTCATGATGGATTACATTCATGCCCAGTTTGATTTCAAAATTCATCCACAGACATGGAAGATATGGAGAAGACAACATATTGGGAGGGACAGCCAGACAGATGACAGATGAACAGATGGTCTGGGCGATTCCTATATATCCCCCTCAATCTTATTTGCATGGAGGTATAATAAATGGGTTGGTTAGGGGACTACAAAAACACAAATTGATATAAATTCTTTTTGTTATTATAAACTATATCACAGACATATCAATAAAACAGGAAGAAAATTGAAGGTTCCTTTGATATATTTTTGATTGAATATCTGTTTATTACCATTATTTATTTTAAACTTTTACTAATACTGCATATATTCTTTTGTTGCTAAGCACATAATTATGATTTGTATAAGACCAAAAATATTTTTATGTTCTTTTTCCTCTTTACCTTCATTACAAGTTCCCTGTCCACTACAATCTGCAGGACAAATAACTTCCAGAAGTGGAGGAGGTTGTATGGTAATACCGATGGTTATCCATATTGTTATATTGAGGGTCAGCTCCATGGTACATTGCTCGTTAACGTTTTGTAAGGCTGTCTCCGCCCATCCTGTGTCTTCGGTAAGCTGAAATAAACCAAAATTATTTGATATAAATTTGCTGCATATTATTTAACACCAAAGATGTCAGGTATTTGCAAGAACACAATTTTTTATATAATCTTATCTCCTTTATACAGAGGATTCAGTATCGGGGTAGTCTAGGGCACTAGTTTATGAAAAATAACTACGATTTGTCAGAGAAAGTTTTCGGTTTGCTGGCATAAGGTGGGTGGTTTTCTCTAGCCCCTATTTTCCTCCATCATCTCTGTACTAACCAATAAGCCCTCAAATTTGTCTACTAAAATAGTGGCCAAATTGACCTGGAATTGTGTCTGGCGACGTAATATTTGTAAATGGTGGCCAGCTTGTCCACTTTAAATTTGAACTTTTGTGACCAGGTAACAAGATATTATTTCTGTGTTACAGAATTTTCATGATACTGTTGCCATTTAGGCAATATAATGGACACTTTACATAATAACACTAATGTATGCAAGTGATTGTAAGTAAATTTTAAAAATGTGCTTTTTTGTTCTCCATACCTAAAAGATGCCTTAATTTTCCTTCATTTGGAAGAAAAGAGTTTGCCTGGCCACTTGGAATTGACCATCTGAAAATTTAAATTGGTTGCAAGCTGGCCACTTAGTTTTGAAACCCACTTTGAGGGCTGCCAATTCCATATAAGTGAGTGTTATAATTGTCTTTGACATACTGACTCTGTAAGCTTCGCATCTTAAAGTCACCAGAGTGCCTGCCGGTACAAGACAGATAAAAAACACATCTCATGCAATCATGAACACATTTTTAGATAAATTAAATCTCACTGCAAATAGCTGAAAATTTGCTGATGTGGTGCTAAACATCATCAGCAAGCCAGTTACATTAACATTACATCTAGTGCCTGTTTATCAAGTCGTATTAAAGGAAGGAAAAAATTCAAGGTCAAATTTGACTCAGACTGTTACAACGACTTGACCTTCACAAGTAAAAGTCATGAGTACAAGACTATTTTTAAAAAGATTTACAAGCCAGAGGCTTAATTAAGTGGAGTCAGATGTTGTAACATGTTACAAGATACTTACCAATATATCCTCTACACAGCTCTGTAAGGAAAGATCAAGCTGGACATTCTGTATACCACCACATTGTTTACCAACTGCTGACTTCTCAACAAAGTTGGAACAGAACTCTATCGCAGTTGCTTCAGTAATTGCACCGTGTGTTGGAAACTGTAGAATAAAGAAAAACCAGAAGCTAAAAAGGACTTGTATCACTCAACTAGTGATGTTATTATATACTGTTATCGCGATTATCGTCGCAGATAATTGACTGATTGTGATATTATGGAGCAAAGCTTACATCGCATATTCCCAGAACCCTATTACTTACAAAAAAAAACCTTTGAAATCATTGCATCACTTGTGTATTTAACATTAAATATATTCAAGTTTACAGATACATGCATGAATGAATGCACATAATACAGTCACGCTTCACTATGTTAGTCAAATATGTTTGTAGATGACTATGGTGGTTCCTATGGTAACAGTAAATATAAAATTGAGAAAGGTCATGTCAGTGAGGATCAGGTCATCAGATTATTAAATAAACACTGTTGCTTTTGTCTTTAAAAAGATCACCCTAAAAATCTTATCACAGTAGATAAGATAAGAAAAAATACTTACCTCAAAATTATAGTTAGGGTCGTATTCAAACAGTAGCTGGGTTTCCTGCTGGAAACATTTAGTTGGGACAACTGTATTGTCCTTCAGTAACTGTTCTGTGATATCCTTCCCTGTAACAATAAAAAGTCAAGGTTAGTCATATAAACAAGCATCATCAACCTGCATTTGAAATAAATCAAAATTTTCAACCAGTCCCTGTCCGGATAATTTCAACATTTTCTATTATGGTATATAGGAGATATTAGGATATCTTTGAGATAGTAACTAGTCCTTCCCAAAAGTTACCTGTCTCAGAATTCTAGACAAGGCTGTTATTTTGAACACTGTCATAACCAAAATCAACTTTATATTTAGAAATATGAAAAAAAAATGTCACTCAGCATGCAAGATATTTTATCAGGGATATGTCAAACTGATGTTGTACTTTGTTCTAGAACAGATAAATTTTTTTCAATTCACGTTGTTTCAGATTTTAAGGTACATGAATACTCTTTGAATTTATATTACCATTGTTTCAGCTTGGCTGAATCTCCAATATGACTACTGGGTAGCCATCTTAAAATTTTAACATTTGAAAGTTTGTATCCCAATTTCCTCCATGGGTGGATCTAAATAGGTATATTTCACCTCTCACTGAAAGTTTTTCACAGGCAGAAGACATGTATTACATGCAACAGTCACCATTATTCTTTCTCTCTTCATCAACAAATTCATTATGCATAATGCAAAACTTTTAACTGAACAAATGATGCATGAAATCAAAGTTTTATTACATAACTAACCTCTTTTCTTTCCTTTTTTATTTCTCAGGGGTGGTGAGCAATCAACTAGAAAATTTGTTGGATCACAGTTGTCTCCCTTGCCCAAAGAACACTGACAGTATGTGATCTTGCTGTCCTCTTCCACATCATCAGGACAGTAACCATTCCAATATGTGTCTTCTGCTTTGTCAATTCTGTAAGTCATCATCAAATAAAAATTAATAATTATAGTGTGTCAAGTTTGACTTGACTGTTTGACCTTTGATTTGAGTATTAGGTAAGACAGCATGTTTCATTACTATAAACACCCAATATCCAGTATTACTATCATCTAGCCTCATATATCAACCTTAAATTGCCCCCTTAATTACACAATGGACATGTCTGTTTGAATAGTCAAATTTAAGGTCAAACAGCCATGTCAATCTTGAGGCACTATATGTTTCTTGATAACTTTGCCACCTTGCTTATCACCATATTATTTCAAATCCTAAAATTGATTTGTTCTATAATTTTTCTTCATAAGCCTCCCTCAACTTATCACGAATATCTTTTATATAATGACAAAATAAGACTAAACATAAGATGGCAATGAATTGAGGTTTTACTGTATATGAGAATCTTAGAATAAAGAATTAAAAATTGAAAATTTTGCTTTTATCACAGACAAATCTACAAAGTAAAATTAGTAAATGAAAATCTAGTGTGTTCAGGTGAGCTAAAAACTACAATAAATGTGATAACATCAAGATGTTTAGCATGTAATCTGGTTCATTTATTATGTCATAAAGCAGTGTTATCTTCAATCAATGAGAATTGCCGCTAGTAATATATAAAATTGTAAAACTACCTCCAAGTTCTAGAGAATGCATCAGGCTTATCTCTTTTTTTCTTCAAATCAATTGTGTAATATGTTCCATCTGATTTCTTAGCATCGTTGGATTTATCACCATCCCATGTACCACATAAACCTGATAAGAAAAAAAAATTAACAATAGTGTTACACTTGTCTATAAAAGCCACTCAAGGGAACCAGTAAAAGTGTTTGTTATTGGCAGGTGGTCCTTATTTACAGCTTCAAATACAATACATACAATTCTACTGGCTGTTATAAGAAGGTGGCCTTTAAGGCAGGTTTGACTGTATTTAATTCACAAGCATGCGAAATATCTGACCAACAAGGGCAATAACTATGAACTTCAAACTTGACCTTTATTTTATCCATATACAGTAAAATATACTATAATGACCATTCTTATATAAAGACCTTCCATCCAAGACAAATGTGTTAAGGAACCACTGCTTCTTTCTTTCAAAAGACATTCTATATAAAATTGACTTGTCTATAAAGTCCGCAACTCTAAGGTGACATGAGTGGTCTTTATAGATCCTTAAGTAACAGCCATGATGTTTACAAAGTGATGATTAACTTGTATCTTACCTTCCGTATGTCCGTAATCAGCTGCTGAAGCTTTTAGCCAAACATTGATAAATTCTGGAGTATTTCCTCTACCATTCTGGACAGTAACTATAGTACCATGTGGTAAATGTACCTAAATATATTGTAATGAGAAATAGAAAATTGAAAGAAAATTTTAAAAAATTGAAAGGGTTAACATTGTCAGAACCAAAGATCAATTCGGTGGTGAAGCAACATCTGTACATAATTTCAGAAAAATGGGATCATGAATAACTAAATAAATTTCTGGACAAACCAATAATTATATCTATGGATAAATGAACAGAGATACTGACAGACAAGGACCGTGATACATCCCTTTCCAGAAACAGGTGTATAAAAACATTGAATTAAATAAAAAGTCACGGCCAGCAAAAAACTAAAGCCTTCTATTACCATATTAGCCAGTGACCTTGTTTGCCAAGTGGTCTAAATTACAGGGATCACACTGTTGCAGCCTCTCACCAATTGACGTATTGCAGGCCACGCCCACAATGTTCCGACACTGGCCGCCATCATGGTACCAAAACAGCGCCACGGCAACTAATGATGTACTAGTGTCAGTGAGGTCATCAAATGGCACAATTCAGGCCGAGTTTTCATTCTTTTTGGATGTAATTCAAGCATGTTGGCCCTTTGTCGGAACATAGTGGGCGTGGCCGGAGATACGTCAATTATGTTAGAATTCCATTTAGATGGATCCTAGTGCGAGACATCACTTTGACGGTTGGCTTGCCAAATGTCCAGTTTTTTTTTTTTTTGGTGGTTCCTCCACCATTATCATGTTGAAAAACCAGGCAAATGGCGGATTCTGTTGCGCATATGACGTAAAACGTCACCAAGGACATCACTTCCATGTAAACTTGGCCATTTTTTCCATGTAAAAATCTTACAGGCCAACATTTTTCATTCTACAGACATACTTTATGAGCGCATAAGACTAGGTACAAGTAAGTGAAAAATATCAATCTTTATTCAATTTTATTTGATTTTATATGGATATAAAGAGTATTTCACTGTCACAAACAGAGTGGTTCTTACAGTAGACTGGGGCTTCGATCTTTGATCATAAATATATTTAACTACTTGGTGTAACTATGTTATGTGAATAGTACTGTTCAATAAATCATTTAATGTTTTCATGATTCAATGATTAACAATAATTGTAGGATCCCCACATCCCTAGTAATTACCTCATATTTTTTGCCACCTCCAAATCTACGAATTCTGGTGCCTGGAGTTAACTCCCCATTCTTATAAATCTTTATGGTCATTCTTTTCCTCCTTTGTATTTTAGCAGATTGACCACATCTGTCAATCAAAATAACATCATCTCCAGATCGAATAGCGACAGCACAATTACAGGTAGCTTTTTTATTACAATCTCTGTAAAATGTCCGCACCTGAAAAAAAATTCAAATTAACTGATTTTAAATTTTCAAAAGGTAAAGTTGCAAAAGGTAAACATTATATATATCAGAATCTGGAGGCTGGTGCGACTGGGAACTTTCAGAAGAGCAGTGTTACATGACAGAAGTGAAATTCTGATTGTACAAAATTTTAATTTTCAAAAAGAAGGTAACAAAAATGGCGGCTTCATTAGAAACCATTGTATGTCAGCTAGCTTTTATTGACAACAATGTCTCTTGTAACATAACTGATGCACCATTTGATCTAAATATATTCAACTTTCTGTAAATGCAAATATCCGCAATGTGTCATTCAAAACTACATATTAATATAATGGACTGTAGAAGCAGCCATGCTGAAGAAAAACCATGTGACTAACTTTTGCTTCTGAAATTCTGCTTGAAATATGGAAGCAGCAGAAGTTTTTCCAAAAACAGAAGCAAACCAATCAAACAAGCACAAGGAAGTACAGGCGAGAAAGTCACATGATTTACTGATTAAATAAATAATTATGTAATTAATCAACTTTACCTCAAATGGCAATGTTGTATGTCTGTAAAGCACAAACTCTCCTTGCAGGAACAAATTATAATACCATTTATCCAACGTTGTCATGTGGGGGTCGTTGATAGATTTACAAGTACCACTCTTATCACCATCTTTAATTGTCACCTAAAAACCATCAAAGTATAATTGTATTTAGTTTATACAAAGTAAATGTTAACATTCATCTAAATAACTTTAGACATGACTTCAGTAGCACATTTTCTTTCATTTTTAAAAAATTCAACCCATATAAAAGAGTATGCTCTTATAGTAAGTTACTTTAAACTTACTACATGTACAGTATAGGTGGACTTTTTCAAAAACTATTACTGATTCTTTTTTTTTTTAAATAAAAATCTGCATTTGAAGAAAAAAGTATGGTTGAATTTCAATAAAGTGTATGTTGAAAAATTTTAAAAACTCTTAAAATTCATTACTTGTTTGTGAATGGATTTCTTTTTTAATTATTTGGGTCAATTTGACACCAAAATGTGATAAATTTTGTAATTTATATTTTTCATTTTCTCAGGATGAATAGATTTTTATTTAATTATTTGTAGTTTTCTCTTGAAAACTTAATAAATCCGAATTGATTTGTTAATTTTAGGAACACTTGAACCACTTACTGTTACATTAGATAAATCTTCACTTATAGAAGCCGTTCCCTCACAAAATATGTCAGCCATTATTGACAGTGTTCGCTTGCTCTCTCCATCATACACTTGGTCTACAGTTGCTATGACAGGTAGTGCAAACACCGATTGCCAGGTTTCCATGCCAATATGTCCTCCACAGAATGAATAAGTAGCATTGTCTTCATACCTATAAACAATTTTAATATGATTTAGCTATAGACATCAAAAATGTGGCTCACTACGATACCCTATGACATTTGTGGGGAGAAATTATTAACATTTGATATGGAATCCCATATAAGTTGATAATGACAATGTTTTGAAAAGTTGTAATGGTAATAATTTTCCAAAACCAAAACCAAAATCATCAACCTTTGGTGAGTGAACTGACAAACTTTCTAATTACACTAGGATGTGCAAGTGGAAATTCAGCTTAGGATCTGAAAGCATGCAAATTTTAATTTGCCAAAATGTTTGTCATGAATAAATGTAAACCATAGGTAAATAATTTAAATGATGACATACCGTAACAAGAGGCCCATGGGCCTGATACGCTCACCTGATAACTAATGGCAAGCTGATAGATTTAAAGACAACATAAATACTAAACCCCAATGACTTTTTTCTTTACATCATGATAACCGTTGTATCAATACCTACAACTTTCTAGTATACATGCCTATACAAAAAGTTAATAGTTTTCAAGATAATTAACGATTTCAGTATTGATTCACATCTGTGACCTTGACCTTTGAACCCATGACCTTTTTCTATACATCAAAATAATCGTTGTATCGATACCTACAACATTCTAATATACATGCCTATAAAAAAAGTTTATAGTTTTCAAGATAATTAACCATTTCGGTATTGTTTCGCATCTGTAACCTTGACCTTTGAATCCATGACCTTTTTCTATACATCAAAATGATCGTTGTATCAATACCTACAACATTCTATTATACATGCCTATACAAAAAGTTTATAGTTTTCGAGATAATTAACCATTTCGGTATTGTTTCGAATCTATGACCTTGACCTTTGAACCCATGACCTTTTTCTATACATCAAAATGATCGTTGTATCAATACCTACATCTTTCTTTTATACATGCCTATACAAAAAGTTAATAGTTTTCAAGATAATTAACCATTTCAGTATTGTTTTACATATGTGACCTTGACCTTTGAACCCATGACCTTTTTCTATACATCAAAATGATCATTGTATCGATACCTACAACATTCTAATATACATGCCTATTCAAAAAGTTTATAGTTTTCGAGATAATCAACCATTTCGGTATTGTTTCACATCTGTAACCTTGACCTTTGAACCCATGACCTTTTTCTATACATCAAAATGATCGTTGTATCAATCCCTACAACATTCTATTATAATGCCTATACAAAAAGTTTATAGTTTTCGAGATAATTAACCATTTCAGTATTGTTTCGAATCTATGACCTTGACCTTTGAACCCATGACCTTTTTCTATACATCAAAATGATCGTTGTATCAATACCTACAACATTCTAATATACATGCCTATACAAAAAGTTTATAGTTTTAAAGAATAATACCATTTCGGTATTGTTTCACATCTGTGACCTTGACCTTTGAACCATGACCTTTTTCTATACATCAAAATGATCGTTGTATCAATACCTACAACATTCTAATATACATGCCTATACAAAATGTTTATAGTTTTCGAGATAATTAACTATTTCAGTATTGTTTCACATCTGTGACCTTGACCTTTGAACCCATGACCTTTTTATACACCAAAATGATTGTTGTACCAATACCTACAACATTCTAATATACATGCCTACACAAAATGTTTATAGTTTTCGAGATAATTAACCATTTCAGTATTGTTTAGCATCTGTGACCTTGACCTTTGAACCCATGACCTTTTTCTATACATCAAAATGATCGTTGTATCAATACCTACAACATTCTAATATACATGCCTATACAAAAAGTTTATAGTTTTCGAGATAATAATATAATCAGAGAAAAAAAAAATTAGGTCACGACCTTCACAATTGACCTTGACCTCATTTGAAGATACTAACAAGAAGATGTCAAAACTGAAAACCCCATGTTATTATCTGGTCAAATAGTCAAGTTATAACAATTTGGACCTATTTTACGATTTTTTCAAAATTAAACGCAAAAACGCGTAACCTATTTTTTATCCGAATTTCACAAAATGAACAAACTATAGGCTTAAGACCCTAGAGAAGCCAAATATCACATCAGATTTTTTCTCCAATCAGTACTTTCGGAGAAGAAGATTTTTTAAGATTTTTGCACCCCTAGGTCACCTTGACCTAGTTATAGTAGCCATGGCAACGCCACGAACAAATCTGAATTGCACCGGCCCATATATACTTCTGACAAAGTTTCATCAAAAACTGTCTGGTAGTTTCAGAGGAGAAGTCGAAAATAGGTGTTAACGACGCACGCACGCACGCACGCACACACGCACACACGCACGCACGCACACACGCACATACACACGCTGCGCTATGCCATAAGCTCACATGACCTTCGGTCAGGTGAGCTAAAAACCCATGTAATTTATGCACCTGTGTAAACACACGATTTTTAGGTTAAAATTTGGTTACAAAAGCTACTACCGGTACTCATGTAAAATTCACACTCAAAAGATTTTGAGAAATGTACAGATTCTTGAATGTCAGCCAGAAGACAAAAAAAATGTAAACAATATATTCATATAATTTATGCACCTTAAACTTCAATTTCATTTTTACCAAAGAAGTGAGTAAATAACATGGGTTTTTTAGTTATATACCAAGTGTAAAATACTGTTGGTTCTTTTTTATAGTTGCTATATTAATACAGTAAAATCTTGATTCATCGCCACCATTTGCTTTGTCAAATTTTGGCGTTATAAAGGTTTGGCGATAAATTGGGGGAGCGATTAAAGAAAACACAAACAAAATGGATTTTGGACTTCAAATAGTGTGGCGATAAGCGAGGTGGCAAAGTTATGGAGGGGCATTATAACGGGGTTTTTGTAATATTATAGTTAAGTTTAACAACACCAATTATGTTGAATATAAATACCTGTATCCAATCACTGCTTGAGTTAGAGATTGGCCATTAGGACAAGAACTGTCAGCTTCTCTGAAATAAGTCTTCAACTTAATATAAGTAGAGTTACTTCCCCTGACTGAAGGGGCACAAAACAGTGTAGGTGGCACTGTTGATTTAAATTCTATATTGCCATGCTGTCCACCTTCTCTGATCTCTAGCTCTGATGTCATAACCTAGATTTAAAAATATAACGTTAAAGTTTAAAACAAAACAAAAAATGATGGTTAGAATCAAGAATAACTTCACAACTGATAAACGACTAAATCATATTTGTAACATGAAGTTTACTTATTTTAGAGTGCTTTAGACACAATTTAAACCACTTAATTTATCTAGATGTCTTGTAATTTTGAACATGTTTAAGGTTTTGATGAGGGAGGAAAACTCAGAATAATTCCTGGTAAAGAACCAATTTGTCCAAGCCAGTGTATACATATTGTACTTTTCGTCATCAAATACCCCATGGCCAGATGAGGATCAAACCCAACCTTCCCGTATGAAAAGCAAGCATTTTACCAAAAGGCTTAAAGATCTGGAACAAAAAGTCTGGCAGTCAATTACTTTATTAATATGTACTTATTATATACAACACCATGATTGGGTCAGGTCTGCTACAATATCTTATTACAAATAACATCAGAAATAAAATCTGTTATATTATAAACATGTCTATTACATTATAAAATGGGTATGTATGGGTGGTGAGAGAAAAGTAAAAATAAAATAATTTTTAATTTGTTTTTAATTTAATACACATATATTTAATTGGGTTTTTTTGTATTTTGTGCTCTATGTTGTTAAATTCTTTCTGATTGATGCTGAGCTATTTGGACCTTACCTTTATTTCTGCAGTAATTGTATTACTCTTTCTGATTGGTCCTTTGGTATTTTGACAATCAAATGAAAAGCATGGTGTAACTCTGCACATAGTCTAAAACAAAGAAAGAATATTCTACAAATATTTTGTATACCACTTGAAATGAGTGGAGTGGAGTAAAGTCATGGAGTTTTACACACTGGTCAAGATTCTTTCACTTATACCAAGACAGTTTATCAGTTCAGAAAACACTGTACCTGGGAAAAAACATCAACCTGCGAAAAGCAAATGGACTAACTTTATCAATCACCCCAGTCAACATTCTTTCCACTTATACCAGGTCAAGATAATCAATCAGTTCTGAGTCCTTTAGTGAATGGTGATTGGGGCCCATGTAATTGTGAAAATAAGCATCATAATTGCCAAAATTGTGAATAGGTAAAATGCCAAAAACATGAAAGAAAACTCCAAAATACTGTTTTTAAAGTTAAAATTACCAAAATTGTGAAAATTAGCAAAGTGATTGTAAAAATACTTAAGATTTTGAATTACAAAAGGGGCAAATTATCACGACCCCAAAAATGACCTGGTGAAAGCCCCGGCTAAAACTGGAATATCTCAGTTGTTACGTATCATGTGATTGGAATACAGCTAATGAAAAGTTTTTAAATAACATATTATAAACTGACCTTGACCCCATATCCTCCATTTCCATATAAACTTTCAGACAGGATATCATCGTCATCGGTTACAGGTCGTGTAACTACACTTCTACCATCAACTAGCCATTCGACTGTATAGGTGACATCTCCACGTTCCAGCTTCTTAAACTTACATTGGAACTCAGCTTCTGTAGATACTTCATTGTATCTGACTGTTAAAACTGGTGATTCAGTAAGCTCTGGTATTTCTGTGTTTGTTAAAAATAAAATATGAAAAATCTTAAGTTGAAATCCTTCTATGAAAATGCATCGAACAAAAGGCATACACATGGAGTCTGAAGTACAAAAGAGAGAAAGTATGAAAATACAGACAGAAGAAAAGTGGAAACACAATGAGATGGAAGAAAGTATGATGGAGAGAAAGTAAATGGAATGAATGAAAGTATGAAAATAAAGAGGGAAGAAAATGTAAATGTCAGTGTTTTGATTACACTTAACGATTGTATTGAAGTTTGTCAGTTCCTTCAGTACTTTGATTTTTTATTACATTTTTGTTATCACTCAAATAGAGTGCTCTCCCTTTGTGTGCGCATGATCTTTAATAGCATTTCCGCCCAGCCAAAACGGCATGGTTTAACGATACAGGAACGATTTTAACGAATGCAAACTCTAAATAGCAACTTGGTCAGGAGAATAAGGTACTAAACGATTCTAAAACACTATTATTAACTCTTTATTCCCTGTCATTTTGTACAATTGCCATTTGATGCAAGTTTACTAGGATATTCAGAATCGCACTAACGATCCATGTGCTCAGGGCCCCTCCTTTTGTTTATCTTGTTTAAATATTTGTAATATTCACTTTGTGTTAGTTATACACGTAAAATAAACGTGTTTATTCTGTGTTTTACACTTAGCATAACCAGTTGTTATTAGTATTTTACTTGCACCTTACTTGCTATACATATAACTGATGGGTAATTTTACGATATGGTACGTCCATTTTGGTCGGCACTGTTACATTATGGTACGTTAATTCAACTATAAGAGTTACCTCTCTTTTATGGTAAATATTGAAATGTCGTCTAAATCGTACAACGTTTGTTTAGATATCGGTGTATTTTTTATGTTTTGAGAATACGCCACTTATGATGTTTATTTTTTGTATTTTTCAGTTCTTACGTTGATGTTGAGGTTGATGTATGACACTAAACGAATTAATGCTATATACTGTCAAAATAAAACTACCAAGAACATCATCAGTTTTTTTTATTGAACCTTTCATTGACCAAGCCTGCTACAGTAAGAACTTACTTCACATGTCAGTATGCATGAAAGTAATAATGCAAGTGATTTAACGAAAACTGATAACCCTGAAAAGGGAAAACTTAGTGCTAAAAGTGATACTGAGGATCATGATCAGAAACCAAACAGTGAACAACTGCATGATTCAACTGTAACACAGAGAAGATCACAACGTGAAAGATTCCCAACTGAGAAAATGTCAGATTATATGAAAGAAGAGACAGTGAAACGTGAAAGGAAACTTCAATTGATTTATGAAGATTGGAAAGTAGAAATTCGTAAATGTAAAACAAACCTTAAGGAAATGTGTGATATTTCCGAAATGGGAAATATGAAAGACATGATAATTAAACTTGAAAAGGGTATATTAAGCTCATTTGAACATTTACGTTATGTTTGCACTCCATGTTCAGATATAGTGCGTAAAGTTGATGCTTGCGTATCAATTACTGGTGATATTGTAAAAATCATTGAGGAACAGATAGCTGGAATTGAAGACTTTGATATTCAACAAATCAATGTTTTAAGAAAATATGATTACACCTTTTCTATCTTTGGTGATTCTGTAAGGGGGATAGATAAAGAAAAAAATACTGGTAATCAAATTCAAGATAATGAATCAGTTAAAAGCTATTCCGACAATTCCTTGAGGTCATGTTCTTCAGCAAACTCTAAGGTTGCGGAAAATTTTGCAAGTGCTGCAGCGGCGCCTGCTCACCCTGAGACCACTACTGACAATAATTCGCTTGCGAAAGCTCTTGCTGAATCGGTTAACTTGAACAGACTGCCAATTCCAGAACCTAGTGTATTTACTGGCGATCCACTCCAGTATATGGAGTGGAAAACTTCTTTTGAAATGTTAATAGAACGGAAAGGGATACCGTCCAATGAGAAAATATTCTACTTAAAAAGGTATGTTGGCAATCCAGCTCGCAAGGCTCTTGAAGGTTATTTCTACAGCGGTAGTATTTCAGCTTACGACAATGCTAAGAGGATACTGGATGAGAGATATGGACATCCTTTTATTTTGCAAAGGGCCTTTAGAAACAAAATCGAGAATTGGCCGAAAATTGCTCCTAAAGATCCATTAGCTCTTAGAGACTTTGCTGATTTCCTCCAAGGTTGTCGAGATGCCATACCACATGTACCTAGTCTCAACATACTTGATGACTGCAGTGAGAATCAAAAGCTCCTCAGTAAACTTCCTGATTGGGTGTCAGTTCGTTGGAATCGTGAAGTGACACAGAGTCTTGATGATAGTGGTACATACCCATCCTTTAAGAAATTTGTGGACTTTGTTACCAGAGAAGCAAGGATAGCTTGTAACCCTGTCTCGTCACTATATGCACTTACTGATCAGAAGACAACAAAGGAGTTCAGGGGCAAAGGCAACAAAGTCAATGTTTTAGCAACAAATTTAAATGATGACAGTCACAACAGAGCCTTTGCGAAGGATAAGTCTAATGTCTGTAGCTATTGTAACAAGGAAGGCCATTTCATATTTAAATGTAATGAATTTATTAAATGACTATTGACCGCAAGCGAGCTGTAATACGGGAAAAGAATTTGTGTTTTGGTTGCTTGCGCAAGGGCCATCATAACAATGAATGTAAAAGGAAACACACCTGCGGCACTTGTAAAGGCAAACATCCAACTTGTTTACATGAACAGCGCTCTCCTACTACTTCCGATAATCAATCTGAAACAAAACCAGCAAATTCTCTCCGTGTAAGTCAAAATAGCGGTCAACACACTTCCATGATCGTGCCAGTATGGGTTTCAACTCAGAGTAACCCATCACGTGAGGTATTAACATACGCTCTTCTAGATACCCAAAGTGACACCACCTTCATTTTGGATGAAACTGCTAAAGCACTTCAAGTTCCTGGGGAAGCAACTCGTTTAAGCTTGTCAACAATGACTTCTCAAAATACAGTTATTGATAGTATGAGGATATGTGACCTCAGAGTAAGAGGATTTAAATCGCCTGATACAGTGACTATCAATTGTGCCTACACAAGGAATTTTATTCCTGCAGATCGCTCACATATACCTGTGAACGAAACAGTTAAAAACATTGCTCATCTGCAGTCGCTTAGCGACGAATTGCCTCCTCTACAATCATGTGAAGTTGGTCTGTTGATAGGATTTAACTCTCCTCAAGCACTTGCTCCAAGACGAATACTTACAGGAAAGGATAATGAGCCATATGCTGTACAGACTATTCTTGGATGGAGTGTTGTGGGATATTCTGAAACTAATAACTATAGTACAACAAGTGTGAGTCATCGTATTTCTGTGAAGGAACTACCTCATTGTTTGCCCAAAGATGTCATTAAAGTTTTGGAATCGGATTTTGCTCATGATAAGGTTGATGATAAAAGAGTTTCACAAGAAGATATTCACTTCCTTAATTTTCTTGACAAGAATATTTCTCAACGATCTGATAAACACCTAGAGATGCCACTGCCATTCAAAGAACGACCTGTGCTTCCAAACAACAAACCTCTTGCACTGATACGGTTAGATCATTTAAAACGTAAATTCAAGAGGGACTCCAGATATCATGAACACTACAAACAATTCATGAAAGAAATTTTAGATCGTGGTAATGCGGAAAAGGTAACATCAAATGGTGAAAATGGAGAAGAATGGTACATACCTCATCATGGAGTTTATCAACCACGAAAGCCCGACAGGCTTCGCGTCGTATTTGATTGTTCAGCTAAGTACAAGGACTCTTTCTTAAACCAACATTTACTGAATGGTCCTGATTTGACTAATAAGCTTACTGGCATTCTTATGAGATTTAGACGGTATCCTATAGCTATCATGTGTGACATTGAAAAAATGTTTCATCAGTTTTACGTTCAGGAGGCAGATCGGGATTATCTACGGTTCCTATGGTGGGAGAATGGTGATATCAATAGTAAACCCATAGAGTACCGCATGTGCGTTCATTTATTCGGGGCAACATCCTCCCCTGGGTGCGCAAATTACGGTCTGAAGTATTTAGCCAGGATGCAAGAAAAGTCACTCCCTCGTGCATCTGCTTTCGTACAAAATGACTTTTATGTTGATGATGGCATAACAAGCGTAGAGACTGAAGGAGAGGCTATTCAATTGATTCATGATTCGCGAGAACTGTGTTCAAATGGTGGATTACGTTTACACAAATTTATCTCCAACAATAAAAACGTCATCGGTTCCATTCCTGTATCAGAAAGAGCAACAGATATTAAGGATTTGGATTTGACTCTCGAACAACTACCTGTTGAACAAGCACTTGGCATTCAGTGGAGTGTAGAAGATGATGTCTTTAACTTCAAAATTGCTATTCAAAACGCTTTACCTACTAGAAGGAATATGCTATCTATTGTAGCATCGATATTTGACCCTTTGGGACTACTTTCTCCTTTCACTTTGATAGGCAAGCGGATTTTGCAAGAAATGTGTCAGGCGGGTGTTGGATGGAATGACATGCTACCCGAGAGTAAGAAAGTTGATTGGGAAAGCTGGACAGATGATATCCATAAACTAAATGCTGTTAATATCCCAAGATGTCTTATACCCCGTACGCTTGGCGAACCATCATGCATAGAATTGCACCATTTCTCGGATGCAAGTTACAAAGGTTATGGTCAATGCTCATATCTACGGATAGTTAGTGTTACAGGTGTGCATTGTGCACTCTTAATGGGAAAATCTAGAGTTGCTCCTTTGAAGGTTGTCACCATACCCAGACTTGAATTGACTGCAGCTGTTTTATCAGTGAAAGTTAGCTTGTTTTTGAAAGCTGAATTAAATTTACCTGTGCAAAGAGAATTTTTCTGGACCGATTCCCGTGTTGTGTTAGGATACATCAATAATGAAGCCAGGCGATTTCATGTTTTTGTGGCGAACCGAGTTCAAATGATTAGAAATGTTACAGAACCAAGTCAGTGGTTTTACGTCGATTCTTGCAACAATCCAGCAGATCATGCTTCCCGTGGACTCTGTGCGTCTGAAATTGTTTCATCATCATGGTTGTCTGGTCCGCCATTTCTCTGGGAACATGATATTACAATGGAAACCACTAATTCTGAACTGCAACTGGGAGATCCTGAGGTCAAATCTGCGAGCTCACTTTGTACAGACACAAGCTCTTTTCCAAGTATTCTTGATCGACTTAAGAGGTTTTCATGTTGGACCAAAGCTGTTTCCGTGTTAGCTAGAATAATACGTTTATCAAATGGTGTAAAGGGAACGCACTCGCCGACAGTAGATGAAAGACAAAATGCAGAAAGAACAATAATAAAGCTTGTTCAACTTGATACATTTAAAGAATCTGTGAACACACTACTCAAATCAACAACACTTCCCAAGTCTGATACCCTCTATTCTCTAGATCCGATTCTGCAGGACGGTGTATTACGAGTTGGTGGCAGGTTAAGAAAGGCAGATTTTCCATCGCTGTACAAACATCCAATTATTTTACCAAAGGATGGTCATATCACTAAACTGATTATTTCTCATGCTCACATCCGTGTTCAGCATCAAGGCAGAGGAATAACACTGAACAATTTACGTTCACTTGGTTACTGGATTATTGGAGCCAGCAAAGTCATTGCAAAATTCATAAGAGGATGTATAATTTGCAGAAAGCTTAGACGGCCTACGGAATTACAAAAAATGGCAGACCTTCCATGTGATCGGGTAGAGCCTTCACCACCATTTATGTTTTGTGGCATGGACTGTTTTGGTCCGTTTCTTGTTAAGCAGGGTCGAAAGGAAGTAAAGCGCTATGGATTACTAATTACCTGTATGTGTTCACGTGCCATTCATATTGAGATGCTGGATGACATGTCAACTGATGCATTCATTAATGGGTTGCGATGTTTCATAGCTATTCGTGGTGCCGTAAAACAAATTCGATCTGATCAAGGATCAAACTTTATAGGTGCAAAAAATGAATTTGAAAGGACAGTGGATAAGGTCAAATTGAATTCATTTCTCACCGAAAGGCAATGCAATTTCATAATGAATGCTCCAGATTCAAGTCACACAGGTGGGGTGTGGGAAAGACAGATCAAGACTGTTAGAAGTATACTTGACTCCGTTCTTATGCTTTGTCCAGGAAGACTAGATGATTCATCTCTAAGGACTGTTTTTTATGAAGTGATGTCAATTGTAAATTGCCGTCCTCTCACTGTGAGTGAGATAAATGACCCCAATTCATTGGAACCGCTTACTCCAAATCATATTCTGACTGCAAAGTCTATCATTCCGGAACCACCCCCTGGTGGGTTTATTAAAGAAGATCTATATTTGCGAAAACGATGGAGACGGGTTCAATATTTGCTCGAACAGTTCTGGGCTCGATGGAAAAAGGAATATATTGCTCAGATTTCACTTAGACAAAAATGGCACAAAGTTCGTCGTAATATGCGTATAGGTGATCTAGTTCTTTTAAAGGATATCGACCTTCCACGAAACCAGTGGTCTCTTGCTAAGGTCGTTGAAGCTAATGCCGACGATGATGGTCTTGTCAGAAGAGTGAAGATTCAATTAAGTGCTAAAGGAGATCATCGCCCGTCCGTGTTAGAACGTAGTATTCACAAATTGGTACTTTTAATAGAAAGTGATGCTCAGTAGTTATTATATTGTTTAGTGAACATGTTAGTGACATTTTTGTGACTCTTTATTTTATTTTGTGTGGTTAAAATTGTTGAACACTGAATTTTTTGGGTAAAATCATTTTTTGTGATTTTGGTGGGAGTGTAAATGTCAGTGTTTTGATTACACTTAACGATTGTATTGAAGTTTGTCAGTTCCTTCAGTACTTTGATTTTTTATTACATTTTTGTTATCACTCAAATAGAGTGCTCTCCCTTTGTGTGCGCATGATCTTTAATAGCATTTCCGCCCAGCCAAAACGGCATGGTTTAACGATACAGGAACGATTTTAACGAATGCAAACTCTAAATAGC
The DNA here is from genome assembly GCA_021292105.1 of Anadara kagoshimensis. Classification (NCBI taxonomy): domain Eukaryota; kingdom Metazoa; phylum Mollusca; class Bivalvia; order Arcoida; family Arcidae; genus Anadara; species Anadara kagoshimensis. The sequence continues at coordinate 48,372,492 of CM037857.1, forward strand.
AACTTGGTCAGGAGAATAAGGTACTAAACGATTCTAAAACACTATTATTAACTCTTTATTCCCTGTCATTTTGTACAATTGCCATTTGATGCAAGTTTACTAGGATATTCAGAATCGCACTAACGATCCATGTGCTCAGGGCCCCTCCTTTTGTTTATCTTGTTTAAATATTTGTAATATTCACTTTGTGTTAGTTATACACGTAAAATAAACGTGTTTATTCTGTGTTTTACACTTAGCATAACCAGTTGTTATTAGTATTTTACTTGCACCTTACTTGCTATACATATAACTAATGGGTAATTTTACGATATGGTACGTCCATTTTGGTCGGCACTGTTACATTATGGTACGTTAATTCAACTATAAGAGTTACCTCTCTTTTATGGTAAATATTGAAATGTCGTCTAAATCGTACAACGTTTGTTTAGATATCGGTGTATTTTTTATGTTTTGAGAATACGCCACTTATGATGTTTATTTTTGTATTTTTCAGTTCTTACGTTGATGTTGAGGTTGATGTATGACACTAAACGAATTAATGCTATATACTGTCAAAATAAAACTACCAAGAACATCATCAGTTTTTTTTTTGAACCTTTCATTGACCAAGCCTGCTACAGAAAAGGGGAAACACTTTGAGATGGAATAAAGTATGAAGGAGTGAAAGTAAGTGGAATGAATGGATAATTAGAAGAATGAAAGTATTGAAAGACAGACAGAAGAACAGAGATAACAAAATGAGATAGAAAGTAAATGGAATGGATGGAAGTGCAGAAAGGTGAAAGTATGAAAATACAGATAAAAGAAAATGGGAAACACTATAAGATGGAAGGAGGAGGGAAGGATGAAAGCAAGATGAATGAATGGAAGTATAGAAATACTTTAATTAAATACTAAATATAAATATGAAGTATAAATATGTAAAGAGGGAAGAAAAGAGCAAACACTATATGCCTCTAAATATTCATCACAGAAGAATAATAAAAAGATTAACCTACCAGTATTAACTCCAATAGCAGTTATCAGTCTTTTCTCAGCAGTCCACAGCTGCCATCCACCAAAAACAACATTACAGTATGTCCCAAAATTGAGAACTGGACCACCAATACGCAGGTTTAGGCTCTGTTTTCCTAGAACAGTTCGGCGGATGTACTTTGAGGTCCAGCCTACGCTCTTCCCATCAATAAACAACTGCAAGCCATAGGAATATCCCCAAGTAAATTCAAATTCTGCAAAAGAATTTAATTTTGAAAATGGTGTATAGACAGTCCATTCAAGAGTTTCCGTACTGACAGTCAGATAAATACGTTTCCGTAAATAGTACATAGCAACCCCACGGTATCCAAGCTGGTCGCCACCTGTTGTCATTATATACATGTTGTTGGTGAATTTTACAAATTTCATTGAAAATTTGAATGTCATTCCTGTGGACAGACAATCTTCTGGTTTGCTTAAGCAACCACCATCATCTTCAATATAAGAATTTCCATCAAATTCTATTGCAAACCCTCCACGCCATCCTTCCACAAGTTTTGGGGCTCCAGAAATGGTGAAGTTTTGTCCAGACGTCACAAGCAGAGATCCAGTTATGAACAGGAAATCAATCTTTATGCTTATTATCCATGAAACTGAAAAAAAAAGAAGAAATTTAATGATTAGTGTAAAGAAACCTTTAAAAAAAGGGAATAATGAATTCAGGACACTGACCATGTTGAGTCACCAAGGTGGTCTACAGACCAAAATGTATACAAAAAAAGGTTCAATATGATGTTTTATTATATGGCCAATGATTTTGCCCTTTTCTGATCGTTATATTCACCACGAAATAATGCATGCAAAGTTTTTATGACATTACAATGGGCAATGTTCACCGTGCAAAAACACATGTGACATTGAAAAAAGAAAAGGACATTTTCTTAAGTTTTGTACCATAAAACATAATAATATGGTAATAAAAATCATTGGTCGTATGATAAAACAATTGTTGACTTTCGATTCGGTAGACATAAGGATTTATCAACCTCAAAAATGTCATTGCTGTGTTTTGTCATATTGCCCTAGATCTTATATCCATTTACAAGAACTAGTGTGATATTTATGTACAACAAAATGGTATTTTAGATGAAATACTTGACGAAAGTAAATAAAATTTACTTTGCTATATAATAAAAGCAAGCTCATGCAAATGTCAAGTCAACTGGGTACAATATTTCACAATATCAGTTCAATAACCCTCTAACATGCAAATGTCGAGTCAACTGGGGACAATATTTCACAATATCAGTTCAATAACCCTCTAACATGCAAACGTCGAGTCAACTGGGGACAATATTTCACAATATCAGTTCAATAACCCTCTAACATAACAGTCCGTATTTGCACTTGTACACCAACAGAATACAAGACTGAATTCGTGTACAGTTAACCCAAGTAACTTCTCCTTTTCAGTTAAACACAAGAAAAACTTGTGGAAAATGAAAAATAACATCCATCAGCTTGAAAAGCCTCTGATAACCCACACATCTATACTTATGATCTCATGTGTTGATGGTTTTGGTAAAAATTCATATTTTACTAATATTTTTTAATGGGTAAAAAAAAATTAACATGTTAAATTCATCTATGCAGTTTGCAAAGTAACTGTAAGTGTAGTATTGTTGTGGTGTACTTATATTCTGGCTAAGTAATTTACGGTCAGAGATTTTACGCGAAAATTTTAACCATACTTAATATATTTTTTCAATCAAGTAGTCAGTTTCATAAGTCCATAAATATTAAACACAGTGAAAAAGTCGGAAATTGCAAAAACCCGAAAATTTGAATGTGTGAAATTACGTATATTTACAGTACATAAATAAGGCATGAGGTTAACATAGTCTTACTTTCGACTTTAGTCCAAATTGTGACATTTGTTCTAGGGAGACATATCCTGGTATTGTCCTGTGAAAATACATGCCCAACGTCGTAACATTTTCCACCAATTTCACATACATCCTCCTGAAAAATAAAAAGATAATTTACAGTCAACAAATCACCGATATTCATATGTAACTTTCCACCAATTTTATTTGCTTCCCTGAGGAAAATTGACTGAAATTTCCCAATTTTTTTTACCATTAAAATTCCCAAAAACAACAATGATATACAAGCAAATTAAATCTAGTTTTCCTGACCCATAAAATGTTAGATGTTGTAACAATATAGCATCTTTGTATTGAGGACCCTATAGCTATTGCAAAAATGTCATTATGCTGTATTTCAGAACTTAGAAATTTCACAATTTAAAAAGCAGAACATAGTTATTATAAAATGTAATATTTACAATATGACTGTATCTCTCTTCGATGAAACATACAGATGCAATTGTATTGCAATTCCCGTTGAAAGACAATAGGGGTCATGACTCTTGATGTATATCAATTTTCCCGCAATATTATGTCATGTCACACACATGGGGGTCACGTGATCATGTGAGATACGCCGATCTCGCATGGCTAAAAACCCTATATCACACAAGCAGATATGGAAAAAATAGCGCCAAGGTACAAAATATTTATTAAAAAAAGAATTGTAAATATAAGAAATGACATTTCTGCTCATTTCTGTGAAGCCCTTCATTTTGAATTTGGCATGCTCCACACTATCTTTCATTACCCCTTGAAATACCATGTCCAGAATGTCATTTCTTAAACAAAATCACTGCCATATTGATGCATATGATAAGGAGTGAATAGAGTGAAGTGGTTTTATGCCCCAGTCTAGACTTTGACTCATATTGAGGCAGTCAGTTCTTGGATAGTGAAGGAAACTGCATGTGCCCATGATGGCAAAGTACAAATGGACATAAAATATTTAAGTACATGTAGTATTATGTGAAATAGTAACAAAAATTAAGGTTCTAGTTTATGTCCTGGTCTGTTCATCAGTGTGGGAGGTGTAGGCTGATAAGAAAAAAAAAACCCACATGACTAAAATTTCAAAGGGACACAACTCTTGAGAAAGCAATATAAAATTCCCCGACAATTTCTTAATTTTACCAATGCCCTGATATTTTGTTGAAATTCCCTAACAATTCCATGAGCTTGAATTTTTTATTTAATTCTTTGACATTAATGGGAAATATTTCCCTGTTGCATGAGAACCATGTTATAGAACCTATATCTATTTGATATCACCAATATGATGTTAGGATATTTTATTATGTTACAAAAAATTCAACGATTATGGTCACTTACCCTGACAGTGCAGTTGAGACCTGACACATCACATGTCTGACATCGGGAATCATAAACTACGTAAGTCAGAGTATTACTGACTGAGAGTCCATCATTACTGACAGAAATCTCAAACTCAGATGCTCGTTTAACTTTACAAACAACCAATTCACCGTATCTGAATTCAGCAGGCACTGTGTATATGGATGAATCCTGAAGTATAACAAACAAAAGAAAAACTTAGTCACAGTTGTGTATTGATGTTTCAGAAAAACATCAAATCAAACAAGTAATGTTTAGTGAATTAGAATCCCCTAGTAGGTACTCTTTGTGATTTTTGTGGACCATAATTCCAAGGAAAATGAGAAATGAGGCTATGATTTGTTCAACTTCTATCACTAATGATGCTTTGAACCATAGATTTAGAGAATTACTTTAGGACGAGAAGGATGGGCAGAAATCAAATTTAATATCACCATCTTTTTTCAAAAGGCAGCCATGGGGATAAAAAAAAAGAATTTATTACTTTTTTTTAATTTGGGTTAAACTTAAACAATTTCTTGAAGACATGGAGTGACAGCATTTTACAGGCTATCAAGGTTATAACATTTTTATTAAGGAAGTCTTGAAATCTGAGTACCTGGACAAAACCATGATATTTGGTATTTTTACAAATTGACAAACTTTCCAACTCACACTAGGATCTGGCTCCGGTTTCACAATCATTCCTTAGCTAAGATTTTCCTTAACTTAAATCATTCAAAATTTCAAATCTTTATAATTTTGTTAAATTTCAAGATATTGAGGAAATTAAGGTGTCATTTTTAAGATCACTTCTAGATTAAAACATTTGCAATTTAGTTTTGACAAAAATATTCACCAGTAGTTCCAAAAGAGATTACAAAAATTTGCTAAATTTAAGTTAAGGAAAATCTTAGCTAAGGAATGATTGTGAAACTGGGGTCTGACATTAGAACCTAGGTGATGTGTGGTGCAGTGATCTGTAAATTTGTCCTATAGACTACTCAGACATCTACACCACTAATTCTATAAACAATGGGGTTCACCGCCTTACTGTGTGATCAATACCTCTTAACGTTTGTGTGGAACATTTGGGAAAATGTCAACGTTACAAATTCCCAGAATAACGTCGTTTTTTTTCGGGAAATCGTCATAATGTACAATTCAATGTCAATTGGAAACAAGCCTTTCACAGACACGTTAGAAGGTATCACATGGTAGAGCGGCGAACCCCATTTACTCAATTGTAATCAATGATGTACTGAATATTGAAATTTAAACATTTTTCATTGACAATAAATGTAATTTTAAGATCTATTCTATGTAAAAACTGGTAAAAGTTGAACCAGAAGTAGTACATTCTCATCTTTTTATGTGAAAGTTCATACATTTTTCAATTAAAAACCAAATTAAATCTGAAATGGGCCGCTATTGAAGAAATGTCCCCCAGACTAACACCAAATGGGAAATTCATGTTTTCCCAACAAATTGCATGATCAAAATATGAATAGTCAGTAGCACTTCTACTCCATCAAAAGATTGTTCATGTGAAGTTCATAAAGATCTATTAAATAGTTTTTGAGAAAAGTGGCAGACAATTCCCAGAAGAATGAAGTAAACACTATAAGTCCACCACTTCTTTAGGGGGACAAAATACATTTTACAAGATAAATCATAACATCGACATCTCATGATATACTCACCTTTTTATCTTTAATATGGCAAGTCAGATTATCTCCCCTTAGGAAATCATACCCAAAAATAGACACACGTAGACACGCCTCCTCGGTATTACCACTCCTTATATCACAGATGTTACCGCCAGTAATACCAAGTAATGTAGGTGGTGCCAGTAGTGAAATTGAACAATCTGCTCCTCCGAAATCCTTATTACAGGCACAAACACCTAAATTTGAAAAAAATAATAAACAAAATGCATTTAGTGAATGAGTGACAGTTTTCATTCTATAAGAGGCCATGGGGCCAATGATCCCTTATTTTGCCAAATAACCACATTGTTAAGGCTTTATTTTCAATATTTAAAATTACATGAATTCAAAAATATTGATGTGGTGTTAAGAAAGTTTTTGCCCCCCCCCCCCACCTTCCAAAACCCCAAATGTATTAGAAATGGAAAAATGTAGCAGCCGATATGGTATTATTACCTCAAATCTTACTAATACTAATGGGATGCTATATTGAATTAGCTAATGAACCCCATATCAAGTTTTGCCCACCTAAGCGAGTTCTTAACTCTGCCTGGAAATAAATCTGGATACAGAAGATGGGTTGGGCATAAAGTTAACACCACCATCCCTAAAAGTCAGCTTGTTACAGAAATCACATAGTAACCTTTTGTTGCCCAGGCCATTCAGAGGCATAAGTGACATGGATTATTATCTTACCATCATTACATGTTCCGTTACCACTGCATTCATTCAGACAGATCTTGCCAGTGATGTCTATAGGTGGAGACAAGGTCCCTTTAATGGTCACCCAGTATTTTATATTGGTTGATACTTCCACTATACATTTAATCTTAATACTTTCCAGAGCTTCTATCTGCCAACTAAAATCACCTGTTAACTGCAAAAAGTTAGAAAATAATTATTTCATATTGTTATGGTTAAATCCCACTTAAAGGTTGCCTTTCGTTAAGTCTTTAGGTAAATTTTGGTACAATCAAGAATTTAGCAAAAACTGTTAGTGAGGGTGTTTTAATGAATTTGTACAGTAATTATATTAGAGATATAACAAATTCATCCAATCAATGTTAGAGATATGACAAATTCATCCAATGAATGTTAGAGATATGACAAATTTATCCAATCAATGTTAGAGATATGACAAATTCATCCAATCAATGTTAGAGATATAACAAATTCATCCAATCAATGTTAGAGATATCACAAATTTATCCAATCAATGTTAGAGATATGACAAATTCATCCAATCAATGTTAGAGATATAACAAATTCATCCAATAAATGTTAGAGATATAACAAATTCATCCAATAAATGTTAGAGATATAACAAATTCATTCAATCAATGTATTAAATATTGACATCAAAACAGAGATAGAATGTATTGCAATAATATATATGAGAGAAAGAGAGAGAGTTTAGTTAAGTAATGCTGTTTAACATCCCAGTCAAGAATATTTCACTTATATCGAGATGTTGCCAGCTATAGGAAAAAGTTCAGAAATTTTACCTTTGTGTTGTGTTGACGACACTATACAGCACATTTCATTATTGTGCCACATCTACTTTGACTTGGAACCACATTTATTTTCATTTACCATCTGAAAGAATTGTGGCTTTCATTTTGTATCGCTAAGTGTTTGGCGAAAGAACAGTCACTACCCACTTTCAAGTCTTTGGTCAGACCTGGTTGGGGTTCGAATTCACGACCTCCCACTTATATAGCGAGCACTCTACCAACTGAGATTCTATTTAAACAGAGAGAGAGAGAGAGAGAGAGAGAGAGAGAATGAGAGAGAGAGTATTGCAGTAATATAATAAGGGAAAGAGAGAGAGAGAGAATTGCAGAGGTATAATGTGATAGAAAGATAATATGTATTGCATGTAATATGACAAGAACAAACCCCAAAATCATCTTTACAGTTTTCAATAGAGAAGGCAGCATCTACTTCTGTAATATTACTACAGAGGGCACCTGCTTGGGATGACATCACAAACTTTGAACACATCTCCAGTGCTTCAGATTCATTAACTCCATTTTTAGGCCATACTACTTCCTAGAGACAAAAAATAGAATAAAAAAATAAAATAAATAAACAAAATGTGTAATATTGAAAGAACCTTAATGAGCATGCTCAGGTATGCCAATTATTTCAGTTATTTATAAGAAAGCAATCATTTCTGTAAATATCGGCAGAACAAAACAAAATGTAATCTTGATCTGTAAGCCATTGTGTTAGACTAGCATAGTAAAAACTGTTGAAAACAAGTGAAGAAAATTGTTTTTCTAATAAAATTATCAAATACTAAAGACTGATATTTCTGTAAAAAATCAGCAGCGCTAAACAAAATGTAAACTTGGCCTGTAACATTATGGTGGACTTGCATACCAAAAATAAGTTCAACATCTGCAACTATTAAAAATAAAGTTGTACAATCTTATGTAGAAATGATGGATGGAAGCATCAAAAACATTTTACCCTCCCTAACTTTGTTAGTCTTTAAATGTATTTGTTTTTCAAAAGCCGAGTAAAATTCTGATCATACTCAAAAGCAATCCGAGAATGTCTTGTCTCACACATATTTTAGTTCTCTGTCATAGACATATTCAATCCGAGACTTGTCTTGCCTCACACATATTTTAGTTCCCTGACATATTCAATCTGAGACTTGTCTTGTCTCACACATATTTTAGTTCCCTGACATATTCAATCCGAAACTTGTCTTGTCCCACACATATTTAAGTTCTCTGGCATAGACATATTCAATCTGAGACTGTCTTGTCTTACACAAATTTTAGTTCCCTGACATACTCAATTCGAGACTTTTCTTGTCTCACATATTTTAATTCCGACATATTCAATCCGAGACTTGTCTTGTCTCACACATATTTTAGTTCCCTGACATATTCAATCCGAAACTTGTCTTGTCCCACACATATTTTAGTTCCCCGACATATTCAATCCGAGACTGTCTTGTCTCACATATTTTAATTCCCTGACATATTCAATCCCAGACTTGTCTTGTCTCACACATATTTTAGTTCCCCGACATATTCAATCCGAAACTTGTCTTGTCCCACACATATTTAAGTTCTCTGGCATAGACATATTCAATCCAAGACTGTCTTGTCTCACACAAATTTTAGTTCCCTGACATATTCAATCCCAGACTTGTCTTGTCTCACACATATTTTAGTTCCCTGACATATTCAATCCGAAACTTGTCTTGTCCCAGACATATTTAAGTTCTCTGGCATAGACATATTCAATCTGAGACTGTCTTGTCTCACACAAATTTTAGTTCCCTGACATATTCAATTCAAGACTTGTCTTGTCACACATATTTTAGTTCCCCGACACATTCAATCCGAAACTTGTCTTGTCTCATACACATTTTAGTTCTCTGGCATAGACATATTCAATCTGAGACTGTCTTGTCTCACACATATTTTAGTTCCCTGACATATTCAATCAAAGACTTGTCTTGTATCACACATATTTTAGTCCTTTGTTATACTTACCGGCTGTGTAAAATTCTGATCATATTCAAAGTCAATTTGAGGCTGCCTTGTTTCACATTTTAAGGGTTTTACAGCATTAGCCACCAGCTGTGATGTTATATCCACTCCTACAAAATAAAAATATATTATAATTGACATACAATTATTGCCAGTTTCTTTTTTTTTTATTTATTTAATGCTGAAAAACCAGAGTTATACTATAAGTTTTAAATTCTTATACCAGATTAACCTATAAACATATAAATAAGAAAGATATCTATGAATAAGAAATGGCAGCTGTTTTAAGAAAGGGCCTTTAATCTACAAAAGATAGACGAGTGTTGAGGGAACTTTATCTCCACCCTTAGACATCTCATATGGTTGACCAACTGAAGTTAACACTCTAATCCTCAAGAGAGAACCTTGCAATAAACAATATAAAAACTATAATTTTCCTAAAGGGACCAATACCCAAAAACCCACACACCCTAAATAACCCCGACCTTCAATTTCTTATAATTATAACACATGTAACAGATGAACATACATTTGGAGATTCTCCTATACCTTCTCTAAAGTCTGTTTAGGATGTGGGCAAACAGTATACACAGGTAAAGTGCCAAGCAAAACAATCATGAAAAAAATACCATGAATTTCCTGTCCAATGTTCACACATAGAAAAGCTATAAGGAACACACACATGGAAATTATGTGAAAAACATCTGACAAAATACATAAAAATAATACATGAATGTCACATGACCAGAATTTTATACATGGAAATTGTATAATTACCGTGTGATATTCATGAAAAATTCTAAGCATAGAAAACCTGATATGAACATGTACACGAAAAGTCATCCCCAACAACACATCTCATGATATTTTAGACAGTCCCTGTATTTGTAAATCAAAATCCATGTCAAAATCACAATCACACAGCAAAATAAAAATGTTGAAACTGACAAATTAGATTAAATATGTGAACTCCCACCAGAGAAGTGAAGCCAGGTGCTCCAGGAAGGGTAAGTGTAACAGCTTATTTTATCCCCCATGAAATAAATTCCTAGGATATATTTTTTATGCTTGTGAGATTTGTTCCATGGACAATATTTTATAGGTAAATATTATCCATGGATCAAAAACAAACATACTAATCCATGTCTGAATCACAATCCAGAAGCAAAGTTAAAACTTTGGAACAGACAAGTCAGGTTAAACACATGAACTTCAACCAAGAAAGTGAGGCCAGGTGCTCCAGAAGGGTAAGCACTTCCTGTTTAGCTAGCTACACCTACCACATGTGTTATCAAAATTGTGTGAAAGGATGATATTTTACGGATTAAGCCATGACATTAATTCTGCTGGATAGATTTTACCATATATCTTCTCAGACACATTTTCACTCAGATAAAATTATCAATTACACAAGAACTTCCTGTTTAGTAGTTACACCTGCCGCATGTTTAATCTGAATCATACCTTTAGATATGTCCTGGTTACACTGGATAATATACTGGCTAGCACTACAAGTACTATTAGTGCCTGAATCACAGGTACAGAATATGTCATCTTCTTCTTGCTCCATGTTCTCATCAGGGCAGTATCCATTGTATATAGAATTTGTTGCTCTAGAAAAAATACAAGCATGAATGTTAATGTTTCTTCTGTAGAGGGAGGTTTACTGCTAGACTCTCCAGTCTGATCTTTAAGCTTTTTGGTTGAGCATTCAATTAATACCCAAAAGGGAAATCACGGCACTCGGTGAGAAAGTGGTTTACTCCCTTTGTTGACAAAGTGGAATTTGGCAGCCAAAAATCAGTTTTCTTTGTAGCAGGCCTGAGCTTGTCGTGGTGTTGAAGTGTAGTATATACTGTCAAAACCTTTAGATTTGGACATGCTTTAACGATTTGAATGAACAGATGCAAAAACCACCACAATTTTATTTTAGGGCACCAAACTTTTGTGTGCACATCCAATCACTTATAAATTATGATTTAAGCACAGTTTTGTTTTTGTTAAAAGGTCAGACTGCCATAAGCACAAAATAAAAACTAAAATTTCCAGTTTTACAGTACTGTAGTAGATATAATAAGAGTGATTTACAGCCAGACTTTCTGGTCTGGATATTTTAGCCTTGTGGTAGAGTGCTCACTTTTCACAAGGAGTCTAGGTATGAAGATCCCCAGGCAAAGTACTCAGTGAGGATGTTTATTTTTTCCCAGTTGTTTCCTCCTACTTGTTACATCTCCAATATTCCTGGATATAAGTGTAATTCTCATGAAAACACTGTAACTCTACTTTTTCAAAATTACAAATCATATTCATCATACTTTAAGAGAAGCTACGATTCTGATTCAGAACTTTGAAGTTTTCAGAATTTTTACATCATTGCTATAAATTGAGATGGAGAAAGCAAGCTTAACCCAGATAACATCAAAAAAAAAATTTGACCAATTTATGTACTGGGTTCTGTATTAAAAAGGAATTTTTTATCAATAGTGGGAGTTCATTATTCCTGCATCATATCAATGTTTAATCTAAAAGAGCCACATGTTTGATCTTCAGCAAGTGCAGCCAGTGAAAAAACTAAGATGTTCTGATGTTTGATCAAATTGCAGGTATATAATTAATTCAAATATTATGTTTATTTTTATACAAGAACATATATCATTAGTATAGCACTTTTGAAGGAAGGAGGGGGTTCAGAGGAGAGGTCCAAGCTAATTAAACTATTACCTCCAGCTTTTTGAGAAATCATTGGGCCTCTTCTTGTTTGTATTCAAGACTGTTCCATCAGACAGTGTAAAATCATCTTTGTTATCATTATTTAGTGTTCCACAAAGACCTACAGCAAAACAATAAATATGTGTAGTGCACTGAACTAGCCATGGTGTTGTATATACATAGTAGATATAATCAAAAACAAACATACTAATCCATGTCCGAATCACAATCCAGAAGCAAAGTAAAAACTTTGGAACTGACAAGTTAGGTTCCACCAGGGAAGTGAGGCCGGGTGCTCACTTATAAATGAGAGATTAATTGCTAGACATTCCGGTCTGGGTCTTTTATTCTTGCGGTAGAACACTCGCTTTTTACCCAGAAGTGATATGTGTCAAGGCACTCTTTGAAGTCGTGTTTTCCTGCATCATGTTAATTTCCCCTCCCATTACAAATGCATCAACAGCAGCACTGCTCATATGCAAGATATCTAACTGAGGATTTTGTCAAAATGTTTAATACATCATCATGAAAACCACTAAAACACATGTGTAAGTTGGTAACTCCAGAAACCAATAAATACTTTTAATGACCTTACTGAATGTGAACTGAGCATTGAGACATTTTGAAATATATCTGGTAACACAATATGTCACTTTTCTTTAATAAATAGTTGGTGAAAGTAGTCAAATAAAAAATAAATTTTACTGTCTACACAATGTTCTGATTCTATCATTTCACTATCAGATTAAATATGATTCCCCCTATGTTTCTATATGCATGTTTATGTGTTGAGGGACAGTATGGGTATCCGGAAATTAACTTAAATATAATTCTTCATACTCATCCCTCAACAAATATACATATACAGTTAGACCTGCCTTGGAGGACACTTCTATACCTGTACATATAGTTAAAAGCCAGTACAATTTTATTATAATTTATCCTATTTGGACTTATGGGGCCACTGGTCTGTCAGGTCACTTTTGCTAGTTCCCTTCATGAACAGGTCTGGCTGTATATGTATATATATATATATTATTTATGATGTATTATATACTTTTTTGTGATATGTTAATATGTAATATATATATGATATGTACCTGTGTATATATATATATAAAAATAAAAAAAAAATACGATTCCCCCACTTACCGGAGCATGAATGGTATAAAGCTCATGGAGCCTGTTACCACCTTGGTCTAAACACACTCTGGACAAATCCAAATCCTAATGTGAGACAGTTTGTCAATTCACTTGCTGAAATAAGGTGATTTTTCCCCAAGCATTCAGTTTCCTCCACCATCCCTGAACTGATCAACTCAATGTAAGTGAAAGAATTTTGAGTGAGGCAGAAAACTCCATTACTTCTCTCCAGTCTTGATTTATACATTGGTGGTATCTTACCTTTTACTTTGTTGAAATCAAGTGGTGAAGCGTGAAGCCAAACATTAATGAACTGAGTGGTTCTCCTGACACCATTTTTGACGATAATATAGGTTCCAGTCGGCATATATACCTAAAATACAGTAGATTCTGTTTATTTGCATAACCTGTATATCCGACAATTTTATGTTTTTAACCAGATTATACAAATTACCAAAATTGTCTCTTAGCAATGTTGTAATATGCATACAATAGACCAGAATGAGCCTTTTTGTAGTAGAGACCCATTGTACAAGGCAACGTAGTGCAATGTAGAAACAACAGGTCCCAGTTGCACGAAGCTTGATTAGTTTAATCAATGATTAGCAGAAATTTAAAATGTGATAAAAATCAAAATATTATTATCAAATCGATAGTTTTATTACAATTTCCTTTAGTTTAATTGAATTTTTATTCATTTCAACATTTTAACTTTAACCTTATAATATATCTGAAATTACGCCAAATTTAAATTTTGACTAATCAATTGATTAAACTAATCAGGCTTCAACAACTGACCCCAGAAAATTAAAAACTCCTTTAAATATGAAAAAGATTATCAGTAACTTTAATAATGGTTTATAAAGACAGGGGATAAAAAGTCCTGTCCAATTAAAATATCAACGACCAAAAGTGTTGCAATTTTAAATAATAGTGCTAAAATTTACCCTATATTCTTCTCCATCCCCAAACATGTAAACTTTTGTTCCAGGGGTCAGCTCGCCATTCAAATAGGTTTTGAATGTTAGAGGAGAGCGGTTATTGGATTTTCCCATTGTAGGGCCACATCTGTCAATGACAATCACATCATCTTTAACCCTAATAGAAACAGCACAGTTACACGTTGCAAATCCTCTACAGCTTCTGTAAAACGTTTGTACCTGAAATATATCACATAGAAAAGTTCATTAATCATGATAACATACATTGTACTCTTCATAAAATAAACATACATTGTACTCTTTATTGTACTCTTCATTTTATATTTTATGAAGTCGAAAAAATTGTATGCGACTTAAGTACTGTAGCTTTGTCACCTAACCTTAATGATGCATATGAATGTTTTCCATAAAGTACAGATGCAATTCCCCGAGAGAAAGCAAGACAGGCTGAACGGAGAAGCCTCGGATGGCTGGCCATTGTTTGTCTCGCTGAACTTTCAGAAAGTAGATTAATCTCTGATCTCAGATCATGTTCTCATATGTATCTCCCTTGGAAGATGGATGATTTGAATAGCTCTTTCTTTCTACAGGAAGTAGTTCGAGACCCTGGAGGAAGTAGCCTAAACGGATACAGAAAGTGGAGATTACTGAGACAAAAAGTCAAGTTTTAAATAGCTCCATCATAAAATAACAATGTTGATCACAGTGTACCATGTGATAACACATAATGTTTCTGCAAAACATTATTTTTATTGTAGATGGAAAGGTTTCAGTTTGTTTTCTCATAAATTTGACGTTATTTTAAAAAAATTCAACATAAAAGTTTTCGAAAACCTTCCACACAAAGTTAAGGGGCATTGATCATGAAGTATGCTGGCAAACTCCATTGCAGGATGTAATCTTGTTGGAAAATGAACAACATTTACCTCAAGTAGTTTCCTCTTTGCCATACAACATTGTCTGCCATATTTCATCAAAGCTAGAGTGAGAACGAGAATGCTTACACTTCTAATTGTCTGGGATTGATTTTTAAGAAACCAGTTTGATGACAAATATAATGACATAAGTTATTTTGTGACCTTACCTCATAAAGTGATGATGTGTGTTCATACAAAATGAACATTCCTTCCAGAAAATTATCATACCGTCTGAAATTGAAAAATATATATTTAAATAAGATTTGAACATCTCTAAATTACACTTACAGTCATCTGATGTAGCTAATGCAATCATTTTAGGGATAATTTGAGGCGAATGTTCAGGTCCAATCATACAGGCAAAGTTGGGATCAAAATCTAGCCCTACTTTTAAAATAACAAATTAGAACATTTCCCCAATTCTATAACATTCAGCCTCATTCTATAAAACAAATTTAACATTTAATTTTTCAATTCTATAGCAATTTTAATTTGTAAAGACTGCTACCCTTTTTCTAAAAAAAAAAGAAAGAAGAAGATTGGACTTACTTTCTAATACAACTTAACAAAATCATCCATTATATACAGGGCTCAAAGTGACAACTAGGCGCTATGACAACTAAAATATCGATTTTGAAGAAGATCTCCCTTATGATTTAACCTCATTTTATTCCAAATCCTTCTCCAAGAATGGTTGAATAATACCCTGAGAATCCTGTACTCTCAGTTGTATAACAGGTAAGCACTTTGCTGATTACTCAGATGCCAAAATTCATAATTTTGTCTAAACAATCTGATTTCATTCTTAATTTTTTAACGCTTTTATCTGTTTTCTGAATTCTGTCTGAAAATGAAAAAAACTTTCAAAATTCAGACAAGAGTTGAAACTTATTCAGATAATTTTTTATGAGGGGCAAGACAGACTAAAGCCTTAACTTAGTGAGACCATTAGAAAAGAAGAAAAGAGCATTTAATACAATACCTGCGATCAAATGTCGTCATATGTGGATCGTTTACAGATGAACACATCTTTGATATGTGAAAATCTTCAATTGTAAGCTAAATAAATAAATAAATAAATAAATAAGTAAATAAATAAACTAGAGGCTCCCAGGAGCCTGTATAGCTCACCTAGGCAGAGTTGTTGCAGAATGAAAATCAACAGATTGTCTAATGTTTAAATAAATGCTTGAAATTTATTACACAATATTTATTTCTATCACAAAATTTCAATATTATTTCCTTTCAAAACTAAACCATATTTTAAAAATTTTGAGACAATACATACCAAGTATCATCGACTTTTCATGTATAATACCTGAGAAATTTTCCTTATCCAAAAACTGGTCAATGGACCATGAAATTAAGGTCAAGGACAAACGCCATAAGGCAGTCTGACTGATGTACTATGGTGGCCACCTTGGATTACGTGCGAACATGTCGGACACAATATTTCAGGTAGACCACACAAGGACTATTGTCACAAAGTTTGGTTGCAATTGGCCAAGTGGTTTCAAAGGAGTTGATTTTTAAATGCAGATGTTATTTTAAAATACCAAATGTAAAGACCCAATGACTATTATGGCCGAGTTTGGTTCCAACTGACTCAGTAGTTTCAGAGAAAAATATGTTTGAACTTATTTTCCCATAGGGTACAATGTTAAAATATGTTCTCCACTGACGTCATCTTGGATTTGGTGCGGCCCTCAAAAACCCCAATGTTAAAGGGGGTCATTCAAAGACTATTGTGGCAAAGTTTGGTTCCCATTGGCTAAAGGGTTTTAGAGAAAAAGATCTTTGACATTGTTCCCATAGGGTCCAATGTTAACCTATGTTCCCCACTGGCCGCCATCTTGGATTAGGAGCAGACTTAAAAAATACACCGGTTTCAGAAGGTACCATCTAAGGACTACTGTGACCAAGTTTGGTTCCAATTGGCTCAGTAGTTTCAGAGAAAAATATCTTTGAACATATTTTCCCATAGGGTCCAATGTTAATCTATGGTCCATGCTGGCGGCCATCTTGGATTAGGTGCGACCATGTCGGACACAATTTTTAAAGTAGACCACCCAAGGACTGTTGTGACAAAGTTTGGTTGCAAATTGCCCAGGGGTTTCTGAGGAGTTGATCTTTAACGACGGACGGACGACGACGGATGCCAAGTGATGACAAAAGCTCACATGGCCTTTTAGGCCAGGTGAACTAATAAATAATAATTGCTGAAACAAATGAATGAACAAACAAATGAATGAACAAACAAACAAATGAATGAATGAATGAATGAATGAATGAATGAACAAACAAATGAATGAACAAACAAACAAATGAATGAATGAATGAATGAATGAATGAATGAATGAATGACAATTTGATGGCTTTGCTTTGTTTTACCAAAGATTTAGATGTGCAAAAGAGTTGAGTAATGGTGTTCAGTATCACAGTCAAGAATATTTCACTAATATTGAGATGTTGCCAGCTATATGCAAAGGTGCAGAAACTTTGCCTGTGTGTTGCGCTGATGGCATTATTCAACTGTGTTCTTTAGCGTGCCAAGCCCACCATGACATGGGGCCTCGTTTATTTTAAGTTCCCATCCAAAAGAACTGTGACTTTCATTTCATAATCAGAGTGCTCGGTAAAAGAACAGTCACTACCTACTTTTAAGTCTTGGGTCAGACCCAGCTGGGAATCAAACCCACAACCTCCCACTAACAGAGCAAGCAGAGTACCTGATATGTTTTGAAATTGTGAGCAAGGAGCAGACCAGAAATAAATGCATACATCAAATAACAGAAAATTAATGCTTAAATGTCAATGGGCATGAACAAAATTGCTGATTTGAGCAATTTTTGACCAACCAAAAAAATCTTTTTCAAACTTTATCTAAAAAGATCATCACTCGCACATCATAATTTGACATTTTACAGAGATATATGTACCAGTTTTCCAAGTAATCAAAAATGGATGAGGATAACAGAAGTTATTGCTTAGAAACAAAAGCATGACAAGAAGGATGAATGGACAAACACTGAAAAGCATCAAACATGAAAACATAACACATGTGTCCTGTTGTAACCATAGTAACCATGTCAAACTGACCTTGACAGAAGATTGATATTTTTGACTATTTGTATCTTCCATGTCAGTCCAGATGTATGATTCAACCAGCAAGGTTCTCTCCTGGTCCCCATCCTTCAGGGAGTCCACAGTGGCTTTCACTGGAATTTTTAATTCGGTGTTCCAATTCTCCATGGTAAACTGTGTTCCACATTTCTTGTTTTTGTCATAACCAATTACAACCTGTGGAATCGCCATGGAACCACACATAAGTTCGTCTTGTGATTGGACGGTCACTGATATATGAATGCTGCAGCGATTGGATCCATTACTACAGAACAGGCTTGGCGGGAAGTCTGTAGTGATTTCTACATGTTTTGTTTCTCCTGCTTCCACTACTGTTAACTCTCTTTCTTTTATCTAAAAATAATATTAAAATAAAGAATAATCAGACATGTCTAATTGTCAGAATCTATTGATTTGAATTTTAGATTCTTGATATTTAAACGGTAAATGGCTGATGAACCTGACGTTTTTACCAAGGTAATGCTACTTTTTTGCATGATAACATAATTGCACATGGACCTTTCACACAGGATCTACCAGCATATCATGAGATATTTTTAAGTTTTTTTCAAAGCTTAATCAGGGTTTGTACAGATATTTGTACTCTAAATTTAAGGACTTTTTAGGGTCTTTCCAGGGTTTTATTTGCAAACATAACTTATTAATTAATTCATTCATTCATATTTTTTTTTTTATTTGCTACCACTAAATATCAAAATACAGACACCCAACTGGCCAAATTCAAGGGCTTTTTAGGGCCTTCAGGATAAATTTAAGGGCTTTTTAGGGTCAGATTTGTTTTTAGGGTCTTTTTAGGGCAGACCTAAAAATTTAAGGACTTTTCCAGGCCTGTACTGACCCTGTTAATAAATATCAAATCAAATATTTTGATAGTTTTCCTGAAAAATATGGTTTAATTCTGTGAGTTACAGATGAACATTCTTCAATAAACATGTCAAATGGCAAGGTTCACTTTCATATCCAGATACAAACTCAAAGAATTAAAACAAGATCTACAGAGTTCTATCAAGTATGTGATACCTGGATGAATGTCATAGTTGGTTTAAAAAAAAAATTCAACTGAGAAACCTGAACTTGGCAACAACTAAACCAGCGAAAAACATGGCACAGTATACATAAATGTAAATGATAAAACATTAAAATGAGACAAGAAAAAGACAAAGACAATTTACCTTAATCACTGCATGTATCTCTTTACTTTTCCGTGATGGACTAGTGGTAGCATTACAGTCCTCCACAAAACAAGCATGTAATCCACATCCAACCTGAAGATAAATAACGATATTAGATTATTGATAAAATCTTCTGATTAACAAATTATATAATTGGAATGAGATGCCATTTCAAAACAACTTCCAACTGAGAAATCCCCAACCATGTGCATGCATGCATGATCAAAATGGCAAATTTACATTTTATTTTCATACATAAAGATCTGTCACATAGTTTTTAATAAAAGTGGCGGAAACTTTTTTTGTGTCATTTAGATGGATTAGCATTTGTTCCACCAAGTTCTACAGAAAATTTAATCAAAACACTTACAATACTGCATGTACTTTATTCAGTCTTTTTTACTCTTTGTCCATTAAGACATTAACTTTTTACAATTTTCTTTTAAAAACAAGGAAAACATGAATCCCATAAAAAAGAAAAAAATTCTCCACCAATGTTTTATTGAGAAAACTGATAAATACAATTAGAGGCCTTTAACACACCACTCCACTAATCTATTCTTCTTAATAATCACTTCATAACTTTCTTTGTGCATCCATTTTCAATTTGGAAATATATCTGTGTTGACTAACACAAAAAGATGGTGAAATATGGACAGCAGACCATCTACTTCTTTGCCTCAGTTAATCTAAAGAGTTGAGTAATAATGTTTAATGTCCCAGTCAATAATATTCCACTTATATCGAGATGTTGCCATCTATAGCACAGATGAAGATATTTTGTATTGCACTGAAGGCATTATAGAGCAGGTTTTTTTATCATGCCATGCCTACCGTGACACAGGACCTCATTTATTTGAAGTTCTCATCAGAAAAACTGTGGTGCTTGCAGAAGAACAGTCACTACCCACTTTCAAGTATTGCCTTAGATCTGGTCAGGGTTTGAACCTATGACCTCCAACTTGCAGAGCAAGCACTCTACCAACTGAGCTACCACGTACAGTGGTTAGGTAATCTAAAGACCTATCTTGCACTTACTTTTGATCCATAAGAGAAATTGGTCAATTTTTCTGTTTGGATAGTAACAAAACCCTTCTTAGATGTAGGGGATTCAGTTTTCACTGGAAGTGTCTCAATCTCATTGCCGTCCATAAACCATGTAACAAAATGTAGTGTATCATTCTTTGTATGCGTGAACTCGTAGTTGCAGCGGAATGAAAACATGTCTCTCTCATAACGTGTTGACAACACTGGCTCATCTCGAACTAATGGATATGCTGAAAAAAATTAACATTAAATACATGACCAAGGGCTATTAAAATTTTGAATTTACTTAATAAACAAAGAGTCTCATGAGCCTCATGCTCGAAAATGTGTAAATAATACTGATAATCTAAGTGCATATAATATAAAAACAATTCCACGTGACATAATGGAACTTCTGTATAACAATATAAATTATGCAGGGTATAACATTTTTGTCACAAGTTTGGACTTTTTAACTTTGATTTCCTATTCTGTGTGACTTGTGTATATTGTCACCATGTTTGTTTACTGTAACTAGACTTTTGCAATATACAACTTACTTCAATTTCACTAATATTGAGAAGTCACCAGCTACATGTGGCAGAATTTTTTACCTTTGCAGTGTGCTCAGGACAATGTGCAGGGAACTGGGGAAGGTTCTTTAACATGTCATGCCTGCTGTGACACAGGGCTTTGTTTTTTTAGGTCTCTTCTGAAGGATCCTGTAGCATTCATTGCTAAATGCAAAGTGCTTGTGAAAGAACAGTCACGACACTTCCTATTTCCAAGTCTTAATCAGACCTTGCCAGGGCATACAAAGCAAGCACTCTACACACTGAGCTACCGTAGTGGTATCCTAGCACAGAGAGTTTTAATGTTTTATATATTATAACTTACATCTAACAGGGCTCCAAATGCTGTATGATTCAATAGGGTTACATATTTGTGTGTCATTCCTGGGGTTTTTATCACCAAACTCGTAACACTTGAAGTCTATGAAACAGGTCTGTTCCTGCAATAATGAAAAAGATTCATATAATTTCCCAAAATCTTCTTCTATATTAGATATTAAGTTCAATTAACGTTTATCTGTCTGTTTTGGACTTTTGTGACAAAACAGTATTTTTCAATTTTACATTTTGTTACATAAGACTACTAATTTTCACATTTTAAAGGGGTCTTGCGGCAACTGTATGCTCTATCTTTGGGGAGCATAACAATTTGATCAAGGCCAAATTGACAAACTTAACTGTTTGACCAAGTGTCTAAAAATGTTTCTGGATATATTATTACCTTAAAATCACAGTATCCTGACCTTCTACAGGTGTGACATTCTTTACTATATGAAGTGAACACTGCTGGTTCATCACTGTATGTGTCATTGTTGTTACTAACTTCAACCTTGTAGCTCCGGCCAGGGTTTGATACTGGACATACAACTTCATTATAACTGACAAGTATTGCTGGTACAGTATGTACTGTATCTGTTGAGTTATACCCACCATCAAACAACTAAAATATAATAAATAAACAAAACATTAATTCACTAATATCAAGACTTCACCAGCTATAGGAGCTGAACATATTGCTGGTACAGTATGAACTGTGTCTGTTGAGTTATACCCACCATCAAACAACTAAAACATAATAAATAAACAAAACAGATTTTTATACCTCATTGAAAAAATACTATACGATCTGTAATTTTACTGGATCGTTGGATCATGTGATCAAGGCGAGAAAACATTGTGTATCCATCTGAAAACATCATATCCTACCTCTTTGGAACACACCATAACGTCACAATGATTTGACGCCATGGATAGAGAATCGATTTTGTCATTCTAATGTTAGCCTCAAATGAGTTCTGATAGGAGAAAAAATTACTAAGAAAGAGATTTATGGTCATTTCGAAAGATTACAAAACAACCTTTCTTTTTATAACCATGGTTATCTTTCATTTTGTTTTAATAAATAGTTTATTGCCATTGAGTGAGATAGATAAAAACATTTGTTCATCCCTAATAAACAATTAAGTCATATATCCCTCAGGCGTCACCCATGGGAAATATTACTTGTTGGGGTGCACAAATGTTCATATCTCCATCACTCAAAGGCAATAAATGTATATTATTTCACTTATATCAAGACTTCACGCTAAAGGGGCTGGACATATTGCTGGTACAGTATGTACTGAATCTGTCGAGTTATAACCACCATCAAACAATTAACATAGAATAAAATTACAACACAGATTATTTCACTTATATCAAGACTTTACCAGCTATAGGGGCTGGACAAATTGCCGTCTCAGTGTATACTGTAACTGTTGAATTAAAACCCCCATCAAACAACTAAAACATAATAAAACTACAAAGCAAATTATTATTATATCAAGCCTTTATCACCAAATAAAAATCATAAACTGTGTAATTATTCAGCACTTACATCAAGAAGTGTCAGTCTACAGACTAGTTTATCAGATTTCACAAATGTTTCTCCATACACAGTGATTTCGTCACATTTAGAATCGGTCAAATCACACAGTCCATCATTTCTCAAATACCAGATGCTAGGTGGCGATGTACCATTTACTGAGCAGTCGGCAGAAATAAAGCCAGGGTTACATTCACATGAACCTATAAATACAACAAACAAATATCCAATATTATAACAAAGTGAAAGTAAAAACCTGACAAACTTCAGTAATTATTTTACATGGTCAACTGATAGAACTTAAGAGTGTACTGTATAGTAACTTGTATTAATATGGGGCGCCGTTTTACTATTTATTCACTATTTAGTGATATCAATAATTCGATTTTTGGATATCCAAAATTCAATTTTTTGATATCCATAAATCGATTTATTGATATCACTAATTCATCCTTATTTTTTTATATCAATAAATCGAATTAGTGATATCCATAATTCGATTTATTGATATCAATAAATGAATTAGTGATATCAATAAATTGAATTAGTGATATCCATAAATGCAAATGAATTATCGATATCCATAAATCGAATTATAGATATCACTAATTCGATTTATTGATATCCAAAAATCGAATTATAGATATCAATTAATCGAATCATTGATATCAATAAATATTTATTGATATCATAAAATATTAATGAATATCAATAAATCAAATTATTGATATCCATAAATGATTTATGGATATCACTAAATAGTGAATAAATAGTAAAACGGCGCCCCCATATATTAAGACTTGACTTAATTCCATCTTTCCTGGTGGAGAATTGGGCCAATTATCTTTCCTCTCCAGTCACCCCTATTATTGCTAGTGTGGCTGCCTCTCTCAATGTCTTTATTCCTAGCTCTTTCCTTTTCCCTTTCTATTGTCCTATGCCAGGTCTCTTTTGCCTGTCCACTTTTCCTATTTCCTTTAGCTGGTTGTCATGTTAAAGCGATCCTTGGATGTTCATTGCTATTTATCCACAATACATAACCCAACCGTCTCCACCTTCGAACTTTTACTTGCCCAAGTTGTATCAAGACTGATGTTTTATTGCCAAACCAGTGTTCAAAATAAGTAAAATAAAATTGACCAGTGCTGGTCTTAATGATTTCAACATTTTCCATTGTGATATAGAAGACTTTTTAAAAAGTGATCCGTCTTTATCAAAAGTTACCAGTGAACACTGTGAATACATTCTCATATCTATGTTTAAATATTAAATTTTCCATTTATAAACTCAACATTACATGAAAACTCATCCAAGTTCCTTTATTAAAAAGTATTTACCAGATTTGCACTGCCCGTTACCACTGCAATCATTTAGACAAAACTGAAGCAATATTTCCATGTCTGGGACGACCATATTTCCTGTTGTTACCCATAATGCAACATCTCTGTATAATTCTGATATACAAAGTTCCATGATATTGGATACAGCAGTGTACGACCAATCAAATGAATCCATTATCTGTTGGAATTAAAAAAAACACAATTAAACATTAAATAAAAGATAATGACAGCAAAAAATTTATATCTCTAAACCAACTATGGGAAAATGCCTTAAATTTATGTTTGTGACAGTGAAATTAGCTAAATTTCAAAAGAAAATCAAATAAACTCATGGTTCAGTTCAGTAAACGCTATTTTCAGACAGTGTTACTAGTCCACCCGATACTTGAACTTTATCAATTCTATTGCATGATTAAATAAAATGTTTGATTGAAATAAATCCTTTTTAGATTGAAAAGAGTCAGACCCCTTTATGATTAGCATTGTAGGTTTCATTAGTTGAGAGCTTCCCTAATAAAACAAAAAATCAGAATTTTGTCCGAAATTTCTGAAAAAAATCTGAATTCATTCTGAATTTTTTCTTTTACCAAAAATTAGTGTCTAAATTTTTCTGAACACTTTTAACTCTATTCTGAATTTTAATTAAAAATTATGAATTTATTCTGAAAATGTTCAAAATCCTGACAAAATTCAGAATTTTTTCAGACATATTTCTGCATGAACTTTTTTCGTGAGTGCCTGCATGTCCACTTACCTTGATGTCCTCTATACAGGATTCTATAGGTAACTTGTAATCAATGGCAGTAATATTCACACACAGTTTGCCCGGTACACTGTTGTATATCACATTCTCACAATGCTGCTTAGCCTCGTCATATGAGATATTTGAAGGTGTTGGAAATGCAAAATCCTGCAGAATATGAAATAAGGTGTATAAGTAAATTCAGTGAATTGGGATCCTTCGCAAACAGGTTCTTTTTAGTGTTTTGCACTTATTTTCAAAGGGCAATAACTCACAGCAAAATAAGCAAACCAACTTGGGTTAATGATATGTGCATCTCCTATCAATGTTGATGCTTTACACCAAGCTTCATGAAATAGTGCTTCATAGTTTAGGAGACTTTGAACAGACAAGAATTTCAGATGGACAAAACTTAATTAAACATTCCCCTCTTTCTTCCAAAAGCCGGGGATAATAATGACAAAATATGAATTAATTCTTCAAACTTTGATTGGTTATCAAGGTATGGACCATTAAATTTCTTTTGGTCTAGATTATGACATAAGAATTTAATGATTAAGATTAAAAGACCAATTGTTAATTGTAATAGATTTTGGGTGTTCAAGTTCAATTTTGCTAGATTTAAGTTTAGAAAAATCTGAGTTAAGGAATGATTGCAAAACTGATGCATGTTACTGAATATAATAGTCAGATTATTGAATATTTTATGTATAACAGACTTACCTCGGGCACGTAATCTGCATCAAATTCAGACTGTTCCTTATCTTTGTCACATCCACTCATTGCTCTCTTTACCAGTAATTCAGTAACATCATCTAAATTAAATATAGAAAAAAAAAATAAAAAAATAAAAATTACATGATGCTTCTGTCGAAGTGTGGGTATCTCAATTGCCTGTAGTGCAGGAGTTCTGGTGTTCAATCCCTAGTTTAACACTCCATCTTTTTCTCCTTGCTGTTATACTTCAAATGTGAGTGAATTAATTTGTTTTTTCCAAATTTTTAAAAAAATATTGAGACAATATGATTGTTCATCATTACAAAGGTGAAGTAGCAGTACTATGTACCTGAGCAAAATACTTACCAACTAGAACTGTCAGTGAAAGCAACTTAACCCCTAGCTTGCATAGACTTTGTCATTGGGCCATGAATCTTGACATTTGCACCTAAATTTGATATGTGACACTTTAAATAAGTCATGACTGTATATATTTGTCCCAAGTTTGCTCAAAATTCATCCATATACATTGAAGATAAGGGGCAGACACCATATAGGAATTGACAGCCAGGACGACAGACAGAAGGACGTACAGGGTGATCCCTATAAAGTATAGACCCTCCTAAACTTTGCTTGCAGGGGTTTTTACTATTTTTTTTCACACTGGCTAGAAACTGATCTTTAGACCACTTGATTTCATTTTGGGAAATAATATTAACACTTGTGTGTTCAGTACAGGTAAAGACAAAAAAAAAACACAACAGCAACATACCTTGATTGTTCTGGGAATGTTTGCAGGGCAATGATTCCAAACCAAATCCACATGATTCAGTATCATCTTTTGGACAATCACAATATTTCTTTATCATCACAGAATTTTGTTCACAAATTCCTTTGTTCAAACTTTCATTAGCTTTTACTCTACAAACAAGAATAATTGATCATTAGTAAAGTATCAAAATGTTACTATGCATGTTGCTTCGTATGTGGGAGGTCATGGGTTTGAACCCCAGCTGGGTCTGACCAACACTTAAAAATAGGTAGTGAATGTTCTTTTGCCAAACACTCTACATTTAGAAATGAAAATCAAGAGGGCCTTTGGAAGAGACCTTAAAAACCGATGCCCAGTGTCAAGGCAGGCATGACACGTTTAGGAACCCTCCCTGCACATTGTCCAGAGTACATGCAAAGGTGAATTTTTTTGCCATTCACCTATAGCTGGTGACATCTTGATATAAGTGAAATATTCTTGACTGGGACGTAAATCCCCATTCAATCAATCAATAAGTTACTAGAAAATAGCACAACAAGAAGGGCTTATGCTTTAACTTCTAGATTTGAATTCAAATGACACATTCTCTCTTTCTTTTGTAACATTCAGGATTGAGGAAATATAAACTTCTATCAACCAGAATGTCACAAATGTCACCAAATAGTTACCAGACAGTTCACCTGCATGAATGTGACACTGTCCCATAAACTTAGCATTGCACTTTGATGCTCACACAGATACAGGGGTATATAGGTCTTTATCATTCAGGGGTATATAGGTCTTTATCATTCAGGGGTATATAGGTCTTTACCATTCAGGGGGATATAGGTCTTTACCATTCAGGGGGACATAGGTCTTTATCATTCAGGGGTATATAGGTCTATATCATTCATGGGGATATAGATCTTTATCATTCAGCAAAAACAAGCTTAAAATATATTTTCCTCAAGTCATAACATAACTAAATTGGACCATGCAGTTTCTTAGGATCAAATCCTAGACATTCCAGATGAACAAATTGGGCTTAAAAGGTCCTGTCTAGAAAGTCTCTCAGCAAATCAATACCAACTACATTGGTAAACCTCTATAGCTATGGCAAGTCGAATTAAATATTGAAATGATTTCCACACAATGATTTATTGGAGATGTTCATCTAGTTAGTAACTATGGAATCATACAAATGCATCCCAGTATAATCAAGTAGACTCCACTAGCCTATAATTTTAGGCAGAAATATAAGAAAAGAATGAAAATAACAAGTTATAACTGTAATGTGTCTAAACAAATTCCAAATTTGGAAATTCCCTAAACCATGTGCATAATCCAAGTATTTTATGGGTTTAATTTCTGTAATTTAATTATAATTATAGAAGTCTTGAAAAACATATATTCTGCTCACCTCCATGACTTAGAGAACTCATCTGGTCTCTTTAGTTTACTGTTTAACAAAGTTCCATCTGACTTAACTAAATCGTTAGTTCTGTTCTGATCAAATGTACCACAAAGTCCTAGAAATAAATTGAAAGAATGTTATTCTGGTCTATGGTATGCCTTATGTGCAGCACATAACATGCATGAAGCATATGTAAGTCTGTATCCACTATAGGAATGAAATTATTTTTTCTTTTTGTTATGGAAGTATGAAAGAATTGGATATTTTTTACACTGAATAATTCACGAACTATTTTATGTGTGCAAATTCTCCAATTCTTTCATATTTCCATAACAAAATGAAAAATTAATTTCATTTCTTATAATTCAATTTTTAGAATTTTTTTAACAATAAATCAACAATTTAAGTAACAAAATAACATCTGTATGTCATCCACAATGAGATGACGTCACCAAGAGCCAATCGATTCATGCAAACGTAACATAAAAATATGACCAATCAAAATGCTTTGAACAAATGAGAATTGATTTATAAAAGCGTTAAGTTAATGTCAAATATTATGCAAGTTAAATTTGAAGATATTTTTCTTAAATAAACAAATCCAGCAACTTAGGGAAGAGGCGCATATATTTAGTCACAAGTTTTTAATTATTTTGTGGTGACTAGGGTCCTTTCCATATCTAATCCTTTAACACATTAAGCTGACAACATGTGTATAGATATACAGTTGACTCTCGTTATCTCGAACTCGACGGGGAAATGCAAAAAGTTCGACTTATCCGGAGTTCGAGATAACCGATGTTAAAAACGGCAACAAAAGGGAAGTAACTTGTACACGCCTACCAGAAGTCGCTTCCGGTTTTATCTGGTCAAACTGTATATTGCCGTTTTCTCCTATATCGTATGTATTCAAACATGATACATAAAAACTGCATTATTTATTATTTGTATTTATAATTGAGAATGAAGTATATAAAAAATCGGGATATTATCTGTTACTTGTTATTAGCCGACAAATAGTGGAGTCGGCTTTGGGGTCCATACCAGTTTCGCCTTGTGTACTTTAATCACCCCAAGCTTCCGGTTGTATTGAGTAATGTTCACATCACACGCTTTCGGAAGCCATGTTCAGCTTGGCAGTAATTATAACACCTGATAATCACCTGGATGGTTTAATTGCTTATGCAAGGGATAATAATTAAGGGCTTAAGGAAATTGGGAGGTCAGTGCAATGTTGTAATTTTAAAATCAACACGAGGCCGACAGTCAAATATTTTATTTGTGTCGGAATGTGTTTTTTCTACCAAAAAAATCTGTAGGCGCTGACAAATTTGATTTCTCAAAATTTTTTGTTCGAGTTAACAAATTTAATTTTCCTAAATTTTTTGTTCGAGTTAACGAGTGTAATTTTCCTAGGATTTTCATTCAAGGGGACGAAAATATTGTTCGACATATCCGATAATTCGAGATATCCGAGTTCGAGATAACAGGAGTTATTTTGGTTTAATAAAGAACAACTCTGTTCGGACTTTTTAAAAAAGTTCGAGATATCCGGTAGTTCGAGATATCCGAGTTCGAGATAACGAGATTCAACTGTACATGTATCCTAGTACCTTAGGTAAGCTAAATTGTTCAAAATAGGTATAAGACTAATTGGAGAACATGTCACAAGAATTGAAAAAAAAAATGTTTTTGCCATTAGGAATGGGTTCTAATTGTCACCCTAAGTCAGATATTGGAAATGGGTTCCGACTTCCACCCTAAGTCAGCCATTGGAAATGTTTTTTGATTTTCACCCAAATTTCACCCAAAATCAGCAATTTGGAATGTGTTCCAATTTCTACCCTTAGGCAGCCATTTGGAATGTTTTTTGATTTCCACCCAAAGTTGTAGGTAGAAGGAGCCATGGTTCATTTGTACAAATATAAAATTTACCTTTAGTGTTGTTAAAATCTGGTGCTGAAGCTTGAATCCATACATTCATAAAACTTGACGTTTTCCCTCTGCCCACTTTTACTATGACCTGTGTTCCTGTTGGCAAGGCAACCTGACAAAAATCAGAAAAAATATATACATATCTTTTATTTAAATAAAAAGATGACATCAATTTATATTATATTTGATTGTAAATTCAAATTTCTTATTTTATGAAAATTATATTCATTAACAAGAATTTGATTGCCTATATAAGAAACCCTGGTCAATATTGGGCTTCATGAATGAAAAACAAGAAAATTAAAAAATATATCATAGGCTAAACTATATTTTAACAATATTTGGGAAGCTGGGAGTAAAACTATCAAATGAGCCAATCTCTGTAAAAGGGTCTTAATGACAATTTTTTTAAATTGGTTTTTGCATTTAATTTGATAAAAAGCATCTTGTCATCACTTTCTTAAAATTTTACAACTCAAGAACAAATATTTTTCAGGATATAACCCATTTAATATGTCGGTAGTTAGACACAAAAATCACGTCATTTAAATGAAATGCAATAATGTATGTAAAACATTATGTTTTCTCAAAATTTATTTAATAACAAATAAGTACAAAATTTATAAAAATGTTCACAGTGATCAGACATGCCATTCAAAGAAAAAATTAGAAACAATTACCCTGAACTTTCTTCCATCAGCTTCTCTGTAAATTTTTGTTCCTGGTGTAAGAACATTATTTTTGTACAAGTAAATTTTGAATGGTTGTTTTTTACTTGGGTTGACCTTTTGACCACACCTGTCAATCACAATCACATCATCGCCTGACTGGATGTACACAGCACAATTACACGATACTTTACCCCTGCATTTCCTATACAGAACGTGAACCTATAAACAGAAGATTGAACAAAGTTACAGTAATCATCAAAAACAAACATATCAATCCATGTCCAACCATAATCACAAAGCAAAGTAAAAACTTTGAAGTTGGCAAAATAGAAAAAACATGTGAACTTTCACCAGGTAAGTGAAGTCAGTTGCTCCGGAAGGGTAAGAATTTCCTTTTTAGCTAGCTACACCACCACATGTGTAAATTCCAATAAAATTAATCAAATTCATCTTAAGAGCTCTTTTTTGAAAATAAAAATTCACTATATAAACAATATTGCAACATGTTCTTAAAAAGCTTACAAAATGTGTACTTATTAATTTCAAATGTTTGTTTCAATCCATTCAATTTGGAGACCAAATATGGCCCTAACACTATATATTGGGGTAATCCTCTTGTACATTTTTTTCAGTGTACCGTTACTTGTAGCACTAGCATGGAGGATCTACCCTAACAAGACTGAATTTGGTTTTAGAAGTATCACCTAAAAGAACTGTCAATGTTATTTCCAAAATGTTATTTTGCGCTTGGCAAAAGAATGCTCATTTAACTCCTATGTAAATCTCTGTTCTGACCTAGCCAGGTTTAAACCCCTCATCTCGCATATAAAAAGTAAGCACTTGTGAACTAAGCTATCAAGAGTAATGCATGTTGCACACATTTTTTTAATTGAAATATTGTTTTAAACCCAAGGCAAGATTATTTCACTTATAGCAAGGAACATAAATTTTGAAATGGTGGAGAAAACTGGAGTACCAGTAAAATTCCAATGAGCTTTTAAGAGCAGACTGGCAAAATTGTGTTAACAAACTTACAAAAACAAGCCTGTCCTGAGTTTAACCTAGGCATTGGGAGAAATTGTTATCTAGGACTTTGCCACCGAGATGGTCCGAGGTGAATTTGAGGTAAAATGAATATTACATGTATATATTGATTATAAGGTATAATGTATTAAATGTAATGTTTTCTTACTTTATATGGTAATGTTTTGTGTTCATACAACACAAATTCTCCAGGGTAAAAATTATCATAATATCTGAAACATAAATATAAAAAACATTCAGCGTTAAGGTAATCTGTATAAAAACAACAAGGAGTCAGTGATTAAATGGTGTTTTACGTCCCAGTCAAGAATATTTCACTTATATTCAGACGTCACCAGCTATAGATAAAGTGGCAGAAATTTTTACCTATGAAGTGCACATAGGGCAATGTGCAGGGAGGGTTCTTTAAGTGCCATGCCTGCTGTGACACATAGCAACAAAGAGATAAATAACTTGAAAGTCGGACAACTTGGTTTGAGAGCTGTTATATGTTTCATTTGAAATTGTTCATCGACTGTAAAAGTGGTTACAATTGTGTGAGGATAATTGTCTCA
This sequence comes from Anadara kagoshimensis, assembly GCA_021292105.1. Classification (NCBI taxonomy): domain Eukaryota; kingdom Metazoa; phylum Mollusca; class Bivalvia; order Arcoida; family Arcidae; genus Anadara; species Anadara kagoshimensis. The sequence continues at coordinate 48,404,610 of CM037857.1, forward strand.
AATTTAGAGGAATAATATCAACTATGTGAAATTAGATCATTTTACCAGCAGAATATCAGAATATACACATGACAAAATTTTAGAAATGTCCTCTTTACTAAATATAAGAAAGGATATAAGTTTATTGCAAAAATATACAGTTTATATTTCCAGCACAGTTCTCAAAGGTCAATTAAACAAACAAGAAACACTAGAACGGTCTTTTGAGGGTCAAATACCCAGCCACAAACATCTACAAGTTCATCGTAGTTCAAGGTAATGGCACACTTTTTGACCATGAAGATTATTCATGTGTTATATGACCCAGACACAATTTTAGAGGGACAGACAGACAAATAGACGGACAGCTGGACAGGCGGACATGGTGATTCCTATATACACACCTCAAACTAGTTGGGGGGGGGGGTGTATATAAATGTATAAGTATTAACAATATGTAAAGGACAAACTTAAAGTTCAGTTCATAGTTTACTAAGGGGTTTAACATGTTCAACTGTATAAGAAATTAATGTAAAAAGTTGCACTTCCATATGCATACAGTGTGCAGTTGAATTAATTTAATTAACATATACCTACCTTCCATCAAATGTAGTTATATGTGGGTCATTAACAGACCTACATACAGATGAAACATCAACATTTTTCACCTTGACCTAGAAATAAATATCAGGAAATATATCAATGTTTAAGTCCCCTATTTTTGAATTATTTGCATTGATGTAACATGTGACAGCTGCTAACATTTCTGTCACCAATGTACAATGTAGCACCCCATAATGATGCAGTTTTGTTTTAACCACACGGTTATAATAGGGGTTCTCAGGGGCATGTCCTGCAAGAACATTTCCTGAAGAATAATTTAATTTAGAAGATGTGGAAACTTGACTCCCTGTGATAAAAAACCCAAAATGCAAATCTATTCAGATATATCAACAGAAAGACAAACCAAATGAAATGTTGTTGCCCTAGGCAGTTAATCTGCCAAAAAAAAATAGAATTTTGAAAATAAAACGTCTCGAAACATTTTTGAAGTTTAAATACTGACAGAGTTTTTAAAACTCAATACCAATGTTATTTTAAGATGACCAACCCTCAATATATATATATACATGTATACCTTGATGTCTTTAAATGATTTGGTATCAGACAGGGAACCATTAGCTGACAGTTGTCCTTCAATCATCAATATCCTTGATTGATCGTTGTCATAGAGACTATCAATTTTAGCTTTAACAGGAATACTGAACACAGACCTCCAGTTGCTATTGGTAACACGGACACCACAAGCGATATCATTGGTATTTGTACCAATATCTCCAATAACAGCTTGTTGAATGACTTTCCTATCTGCACATACAAGATTAGCTCCCATTGTGGCATTAAAGCGGCTGTTTATAACAACAGAACATTTATCCGATGGTATGATGGAGTTACACATGAATTTTGGCGGTACAGTCAGCTGTGCTGTGACTACTTTACCTGTACCTCCCTCTATAAGTAACATTTCAGCCTCTGACACAACCTTAAATAAAAAAACATAGAATCAAATAAAATGATAAAAAAAACAAGTTATTAATAAAACGGGATGGCATTTTTCAAAAGCATTCTCCAAACAAACCCTAGCTGGAAAATCCATAAATCTGGTGTGATCATTACGTGAATAGCCAAGAACACATCTACTCTACCCTAACATTGTTCCTGTGAAGTTTCATTAAGATCTAATAAATATTTTTCCAGAAAACTGGCAGACAAAATATTGGCGGAAGAAATTTAGAAATTGAGTAAGCACTATATTCCCCCCCCCCATCCCCCAAGATACATACATGTACTAAGTAAGAAAACTAATGAAATTTACTACTGACAAAACAATTTTTTAAAAGGTTGTTTTTATCTTAATATTGGTAATATCATTTCCCTTCCTGAGGAAATGTTTTATAGAATATCAAAATAATAAAGTGCTGCTTTTTCTCATTTTACAGCAAAATCGGCAATTCACATTAATTTCATGACACATTAAATTCCTGATTTACAGTATCCACCTTTGGTAAGGAAACTGACATTCTTGCACTAGGATCTGCCTAAGTAATGACAATAGGTGTTGTGATTCTTAGCACAATTCTGCTACCAAGGGTCCCCAAAATGTCCCTATTGTTTCATTACATTGATGACACAAGATGACACTTTCTATCTCTTTTCATTCTATGATCCATCCATCTATCTTTTCAAACCATCCATCCATCCAACAACAACCAACCCAATCACCCATCAATTCATCCATTCATCCATCCATCCAACCACCCATCCATCTATCCATCCCCAACCAACCTATCCATCTATCCATCCACCCACCCATCCATTCATCTATCTCTCTCCCTCCTTTGACAGTATAACATACCTTAACAGTTAATTCTAAGATATTACTTTGTCTAAATGCTCCTGTTGTGTCATTACATTGTCCATTGACACAAGCTGATACTCCACATGATAGCTACAAAATATTCAAATTGTTCAAAATTAAATCTTTGAAACTTGACAAAAGTAGATGCATATGTAAATTAGTCCTCCAAGTATGCAGTGTTACAGAAATTTGAATTCACAAGTATCACATTTCGTGTCCAAGGAACCCTGATAATGATGGCTGGTTTCAGGACCAAACCTAAGACTTCTATTTCAAAGGTATAGACAGTCTGAAAGAAAAGTGGGCTAAGTGCATGGAGGTAAATGGGGACTATATTGAAAAATAACAATAAAATGTATGGTTTGTTCCGGCAATATATACCCCATTCTATGAACTTTTTTACCTCGTATCATTCCGCAAATAGGAAATTTGCGACCACAATCAATGTGATTATTAAAATTCGCGATTGAGATTTAATTATCCCCCCTTTTGTAAGACATCTTGTCATGTTATATATAATTTCCATGGTCATAGTCGATTGCGGGCATGTTTTAAATTTGACTTTTTAATATTTGCAATTCTGGGAATATTCACATGACACATGATTTTGCAACAAGAAATCCTCAAGAAATTACACATTAATAAAACTCTCGAAAATAAAAAAGTTATCAACAAAAGTAGTATGTGATAAACTGAATCCACTCAAAATTAAAAAAAATATTAACCAAATAGATATAAACTGAACAACATGGAGTTGCCACTATGTGTGACATTCAACTTACCTTAGTTCCAAATTTCAAATCATTTAAATGATTGTTATCCATATACATTTTAACTGTTTTGTCTCGTGCCATGACAATTTCATCTTGTACAATATCATTATTAATTAACCAGTACACATGATATTCTATTGTTCTGTTGGGATCCTGGATTGCTGGAAAACTACAAGCTAATGTATAGTTCTCAATGTTACCACCAGGTGGCATCTCCACTTCAACCTCTGGATTTTCCAAAAGAATAGGAAAGTCTTTTCCTAAAATAAATACAAAATAAGGATGATCATTGATTGGATTTAAGTTTGTATACAACAAACATGGCCTAAACTTGTCACCCCTCAGAGAAACTTGCATGATGATTGGTTAACTTGCTGGGGTACATGGAACTTATAATGTTTGGAAATCTGCCGAGGTACATAAATCCAGGTCATATTGAGGGGTAAAAGGGAGGTAACTTGTAAATTGTGGAACTCTAGTTATGGCAAATAAACATGTTGACAACAAATGTAGTTCATACAGAATACAACATCAAAGTTTTCAGACCAAACTAGTACTGCTTTGTAGGGTGACAGAAATATTATATAGAGTTTTGGCAGGTTACACAGCCCAATGTACCCTGTCAAAGATAATGTACCCTTTATCTGTGGATCAGGGTAGGATGTGATGTGATGTCTGCTTGCGGATATAAGTAACAAAGTTGAAGTTGACATACTAATTAATTACTAACCTGTATCACATTCCCATTCTTCATAAGAGAATCCAGACAAACGTATAAATATATTACTATGTTGTGCTGCTGTAGTGTCTGATAGGGTACACAGTCCTGCTGAGAGCTGGAATTCAAACGATCGACAGAGGAAATCAGTCTCCTGAAGACAGAGTCTTTTACAGTGGTTCTGTGAATATATATTGTTTATTGTCTTTTTGTCATAACCCAAAATGGCTTTTCCAGGTGTCCTCTTCCAAATTACATCTCTTTTACCACAAGGATCTGTTATAGAGAAAAAAAGTTTTCAATCTAATTGTGTTCTACTGTTTTACATAAATCAGCTGATCCAAAATGCTTTTATATACCAGTACTATAACTGTCCCATGATTGAAATTTATACTTGTGAACAGAGAACATAACCTTCAGTAGGCACCTGTCTATAGACCCTATTCCCCTTTACCATGAATTACCAAAAAGAAAGGAATGCATAACTCTACAAAGTTAAAAATACAAACAAAGGGCCATTGAAACTTTAACTTCATCTAATTTTAGTAACCTAAGAAAAATGCCCAAAACCTGTATAAACCCAAACCCTGTATAAACTCAAACCCTGTATAAACCCAAACCCTATTTAAACTCAAAACCTGTATAACCCAAAACTTTTATAAACCCTAAACCCAAAACCTGTTTAAACCCAGACCCTGTATAACCCAAACCTTGTATAAACCAAGACCCTGTATAAACAAACCCAAAACCTACAAAACCCATAACCTGTATAAACTATTTTAATAGAAAATTAACAGTGTTAGTTAACTTGACTGATGTAAACTATATACCAGCCTGGTCTTCAGTCTAGGCGTCCCTGTTAGACAGGTTCTATTGTAATGTGTCACTTACTGTTCAGACACTGCCACTCATACAAGTGAACTTCTGATTTATCTTCTAACTGGTTACCAGCATCAATTACATCCGTAGACAGGAAGGAACAGTTGCCATTAGCAACCTCATAATTAAAGGAGTTACAAACAGATCCCTTGTATTGATCTTGGCAGGCAGACTGACAATTCTGAATATCACCCTTGCTCTCAAAGTCATACAGGTATTTCTCATCTGTTGGCATTAACTGTTTATTCCCCTGCCTGTACCAAACAAGGTCCAACAGTCCGCAGGAATCTGTAACACAAATATATATATATAGTCATCTTGTAACAGTGTCAGCGGTTGAAATAATCAGCAACAAGTAAATTGTTGTGAAACATTTATTAAATGATGATAGAAATCCATTGGTGGTACAATTACATTCCTATAATGAAATCAATAAGAATACTAAATAAAATGAACGCATAGTTTGTATCCGAACGCACCCTTAACAATTAAGATAATTTACTTCCACCAGGTGGTGCACGTGTATTTGTCACATGACTGATTCAACCATTACAGTATCAACAATAATTACAATACACAATATTTCTAATACTAAAAATAGTAATTACACTGAAATAAATAGTACTATGAAATATATATATAAATATGTTGGCTTTTGAAAACAATAATTCATGTGAAATGTTTAATTATAAAATCAAAATAAAATTGTTTACAAGGACGGCACCTACTAATTCACGTGCTGAGTATTGGAATGGGGCAGCACAGGATATTTGTTACTTTAAATGACTTTATTTAGACGACAAATGACAAATATGACCTACCCAGGATATAGTTGCAGGGACTCTTTAGAAAATACATATTAACTTATCTGTATGACAACCTTGTATTTGTGGAAACCATGCAAATATCAGCTTTAAAAACAACCTTTCTCAACAAGTCAACCAACCAAAGTGACCACCACACCTAATACCCACCTGACCAGTAAACATTACTAACCGATCACACAACACTTAAGACAAGGACAGATAACTACACCAGGACACTAGACAAGCACAATGTACATTTACATAACGTATTACAAGACATAACAATACAGCATCTGAAAAAAAAATAAAGTAAAGCACTACTGCAACCTGAAAACAAAACAAAAGAATTCATGATGAAAAAGTAAAAAACAATCAAAATTAATAATCTTTCTTTTAAACTAATGTTTATAAAAATAACACACTGCCACAATTTTACTGTAAATTTAGCATTATTTGCAATGGTCTATTTTTGCCTATTTCATGTTTATAAATTTTCCATGAAAATTTGTACTATGAATAAAATAACATAACATCTTTTTTACCTTTAGCTGTTTGCCATTCAGTAATGTTAATTTTTGGATTACAATATTCTCTGATATTTTTTGGATTGTATTCGCCGTCTTCATAACATCCTCCATTTATAAGACATGATGTATTCTGAAAATGGATTTTCAAAAAAAAAAAAAATATATATACATGTATATATATAATTATATAAATACAATTGTACCAGTATACTACTGGGTTAGAGATTTCCTCTAATTTCCTGGACACTTGAAAATGAAATTTATACTTATTAAAAATAAAGATTAACTCAGTTGGCAATAATTGTGTGTTATTATCAGAAATAATTACTACTGTCTAAATTTGCAGCTAGTTAAAATCCTTAAATTCCTCAAAAACTAAGGTATACTCCCTCATGCAAAGTATTTCCTTAGCTAAATTTGGTCAAATATATTTTGGTCCTTTGGGTATATCTTCAACATCTTGAAAAAAAGTTTGGTTTCAAATTTTTTGTCCAAGCACTACTGATGAGGAATAGTATGTGTCTAGTACTGTAAAATTAAAACTGGTCTAATATGTAATTTACATATTATCCTATTTTAAAAATTTCAGAAAACCAAAAAATGGTTTGTTCTTAATTACTACAACCAGAGAAAAAAAAACATCCATGCATGGGTATATATATATGTTAAATACCATACAATTATATATAAGAATAAATATTCTAAATCTAACCCACATTGTATATCACCACTATAATTTTACACAATGCATGTAAATTCTGATCAACAATACCAAATGAAGCAGTATACCAAAATTCTCTAATCTATGCAATATTCAATAACTATAAATCTAAGAAGCAGGGGCGGGAACAAAATACCAAATAAATATATTCATATAGGTCAAAACATATGCATGCTATTTAAATATATTTAATCAAAACATGTTGGCAAAATAATGATACTCAGTACTGTTAATCAGGAAGTTTTCACATTCATATTATTTCCAGGTCAATGCTCGAATGTTACAAGAAATAAAAATTAAACTTTTGTAAATGTTTAATTTGTAATAATCTTCATTTGCATTTCATGCGCTGAATGCCATCCAATGGAGCAAGATAAAAGCAATGAATTTGAAAATGAATTAATGTTGATTCTTACAAAAATTAACCAATCATCGGAATGTGAAAAATTCCCTATTGACAGTAATAATAAAATTCAAAATTTTCGATAAATCTTAAAATTTGTGCCATGTATCATTCTTATTGAGTAGCATTATTCAGTTAAATCTTAAATCTTATAAAACAAGTTGAGTTGAGTAATGTTGTTTACTGTCCCAGTCAAGAATATTTCACTTATATCAAGATGTCGCCTTCTAAAACATTAGACCCTCCCAACATAAAATGTTTTATGCTCCATTAAACCCGGCAAAATAACAGGCAAACTGTCACATTGAAATATAACAATGTAGGATTAACGCCTAGGTAGTAAGTCAGGGGCTGTGGCCTGTTTGTTCTTTTGTACATATGGACAAGGACCCAATTCCAAGAAAGGGAAAAACCTCTGTGTAAACTAGTAATTTCATTAGTTATATCAACTATAGCTTTATGAATTTTGTCTGGCTTCAGAAAATTTTAATTTAAAACTGGCATGGTTTTATATTTATCTTTTCAATCTTTGTTTGAGCCAAGAGGTTCAAAGCTTGTATTTACAGATCACAGCACCTAACACCTCTTATTGTTTGAATCCTATTCTGGCTATGCATGGTAGGTGGGATATACAATCCGAGGCTAAATTGAAAGGGATCTCAAGAGTAGCAAGGACCTCAGAGATGCAGTGTGTATGCCCACCAGCATGTGGACATGCCCTTACACTCATCAACCTTGCCCCAACTATGGGTAAATAGTTGTTCAGTTGAGGAATGTAAGCCTTGGAGAGCAACTCAACTAGAAGACAAACTTTGATTTCAAAATCCAGGTAGATTTTGACTCGTCAGCCCAGGATTTAAGCAGCTGATCTATAGGATGGATACCTAAAAGAAAAAGCCCCTGGTCCTCCTGATAGGGGGTTGAGCATGAGGCTAATAAGCTCATCTCATAAAAAAAGCTTATTACAGAAATCAACCAACAGCAGGAATCCTTGAGGAAAGGAGTTGTCCAACATCATGAATGCGCAAGGAGAAAGCTCTCAAAGGGAGGCTTTATGCAGGAAACATAGCTTTATGAATCTCAAGAGAATTTGGAGAAGCAGAGGCTAAAATCAAGAAAAGAGCTGAATGGCAAAGCCTTGTGTTGACCTTGTGCTCCATCACTAGGGAGGAGGATAGGTAGGTAGGTATTTGGCTGAAAAATGAAAAACATAAAAGCAAATGCATCAATTGAAATGAAAACATCATATTATGCCAAAAATATATATTGTTGAAGAAAAAATATTAATCCCACAATATATACCAACCATTACCTCTAAGTTCTGAAAACAAAAAATTGCATAATTAAACTTAAAGAGTGTGAAAAAATGGGATGCAGACTTGTCAAGTTTCCTGTTTTCTATGGGAGTTTCAAAAGTTTTTAAGCCTTTTCCCACTTAAAATTGCCTCTCAATGTTGGGGCTAAAAACTTCCTATTTTTTATCAGTCCAGTACAATAGTCCAGACAAAATTTTGAAAAAATGAAAAAAACTTTTTAATCATCTCCTAGCTACCACCAATCATAATGTTTATTCAACAAATGTCAGAGATCAAGTGTCAACTACAGCAGTCTCTTGAGAGAAAAATGCCCCTTGTCTCCGATCAATTAGGAAAGACGTTTAATTTGATATGGTACAATTATGTAATTTTGATATACATGTATATTTCTGTCAAGTTTGATCAAAATCCACCAATAAATACAGAAGATAAAACAAAAGCACCGCCGAGCGGAGCATTATACGCCCGTGTTATATTGATCGAGTAGTACTATTTACTGAGAAGTATAAGTACAACTAGGATATATGTATGTAAAAATATATTACCAACTCCGTGTTCGGGCCATAACTCGTAACCCAAAAAAGTTGTAATTCAAATTTGCACGAGATATTACCATGATTAAGGTGTAACTGTATAACAAATTTCATTTAAATCCATGTTTGTATTATCTACTGAATGGAATACAAACCACACGGTCATACATAAAAAAATTTCTAAGTTAAAAAAGGGGCATAACTCCTCCAAAAATAATCTGAAAAAGTTGTAATTCGAACTTGCACCAGATATTAACATCGTAAATGTGTATACCAAATGTATAACAAATTTCATTTAAATCCATGTTTGTATTGTCTACTGAATGGAATACAAACCACAAGGTCATACATACAAAAATTTCTAAGTTAAAAAAAGGGGCATAACTCCTTCAAAAATAATCCGAAAAAGTTGTAATTCGAACTTGCACCAGATATTAACATCGTAAATGTGTATACCAAATTTCATTTGAATCCATAAATAGTTGTAGGCTCTAATGATCGGAAACCACATGGTCATACATACAAAAATTTCTAAGTTAAAAAAGGGGCATAACTCCTCAAAAATAATCCGAAAAAGTTGTCTCTATTGAACGGAATACAAATTGTTAACAGACGCCCGCCTGGACAGCACCGTAACATAATACGTCCCGTCATATGACGGGCGTATAAAAACTACATTGGGCTTTAAATCTTAGGTGCTAAATCAACTGAGACCTGTGCCATTTTTATCATAACTATTACAGAAATGAAATATTTTGCATTTGTAGCAGGTCATTATGTTCAAATTAACAATCGAAATACTTGATACATTTTGTGTTTGTTATCTAAATTCCTGATTCAAATGATTCTGTTACTCAGAATATGTGGAGATTATGTGGACCATTTAATGCCAACACCAGTGAATTCAATATTTAATTGAATTTTTTATCTTCACGCTAAAAAATGTGCTATATGATTAGGTACTCAATTTATCACCTAAAGTCGACTTCTGGTCCAAAATTTTCAAAATTTATTTCGAATTTAACATAAAGTAAAGTTAAGGGGGATATGAACCAAAATGGCTATAGAATATGCAAAGGAGCATTAAATTATGTGAATATAGTGTCATTAGGGCTATGTATATCATAACAGGATGATCAAAATGATGTCAAAATCGTTGTTAGTGTTCATATGACTCTGTCTTATCTCTGGTTGGTTGGTTGAATGTTGCTTTATGTCGCATCAGCAATTTTTCAATTTGCAATGAGAACTATTTTTATTAATTTCTATGGATTAATCTATGAATAATTTTGTGTATGCATGTGAAGTGCAATTGTGTTGTATGGTCTGCCTAGTACTAGCGCACACTCAGGGCGACTTTAACATGCTAGCTCACAGAATCAGTATGCCCCAGACAAGCGTACCACTCCCCCAGTCCATTATACTGATACCAGGTGAATCAGTAAAGGCCAACCACAAGGAAAATTGACTTTTCTACATGTGGTTGGAGCGGGACTGGAACTCACAGCGGTGAGAGACCCTAAATTTGTAGACTGACGTCTTATCCATTAGGCCACCGTGGCCTCTTAATTTGGAAATCTGAAGAAAGGTGTGTAATAACTTACCTTCTGTTGACAGGTTACCGTGGTTTTATCACAGTTATAACACAATGAATCGTAGACAATCAGATTGGCTGGAGAACTGATAATCGTTCTGTCATTACTGATACGAACTTGGTAACTCTCCTTTGTTGGCAAAACGCAGCTTAGTTCATTGAATGTAACAAAAGTCGCTTTCCGAATAATTTCAACCTCCTCATCAACTGTATATGATGATTCATTTATCTAAAAATATTAAAAATAAAATCTTTCTTTTTTTTTTTTTTTATAATCACGCCAAAACTCCATACAATATACACATGTGATAAAAATCATATGTGTAATATCACTCATGTACCCTTGGTTAATGATGTCATATGATTGTTGTAACATATTGTAAAGTCATCTTTTAGCTAATGTGACGCAGCCATTCTGTTAAAGTTAAAAGAACATTTTACAGATACCAAAAATTGAGCTTTTTCTTATGTTATACAATAAACAGAATCTTACATTCATGTTTATGTAATATTGAATTTATTAGACTTGTCAAATACAAAGGCTTGTTGCATAAAATTTCATTCAACTTCTTTCAGGCTGACCAATCAAATTTATTTTTCAAGATCGATATTTTTTTAGTGTGTAAGGCTGCCATTTAGGTACTTTTTTATCGTTAAGAGTTTGATTTTGGTACAATTTCCATACAAAATGTCTGAAGCTTTAGTACTTTTAATTAAAAAACCCTGTCAAAATGGAAAAAATCTGTCTAATTTGACCTTTTCATTTTTTCTGTCCATCTGTTTTTATGGTAAAAATCCATCAAAAACAGATAAATCTGTTGAATTGGTCAGCCTGTTCTTTAAAAAATAAATATAACAGAATTATTGATGTATGATCCTGTATAATGTGCAACATATACAACTTGATAAACTTCTATCAAATATTTTAATTTTGAATGCCAGCTCTGTACTTTATGTCAAATATAGGACATGAGTATTGAAGTGGAGTATTTGTTTTATGCACCAGTCAAGATTGATTCACTTAAATCGAGGCAGCCACTTTTTGGATTGTGGAAGAAACCAAAGTGCCCAATGAAAAAAAAGCCTTCAGAATATTTTTCACTAGGATTGAGATCTGTGGGATTCTAGCCTAGGCAGTGAGATGTGCTGTGATCCATAAGCAACTGCTTTAGACCACTTGGCCACCGATCCCACAATTAAGTGTGTCAATAACAAGACAAATACTTACAAGAAGCTTTCTAAAATGACAGCTGAGTGTGGGAACATTAAGTGTGTTGTTAGTGTACACTGTGACAGTATCACACTGACTGGTTCTCATGTCACAGAGGCCATCGTCAGACAGGTAAAACAGAACTGGAGGATCCTTTTCAAACGTGAAACAGTCCAAACCACCACGTCCCTCTATACACTGACATTGACCTGAAATATATCCAATAGTATTTTAAATTGATTATTAAATAAGAGTTGATTGGTTGATTAATTGATAGATTGGAAGATGATTGGCTGAATAATTGATTGAATGATAGTGGAATGGTTGAATAATTTATTGGTGGATAGCCGATTGGTGGATTAATTGATTGATTGAAAGCTGATTGGAGATTAAGTAATGGAATGATAGTTGATTGGCCGATTACTTAAATGGCAGATGATTGGTTGATTAATTCTTGAATGATAGATGATTGGTTGCTTAATTAATTCAGTGACAGCTGATTGGTTTGATTTATTGATGGAATGATAGATAATTGATTGGTTGATTATTTAAATGGGTTTTCTGGGTTATCTATATCTAAGATGAGCCATGGTGATTTATCATAAACAGAACTGTCTCATCAATATTTGGTACTGGTCTGGACCCCTTGAAATTAAGAAAATGTCAGCATAATTTTATGCAATGGGGGTATATGTATATTATATAATTACGGTTTGTAAGTTGATCAAAACCAGATATTTTACCTGCCTAGAGAGTAGACATACCTTTTGTACAGTTGCCAGCAGAATTACATTCAGCAATACACATTTTGTCCATGACATCTGTATACTGGTTCCATAAACTTATATTTGCAGCAAGTTGAATGGCACACTGAGTTTTCACATCTTCAATAGCAGAAAAAGTCCATCTAAAATCACCTGTTAACTGCAAAGAAAAGAAACAACATGTTTTTATTTATATTTTTGATGATTTAAAGTATTAAATTCTGTTTAAGTACAAATGACAACCATAGGAACAGATTTGCTGTTTGGTACCTTTTCTGTAAATATTTTATATACTGTAAATGTACTTAATTTCGAAAGTATTTGTTTTCGCGGTTAAGGTAACTTAGACATATCTGCGTAGTTAAATTTTCACATTTTTAAAAAATGCACTATAACAAAATAGACATAATATAATTTTTCGCATTGTATTAATTTTCGTGCAAAACAACCGCAATATAAGCGAAAATTAGTACATCGCAAAAATAAATATGTTTACAGTATATTGGTATATATTTTAAAAATGTGATATTTTGATTGATAAATTATGTAGCCAAGCACATGTACTGCAATTTATGAAATTAATAGTAAACTACTTTAAAAAAGCAAAATAGTTTTGAATCTCATAAGTGATAAAAAATTCTCAACAGATGTTAAAAGGTCACAACTTACCTGGATATCCTTAAGACAGTTGTTCACATTTGATTGAAAATCAATGCCTGGTAAACCTTTACAAGTTTTGACAGCCTCAGATTCTTCAAGGAGATACTGGCATGATATCTTTGCAAACGCTTCCGAAAAACCACCAACAGCGGGCCACTGTCCTACCTACAATATTAATATATATATTGCTAATTGTTTATGTTGCTTAGTCTGTATCAATCAGTTTTAATTATAAGCCTCCTCTGTAGCAACCACTTGTGGCCAATTCTACAGAGGTGTCTTTTTCGTGCACTGAGACAAGGGACGGGACCTAAGCTTTGAGTCTCATCCAAGACTATTCTAGTAATGAGCATTTAAAAACTCTAGTATCTCATAAAAATTCCCAAGCATCAAGTGATGCCCAAACTCACAACCCTTCATATCAAAAAGTCCATCAACAGTACCAGTATTGATATGGATTATATTGGGTCAACACGTGACCAGCATTGTAACATGAAATTAAAAAAAACTACCGTAGTATCAGAGGTAGGATATAGTATAGTATACACTTACCGGTGTTACATAGTTAGGATCATATTCAAAATCATCATATTTAGTCAGCGATTCAGGCAGACATTTGGTTGGATACAAAGCTCTTTCCTGAATATAACTTGTTATGTCAACTCCATCTTAATATAGAAAAAATAATTAAAATTAAAATATTACCTCATGATAATAAGGTCTGTAAATGTAACTAATACTGTAAAGGTATTTATTTTCCCAGTGTACTAATTTCCGCTTATTTCGCAGTCGTTTGTTTTACGCGAAAATTAACAGAAAGCGAAAATTATATTATACTTATTATGTTATAGAGCATATTTCAAAAGCGCAACCATTTAACTATTCGGATATGTCTAAACATCCTATACCACAAAAATAAATATACATGAAATTAAATATGTTTACAGTAGTTTTTCCCGAGTGAAAATGTGTCCAGGAGGATATTACCGGGTTTGCTGTTGTACCATGTCATCAATTCTTCTTAACATTAACTTGGAACATTATGGAAAGTGTTAATGTCACACATTCCCAGAATAAAACCGCTTTTACAGGAAAATGTCATCTTGTGCAATTTCAAATTCAGTGGTAATAAGTGTTCCACACAAATGACACCCCCTGGGGGTATCATGTGGTACAGCAGCAAATCACATTTTCATAGTAAAATTTATCAAGCAGAATAAACATCATGGCTTATTCTGACATGGATTTATACGTTTGTTTTTTACTTATTGTTATTCTGTAAAATATTATTCATGGATAATATTTACTTACAAAATATCATCTATGGAACAAATCTCACAAGAAAAAATATCCTAGGAAAATATTTCATGGGGATTATTTATAAACTGCTACATAAATTCAACATGAGGCCTGCAGAGTATTGTTATTTCAGGAAGGGAAGGCTGCAGGTCAACAGCCGTCATAAACACTACTCTCATTGGCAATGGCTGAGAGGCACCTCTTCAACATCAGAGTGAGATAGGCCATGGATGGATTGCAGGAGATGTGATTCTTACTGGCAATGGCTGATACAAACACCATGTGTTTGATAAGAAACCAAGTTACATGGTGTCACCAATCAATTAATCATTTGACAAAACTAATTGCAATGTCTGTTCTCTGATGTCAAAATGTGAGCTATAAAAATCAAAGATTTCAAAAAGAAAAACTTAATAATAAAATAATAATTGAATTTTAATATTTGTGCTGCACATATTGGGTAGCTCAGTTAGTAAGCTTGCCTACAAAACAGGAGGTTACATGGTCCAATTATGTGTGTTACAGAAAATCCAAGATGGCCACCTGCAATCTTGAGTGGCAGTAAAAGTAGATCAGTGCACACGCAAACATGCAGACAGACAGACACAGTCAGTCAGACAGACAGACAGATTGCTGACGAACAATCGGTTGGAAAAATGAACTGTTTACCATAATACATCTCATCACCTATGGTGAAGGACATATAAATATCATATTACCTTCTGTTTCAAATGGACAGGTTACAATATCATACCCAGAGCCACAATTTACACTGCCACTAGCATTACAGTAACAATATGAGGGCTGTTCTGGTACAGTTTCTTCAAACACATTTGAGGTTGGACAACTTCCTGTATATAGAGTATTCTTTGGATCAACCCTAAAATAAAAATAGACATTGAAGTGTTAAACTTTTTTTTTTAAATAGAACATGATCATCTGAAAACATTATACTGGGTATACTGTAAATCTGGCAAATGTCACTTAATTTCCAGGAGAAGTGACATTACAATACCCAGGTGCTCGAGAAGTGTAAGTACCTACTTAGCATATTGCATTCCTGTGTTACATTAACTACTCGTTGTGTATAACATATTCTTATTCAGTGTTACTTTACATAAACTACATGTTCCATATAACATATAGCTATTTTGTGTTACATTTATATTAATAACATGTTGTGTATAACATATTGCTATTCTCCCTTATGTTAACATTAATAACATGTTGGCATTCTGTGTTATGTTAAGACAAATTACATGTTGATTCAACTTTTTAAGACTTAATCTGACATTGTATCCCCACTTACCTCCAGCTTTTAGAGAAGTCATAAGGTCGAGATGTAGGACCTTTGTACAGTGTTCCATTAGCCATGGTTAAATCATCACTTTGGTCATCATTGAAGCTTCCACATAAACCTAAAAATAGTAAAATATAGTACAGTAAAATCTCATTATAATGCCTCTTGATAACATTGCTACCTCGCTTATTGCCACACTATTTTGAAGTCCCAAAATCCATTTTGTTTATGTTTTTCTTTATTTGCCTCCCCCAATTTATCACCAAACCCCTTTATAATGCCAACATTTTACTGAATAAATGGTGGCGATGAATCAAGGTTTTACTGTATGTAATCCAGTTTATCTTTATCTCTCACCCTTTTGTGAATTGGCCCAGTTCCCTTGCAATTGTGAAAATAAGCGTCATAATAGCCAAAATTGTGAAAAAGAAAACATGATATAAACCTCTAAAACACTGTTTTTAAAACTGAAATTTACACATTTGTGAAAAATTGACAAATGATTGTGAAAAGAAAATCATAAGATTTTAAATTGTGAATGGTGCAGAACATTGGCCCCAAAAATAACACAGCAAAAACATTGACAGAGACTAGACAGGGTTATTAACAAATGTTAGGACATACCTTTAGTTTTCTTGTAATCCGCTGCAGATGGTTTTACCCAGACATTGAGGAAATTCTCAGCTCTTAGGACTGTCCTCTTTACATGAATAGTTGTGCCGGTTGGTAAAATAACCTACAATGGAAATATATAATTGTATATTTGGTCTAAAATCCATGTAGTAGACAACATGATATACTATTGTAATATCAACCCAGTGTCGTAAAGGCATCTTGAGCAAAGTGATATCATTTTGGTGTGGCACAGCTTCTACAAAAGCCAACACTTGGAATGTTTTCTGCAGCAAAAAATGAATTTTCTGTAACAAGTTATCTAGGATCATACAATTATTTATTTTTTTACATTTATTAGTTCTATTAATTTTTTTTAATTTTTCATACGTGTATAATAATAACTTTTTGAATAATTTTTTTAATGCAATTGTTTATAAAAATTATTCTACTTGTTAATAAATGAAATATTAAATGTACAGTCTCTTTTTGGTTTATTGTTTGATAAAATGGGGTTTCCTTTCATTTGCAAGAAGTTTTATATATGTTCTATCTGTCATTAAGATTTTACTCCCCAAGTTCGAGGTCGTGGGTTCAAACCCCAACCGGGTCTCGCCCAAAACTTGAAAGTGACTGTTCTTTCCTAAGCATTCGACATTTTGAAATAAAAGTCACTGTTTTTTCAGATGGGAACTTAAAATAAACAAGGTCCTGTGTCACGGCAGGTGTGGCATGATAAAGAACCCTGCTGTATAATGCCATCAGCACAACCCACAGGCTAAATTTCTGTACCTTCGCCTATAGCTGGCAAAGTCTCGATATATGGTTAAACACCATTACTCAACTCAAATCATTATAAATATTAAAAAAAACCATACACTTGTTTGCTAACATGATCAAAGTCACTGCTATATATCATACAGATTTTTCTGTCATTCTTATTTCATAATTTCTGCTTGTCATTTTTTATACATTAGATCAACATCATTTTTCCAAGAATTATTTTGTGGCATGAAATTTGAGTGGTTTCTGGTCCATGATGCAATCAGGTGGTAAGTCTACAATTTATTCCGGCATAACTGCATGTTGTAATTCTTGCAATTTTTCTAAAAATAAAAATTTTTGACTTATACAGAAATTGATGAAATTGAATACAAACCGAATGCTAGAATATGACTTACCAAAAATTTACGTCCTTCATCAAATCTTAATAATTTCAATCCTGGTGTCAGCTGACCATTTCTGTACAGTCTGTATGTTATAGGGTAAAATCCAAGGTTGTTTGTCAATTTAGGTCCACATTTGTCGATCAGGATGACGTCATCTCCTGCCTTAATGGCTACAGCGCAGTTACACGACGCTTTACCTTTACAACTTCTATAGAATGTGTGTACAGCGTATGGTAGCTCTGAGTGTTGATAGAATACGAATTCACCTTCATAGAATGTATTATAATGCCTGAAAAAATGCCAAACAAAAACAACTGGTTAATTTAAGTTATAAAGTTAAAAGTTACAAAATGATATGCGATTCTAGTGTCATCACACCCCTCTTAGGTATTAGATCCAAGAGCTATAGAATTAAGAAAATAGGCATTGTTTCATGCAATTTTGGGAAAAATGTATAAAAATGTAAAAGTTACAATTTTATAAATAATTCACTCAAAGAGGAAAATTTCACCCAAATATTTGGGAAAATTATAGGTTTTGAAACCTGGGAGTGGGTCCATTTGAAATTTGTTCACTTGCTGAAGAACTAGGGTTTTCTCCAGGTACTCTGGTTTCCTCACCAAATCAGAATTGACCAGCTAAAATAAGTGAAAATTACTGACTGGTAAATTAAACATCATTATTATACCAGCATTTTACTCCTTCACTCCTCTACTCAAACTGTAACAGATGATGATGATGAATGATGATAATGATGATGATGATGATAATGAATGATGGATGTAAAATATAAAACAAATGTTAAGTAATACTTACAATCCATCAAATGTAGATATATGTGGATCATTTACAGAGCCACATATACCAACCCTATCTCTATCAATGACATCAAACTGTAAAGAAAAAATATTTTTAAAAAAATAATGAAAGAATTACAAATTGTTTTGGTTTTTTTTTAGAAAAATCTGTAAATAATGCCGCATCTAAAAATGAAAATGTCTTTGGTCCACAAATTAAAATTAAAAAAATGACTTCAAATCATTATCTGAAATTTATTCCTGAATATTAAATAAAAAAAATCTTGTTTAAAAAAAAACAAGAGGCCCATGGGCCTGATACGCTCACCTGATAACTAATGGCTAGCTGATAGATTTAAAGAACACATAAAAACTAAACCCCAATGACTTTTTTCTTTACATCAAAATGATCGTTGTATCAATACCTACAACATTCTAATATACATGCCTATACAAAAAGTTGATAGTTTTCGAAATAATTAACCATTTGGGTATTGTTTCACATCTGTGACCTTGACCTTTGAACCCATGTCCTTTTTCTATACATCAAAATGATCGTTGTATCAATACCTACAACATTCTAATATACATGCCTATACAAAAAGTTTATAGTTTTCAAGATAATTAAACATTTCCGTATTGTTTCGCATATGTGACCTTAACCTTTGAACCCATAACCTTTTTCTATATATCAAAATGATTGTTGTATCAATACCTACAACATTCTAAAATACATGCCTATACAAAAAGTTTATAGTTTTCGAGATAATTAACCATTTTGGTATTGTTTTGCATCTGTGACCTTGACCTTTGAACCCATGACCTTTTTCTATACATCAAAATGATCGTTGTATCAATACCTACAACATTCTAATATATATGCCTATACAAAAAGTTTATAGTTTTTGAGATAATTAACCATTTTGGTATTGTTTCGCATCTGTGACCTTGACCTTTGAACCCATGACCTTTTTCTATACATCAAAATGATCGTTGTATCAATACCTACAACATTCTAATATATATGCCTATACAAAAAGTTTATAGTTTTCGAGATAATTAACCATTTCAGTATTGTTTTTCATCTGTGACCTTGACCTTTGAACCCATGACCTTTTTCTATACATCAAAATGATCGTTGTATCGATACCTACAACATTCTAATATACATGCCTATACAAAATGTTTATAGTTTTCGAGATAATTAACCATTTTGGTATTGTTTTGAATCTGTGACCTTGACCTTTGAACCCAAGACCTTTTTCTATACATCAAAATGATCGTTGTATCAATATCTACAACATTCTAATATATATGCCTATACAAAATATTTATAGTTTTCAAGATAATTAACCATTTTGGTATTGTTTCACATCTGTGATCTTGACCTTTGAACCCATGACCTTTTTCTATACATCAAAATGATCGTTGTATCAATACCTACAACATTCTAATATACATGCCTATACAAAAAGTTTATAGTTTTCGAGATAATTAACCATTTTGGTATTGTTTTGCATCTGTGACCTTGACCTTTGAACCCATGACCTTTTTCTATACATCAAAATGATCGTTGTATCGATACCTACAACATTCTAATATATATGCCTATACAAAAAGTTTATAGTTTTCGAGATAATTAACCATTTCAGTATTGTTTTTCATCTGTGACCTTGACCTTTGAACCCATGACCTTTTTCTATACATCAAAATGATCGTTGTATCGATACCTACAACATTCTAATATACATGCCTATACAAAATGTTTATAGTTTACGAGATAATTAACCATTTTGGTATTGTTTTGAATCTGTGACCTTGACCTTTGAACCCAAGACCTTTTTCTATACATCAAAATGATCGTTGTATCGATACCTACAACATTCTAATATATATGCCTATACAAAATATTTATAGTTTTCAAGATAATTAACCATTTTGGTATTGTTTCACATCTGTGATCTTGACCTTTGAACCCATGACCTTTTTCTATACATCAAAATGATCGTTGTATCAATACCTACAACATTCTAATATACATGCCTATACAAAAAGTTTATAGTTTTCGAGATAATTAACCATTTCAGTATTGTTTCACATCTGTGACCTTGACCTTTGAACCCATGACCTTTTTCTATACATCAAAATGATCGTTGTATCGATACCTACAACATTCTAATATACATGCCTATACAAAAAGTTTATAGTTTTCGAGATAATAATTATAATCAGAGGTACAAAAAATTAGGTCACGACCTTTACAATCGACCTTGACCTCATTTTGAAGATACTAACAAGAAGATGCCAAAACTGAAAACCCCATGTCATTATCTGGTCAAATAGTGAAGTTATAACAATTTGAAGCTATTTTACGATTTTTTCAAAATTAAATGCAAAAACGCGTAACCTATTTTTTATCCGAATTTCACAAAATGAACAAACTATAGGCTTAAGACCCTAGAGAAGCCAAATATCACATCAGATTTTTTCTCCAATCAGTTCTTTCGGAGAAGAAGATTTTTTAAGATTTTTGCACCCCTAGGTCACCTTGACCTAGTTATGGTAGCCATAGCAACGCCACGAACAAATCTGAATTGCACCAGCCCATATATACTTCTGACAAAGTTTCATTAACAAAAGGCCCATGGGCCTGATACGCTCACCTGACAACTAATGGCTAGCTGATAGATTTAAAGAAAACATAAATACTAAACCCCAATGACTTTTTTCTTTAAATCATGATAACTGTTGTATCAATACCTACAACATTCTAATATAAATGCCTATACCAAAAGTTAATAGTTTTCAAGATAGTTAACCATTTCAGTGTTGTTTCACATCTGTGACCTTGACCTTTGAACTCATGACCTTTTTCTATACATCAATATGATCGTTGTATCAATACCTACAACATTCTAATATACATGCCTATACAAAAAGTTTATAGTTTTCGAGATAATTAACCATTTCGGTATTGTTTCGCATATGTGACCTTGACCTTTGAACCCATGACCTTTTTCTATACATCAAAATGATCGTTGTATCAATACTTACAACATTCTAATATACATGCCTATACAAAAAGTTTATAGTTTTTGAGATAATTAACCATTTGGGTATTGTTTTGCATCTGGGACCTTGACCTTTGAACCCATGACCTTTTTCTATACATTAAAATCATTGTTGTATCAATACCTACAACATTCTAATATACATGCCTATACAAAAAATTTATAGTTTTCGAGATAATTAACCATTTTGGTATTGTTTCACATCTGTGACCTTGACCTTTGAACCCATGACCTTTTTCTATACATCAAAATGATCATTGTATCAATACCTACAACATTCTAATATACATGCCTATACAAAATGTTAATAGTTTTCGAGATAATTAACCATTTCTGTATTGTTTCGCATCTGTGACCTTGACCTTTGAACCCATGACCTTTTTCTATACATCAAAATGATCGTTGTATCAATACCTACAACATTCTAATATACATGCCTATACAAAAAGTTTATAGTTTTCGAGATAATTAACCATTTTGGTATTGTTTCGCATCTGTGACCTTGACCTTTGAACCCATGACCTTTTTCTATACATCAAAATGATCGTTGTATCAATACCTACAACATTCTAATATACATGCCTATACAAAATGTTTATAGTTTTGGAGATAATTAACCATTTGGGTATTGTTTCACATCTGTGACCTTGACCTTTAAACCCATGACCTTTTTCTATACATCAAAATGATCGTTGTATCAATACCTACAACATTCTAATATACATGCCTATACAAAAAGTTTATAGTTTTCAAGATAATTAACCATTTCGGTATTGTTTCACATCTGTGACCTTGACCTTTGAACCCATGACCTTTTTCTATACATCAAAATGATCGTTGTATCAATACCTACAACATTCTAATATACATGCCTATACAAAAAGTTTATAGTTTTCAAGATAATTAACCATTTCGGTATTGTTTCACATCTGTGACCTTGATCTTTGAACCCATGACCTT
The DNA here is from genome assembly GCA_021292105.1 of Anadara kagoshimensis. Lineage (NCBI taxonomy): Eukaryota > Metazoa > Mollusca > Bivalvia > Arcoida > Arcidae > Anadara > Anadara kagoshimensis. Next base: position 48,427,120 of record CM037857.1, read on the forward strand.
TTTCTATACATCAAAATGATCGTTGTATCAATACCTACAACATTCTAATATACATGCCTATACAAAAAGTTTATAGTTTTCGAGATAATAATTATAATCAGAGGTAAAAAAAATTAGGTCACGACCTTCACAATTGACCTTGACCTCAATTTGAAGATACTAACAAGAAGATGTCAAAACTGAAAACCCCATGTCATTATCTGGTCAAATAGTCAAGTTATAACAATTTGAAGCTATTTTACGATTTTTTCAAAATTAAACGCAAAAACGCGTAACCTATTTTTTATCCGAATTTCACAAAATGAACAAACTATAGGCTTAAGACCCTAGAGAAGCCAAATATCACATCAGATTTTTTCTCCAATCAGTACTTTCGGAGAAGAAGATTTTTTAAGATTTTTGCACCCCTAGGTCACCTTGACCTAGTTATGGTAGCCATGGCAACGCCACGAACAAATCTGAATTGCACCGGCCCATATATACTTCTGACAAAGTTTCATTAAAAACTGTCCAGTAGTTTCAGAGGAGAAGTCGAAAATAGGTGTTAATGACGCACACACGCACACACGCACATACACACGCTGCGCTATGCCATAAGCTCACATGACCTTCGGTCAGGTGAGCTAAAAACTGTCCAGTAGTTTCAGAGGAGAAGTCGAAAATAGGTGTTAACGACGCACATACGCACGCACGCACGCACATACACACGCTGCGCTATGCCATAAGCTCACATGACCTTCGGTCAGGTGAGCTAATTATTAAAATTCCAACATAATTATTGTGCATCATATTAACAAAATCTTTCAGAATATAAAACTGGGACATCTTAACTGGGTAGCCCATAAAAAACTTTCTTGAAATCCAAATAGCGCCCACACCATCCCTGCCTCCCGCCCTCTAACATTGATCTTCTGACCTTAAGCTTTGACTTATGCACATAAATTTGATATGCGACACATTGTCTCATGTTGGTTTATTTTTCTGCCAAGTTTGATCAAAATCCATCCATAGATATGGAAAATATAAAGCGTACACGATATTGGGGTGGACAACCAGACGGACAGACAGAGCGATTCCTATATACCCTCCTAAACTTCATTTGCTGAAGGTATAAAAATTTCAACCAATTATTAATATTACTGGCATTAAAAATTTTTTTTAACAAAAAGAGCATTAAAGACATACCATGATATCTTTCTTCTGGACATCTTTTTGCTCAGAAGCGCTATTTATTGAATAGTCAGCCATCAGTTTAAATCTTCTCTGAAAATTTCCGTCATACTTATTATCTGTAGTGGCCTTGACCTCAATGACATAATTATACTGATTCCAGTTCTCCATGGTAATCTCGATGTGACACGTCGGGCCCGATACCCTCTTGTTGTTGCTGTCTAGTTTGTAAATCGCTATAGCGACTTGCTCGATAACCATCCCATTAATGCAGGTCTTATCATCAGAACTGCTGTCGAAAAACGCAGAAAGAGAAATGGTACAATTCTCGTTAGATGACAGTGACCTATTTTTACAGAGAACATAGGTTGGAGCTGTTATGTCTAGCTCAATTTTCTTTGCTTCTTCTCCTTCATAGAGCATCAAGGAATCAGGATCTTTTACCTGGAAAAAAGAGAAATGAATTAAAAATCATTTTTTAAATTTCAAAACCACTGGTTCAATAAACACATTGTCTAGTTTATGATGTAGTAAAATATTCTTTTCTTTCTTCCTTACTTTGCTCAGTCTGTTTCAATTGTCTTTTTAGTTGTAAGCGTCTTCTGTAGTAGCTACAGGTGGCCTACTCTTTTTCGAACTTTACAGAGGTGTTTTTAGCAAACGCTGAGACACAGAATCTCAGTTTTAAGTCTCATTCGATAGACTATACTAGCATTTTAGCTTTTTACAGCTCAAGTGTGGGCAGGAGATGAAAATCATCTCAGAAAATTTCCAAGTCCAGAGTGAGGTTTAAACCCACAATCCTTAGTGACTTAAAAAGCCAGTGAAGTACCACTAGGCCATCTTCTCACTGCTATAATGACAAAATGCTAGAAATTCAGAACATGACAATGTCTTACATTTTGCTGCGCAATGAAAGGGAGATTACTCCACATAAATAATGCTCATTTTCCTACAAGATGAAGTGATTTGATTGAAATTCCATTATGAAGCTAAATTCACAGCCATAAAACTTGACAGAAATGCTAAATCCTGAGTTTTCTAACATGTGATCACCTAATGAGACAGCTTCGAATTCTTATATTGAAGATGACAAATGGTCTGAAAAGATGGCCATCACTGACACTACAAACAGAACCCCCCCCTGTATAATATTGGCAAATGTTATTACCACATATTTTTTTATACCTGTATAACTGTACACACCCCTATATACATCAATTAAATAGGATTAAATAGCCAAATTTAGAATTAAATCCAAATTTTATTGATATTCTTCCAAGAAGTTGCTGTCTAAATGATGGGTGATCGATCTTGGATGGTGTTTAACTGCAAAAATCTAAGGCTTTGGCAAAAATAAAATGGCAGATCTAAAAACGTATTTACCGGTACGTTTTTTATCAAAATGATGTATTATTTGACCCAAATATGACAAATTTCTTTTATTTATACATTAATTATCACTAATTTGATGTTTATAGCCATTCAAAAGTTATTTAGTCCAATAATATATATTATAAAATACAGGTATAAAAAATTTGTGGTTAATAACACAATTTATTATTGCCATGTACAGGGCAATAACCACTTCGCATAATAATACTAAGACTTACCATAATGGTGGCCGTGAAAATATTAGAGAAAACCAGTTTTCCTCTTGTGTTGTCACAGTTACCATAGTAACAAGCACTTACTGCACACTGGACCTGTTACAAAAAATAAATATCAATATAATAAAATATTATCTTTGTTATAAGGAAAAATTAGAAACATTTTATATTAACTGACATAGATTACAGCTTCAACAAAGTGAATCAAAAGAATGTAGATTTGAAAAAAACACATTTTTAAACATGGGTTTTAACATTTATTTTAATTTTTTTTATAATTAATTGGAAAATTATCCAAGATGTTTTACATTTTAAAGGTGATTGTCACTGTTTGCTACAAGAGTGATCTTTTTTGGCCAAAGGTAACTAGTCTGACACCAGAATACCAAATTTTATGACAGTCTCATTGGATGTTTTATTGGAATTATGTTTTTCAATTATTTTACTTATACTGAGGCAGTCAGTAAAGGAATGTGCCTTAAAGAAAACAATTTATCTCCATTAAGCAAATTGACAAATGTTCTCACACCAGGATTTATCAAGTGAAATTTCCAATCTAAGCACTGACAGTTAAAATTATACTTAAACCATTGGGCCACTAAGACCAATGCCTTCAATAGTAATCATTGCCACTAGGGTAGCTAAGAACTTACTGTGGATCCATCTTGTAAGGAATTAGCAAACGCTGAAGGTAGGCTAGACTCTGTCACATTATCGTCTGCTGTGTCATCATAAAGGTAGACTCCGTCAACTTTCCACAACACGTCGTAAACAATCTGTCTACCATTACTGTCACCACCAGGGGGTGCGGGATCAAACTGACATGTAAATTCATCATTATTTAGCCCTTTAAAATCAGGAATGACCTTGACATTACTAACAGATGGTCCAGTTTTCTCCCCTGTAAAAAAAGCCATATGTTTATATAATGTACTGTAAACATATTAATTTTCACGAAGTACCGGTACTCATTTAAAGTAAAGCTATTGCATAATCACAAAAATCACTAAAATCTGACAATACATTAGTTTACTTTAAATCCATCACCAAACTAAATATGATAAATAATGCACAAAGTGATCCATGACATTGACACTAATTAAAGTGCACCTAAATACAGTAAAACCTCATTATAATGCCCCTCAATAACTTTGCCACCTCACTTATCGCCACACTATTTTGAAGTCCCAAAATCCATTTTGTTTAGGTTTTACTTTATCCACCTCCCCCAATACATCGCCAAACCCCTTACACCAAAATTTGACAGAATAAATGGCGGGGATGAATCGAGGTTTTACTGTATACCCAAATTACAATTTGTACAAGCTAAAATTTATATCATAATCCCTTTTCATTTTAAAATCTGTGACCTTCACATGGTCAAGTTTTCTCCATTGTAAAAAGCCATGTGTTTGTATGATATATCAACTTTTCATATTTTTGACATTAACCAGTGTTCATTCATCTAGGATTTTTCAGATGGGGTGATTTAAAAAAATTCTTCAAAAACACAAAAACATCAATATTTGTGCATTTATGTTATGTTAAATATGACCCACTAAGTTCACAACAATGGGGCAATTTGGCAAACTAAAGGATCAATGTCCCTATGCCCCCCTTTCAGAAGGAACATTGAATTATTAGTAATTTTCTTTTATACCCCAAATTTAGGTGTGATGGAATTACAATTGCGTCTAGATATCTAAGTAGCAGTGATACCAATAACAATGCTTTTAGATTTTGCTTAAGTCAAAGATCTTACCTAAGCAAGTGTATAAAAACGGGAAAAAAAATCTTTTGATATTTTCTCAAGTTATCATCTGAAAACCATCAAGAAACAGACAAACAGGCAGATACCTGTGGATGGAAATGGAGGGTACCTTGCCACTATATTTGGCCAGGTATAGAAAATAAACATACCTTCTTTACACATGAAATAATGATATTCCCATCCTGGATAATTCTGATAGGTTCCTGTAGAATTTTTCGTTAGTGCTCCATCGGCAAGGACACATATACTTTTTTCTTGTAAGTATTTCACAGCTTTGCAATCTTTGTTTAATTCACAAGCCATGCGACAATCTTCAATTGTCCAAGTATCAGTTAAAGTTTCAATGTTTCTGTCATCTGAATAATAACCCTTCCATGATTCAAACTTGTTCCATTCAACATTCTTTCCAGGACATGGATCTGACAAAAAAAAATAAAGAGCTATTAAGAGCTTTCATGCGTCAAAAGTTAAATCATTTACATTTATAGTTATGAATCAGACAGAGTGAGTGAACTTCATTCAATTTACTTGACAAATATCAATAAGGTCTCAACTAAAGGTCATAATTTTTTAAGAAATAGAGTTTCCAAATTCTTTAACTTAATACCAGGTAATCAAAATTTGGGGGGTTGTGCGTGTATTGGAATGCAGGGTACCTAAGGAAAAATCTGACCTTTAGAAAGCAAACTGATCAATTTCTTACTATGAAAACATAGACTAGGATCTGACCAAGTGGTATGAAACCTAGACAATGAAAAGAGCTGTGATATGTTAGTGTGCTTTTAGTAGGAAACCTAGACAATGAAAAGAGCTGTGATATGTTAGTGTGCCTTTAGTAGGAAACCTAGACAATGAGAGGAGCTGTGATATGTTAGTGTGCCTTTAGTAGGAAACCTAGACAATGAGAGGAGCTGTGATATGTTAGTGTGCCTTTAGTAGGAAACCTAGACAATGAAAAGAGCTGTGATATGTTAGTGTGCCTTTAGTAGGAAACCTAGACAATGAGAGGAGCTGTGATATGTTAGTGTGCTTTTAGTAGGAAACCTAGACAATGGGAGGAGCTGTGATATGTTAGTGTGCTTTTAGTAGGAAACCTAGACAATGAGAGGAGCTGTGATATGTTAGTGTGCTTTTAGACCACCTGACTACTAGGCCTTCTGAAAGGTAAACTCAATATATTGAGGTTAAGGTTAAAGCTAAACTTTTTCTTTATGCCTATTGCCATTATCACCATATTTTTGTTAAGTATGAAGTCTCTGTATCATAAATTATCCTGGTGAAATAAGAAGATGAACACCAACATCTAAACAATAGCAGTTTATTATAAGTAATGATACTGGTCTAGCTTTCGACTTGGGGTAGCCTTCATCAGGACCTTTATCTTGGGTATACCTTAAGTCCAATAGTTCCAAGTTCCTTTCATTCTCAATTTTTATTTCACATTTCGCAGGTATAGCTATAGCTAAACAAAAAGCTCTAACCTTCCTGAGCACCTGGCCTCACTTATCTGGTGGAAGTTCATGTGTTTAACTTAATATGCTAGTTTTCAAAGTTTTTAATTACTTTGCTTTTAGGATTGTGATTTGGACATGGACTGGTATGTTTGCATAAGATTTATTTTGATTTGAAATTTGAAAAAAAACTAACCTGCAGAACAAGTCCATGAGCTATGACTCCATGATGTTCCAAAGGAATTCTTATCAAAATAAGTTCCTACTTCACTTTCTCCATAAGCTGATAAATGACATTCTTGTTTGTCAAGGTTTAAGTCCACAGATTTACACAAGAAACTAACTTCTGTTATACATTTAGATTTACATTCTGTCATGGTGGTCATGTTGTGGTACGTCTTTGTATTGTGGAAAGCAATGGCCGTCTCGGAATAGTCATTCCATATTGTGTTTGAAAATAAACATGGATCTGTAACAAATAAAAATAATTAATACTGTGAACAAAGAAACATTAGCAGTAGGAAGCTTATGCAGTTGTGACCCTCTAACTCTTTTATGGCAAGAAATTTTCACAGTTCTGACTTTAGAGAAAGTGTACCAATGGAAATAAGAAAGTTTAGCTGAGAAGATCAATATATTAGCAATAAATGAGTAACCGTGAAAATCACATTTTTTCCACTGTTTTTTCTTATACAGTAACACACATAAAATATAATATTCTGTTTTTTAAAGTGAGTTTCCTGCTTGCTGTATTTTCACCATCATGTTTAGGCTTGTCTGATATATGTTTATTCCTACTTTCCCTCAAGAATTACATATTTAATATGTTTTTCCGACAGTACAGATACTTTGTGACTTTAAGATTCCTTCTACCAAAAGGACAGTACAGCCACTCTCCAAGTTTTAATTTGCCTTTCTACAAAAGGGACTTTATCAATATGCGCCAAGTTTAAAGGATTTGCAAGTTTCAAGTTTCAAACTGCTTTCTTTAAAAAGGACATTTATCGATACTCTTAAATTTGATAGGAAGAAAACAATTATAAAACAAACCTGTGTTAAGTGTCCATGCTGTGGTGCTGGTTTCTGGGTAACATTTTTCTGAATGATTTGATGGATTTACAGTTCTGTTTTTATAACACTGGCCATCAATAACACAACTGTCACTCTAAAAACGTAAAATGTATAATACTATTTGTAGTGAAATGAGATATTACCATTTATTATACCTCCCAGAAAATTCTTTTAAGCTACGATTGGTCAATTTCTAACCAGCTGGTTTGAAACGATTCAAACTGTATGAATTGCTGTCAACATTGCCAATGTTCACCACGAGGCACAGAAAATCACAGACACTACCAAGTCATCCAAATTCTGTCTATATATATGTTGTATATATCAATTCTTTATTATTTGGAGCAAAAAAACGTTTTTATGTAATTTAATGCATTTAAACAGGCATTTTCAGAATAAGAGGTATAATGGAACACTTTTTTTCTTGTATGATTAAATAAATAGTGCCCTTGGTTGAGGAAAATATGGAGGATTGTCACCACTTGAGAATTTTATCTCCCTGATAATATTTCCTTATGGGGACAATTTTCCATATTTCCCCCATAGAAAGGCACAATTTATATTATGTCTGTTTCGATTATTTTATTTATATTGTGATGCAACCAGTTTTTAAATGGACCAAGATTCCTGTTTATGGAACACATAAATGCATGTGGATACACTTAACTTTATTTTTTAGCATATCTCCATACTGTGGTAAAAAAATATCACAGATTTTTATATAAAATCTAGATTATTTTGTAAAGTGTCAAAATTTTTGAAGTGGGCTCAGTGCAATGTGCAAGAACTGTTCTTTAACATATTTAATGTGAAACATAGAATCAGCTTTAAGATCTCTTTCAAAGGATCCTGTGACTTTCACATCTTAAAGCTGACTGCTATTTCTGAACTTGGTCAGACCTGACCAGTGTTCCAGCTCATGTCCCAAATTCGAAATGAACACTCTACCGACAGAGCTACCACAGAAGAAAGAAAGAATGTACATACCTTTTGTTGACAGCTCCCTGGGTTAGTGTTACACATATAACATACTGGATTATATGACAGGAACAGAGCAGGGTCACTGGTGGTGTCGGTCGAGTTCACATTGCTCACAGACACCAAGTAATTACCAGACTTTGGGAATTTACATACAACCTCATTTTTACTGATAAATTCCACCACAGCTTCTTTCCATTCACCGACTTCACTATAGCCAGTTTCATTTATCTGAAAATAAAACCAAACTTTAACTAATATTTCAAGCAGAATACCCATGGTAACTTGTATTACTAGTGGCAATAGCCAATAACACATACTGTAAATCAACTTATATCAAGACATCACCAGATATAGATGAAGTTGCAGAAATTCTGACCATGACTGCCATGACACAGGGCATCAGTTTTTAAGGTCTCTTTCAAAGGATATCAGTCAAAATTTAAACTAAGGCTGATAATACCTTAATTTAGCAATGTTAACATAATATATTATCTACTAGAACTAAAATTTCTTGAAAATTTAATCATACAAACCATTATATCTTTATAATAACATGATAGAAGTGATCCCTGGACAAACGTCTTTCCAAAAACAACCAATGATGTGCAAGTGCTTGTTATCGTATTACAAAGGCCACTCCCACCAAGGGAGGTAATTTCTGGTGCAATAGAACTGTTGACAGCACAGTTGTAACCAATCATTCCAGCATTACAAGTACACGCCCCTACAATTATAAAAAAAAATCCAAAGTCAGAATTAGTGACTTATTCTAAGTGTGGCCAAGTGCACTAGGCAGAAAAAAGCTAAAGTTTCTTAGTTCAACTGCCAAATGTGACATGCTAATCTGCAAAGTCAAAACTGCAAATCTATTTACCTAGTTTAATGTCAGTGTTTCTGATCCAATTGTACTACATACAGTGTGTACTTATGGCAATTTAAAAATGCCAGTGCATTAACAGACATTGCAAATCATTGATTAAACCAAGTCGTGTTGATGGTATTTGCCACCAGATTAGTAATGTCAGTGCCAATATTGAATACTACCATAAACTGACATTTTTATGTAAAAGCGTTATCTGTCATAAAATGATATAAATATAATTTTGAGAATTTGTTTTCCATAATGTACAACACAAACGTTACGGGATATCAATCACATGTATTGGTATTGACTAAAGCTAGTGAACTCTTTAGTAGTGGCTCAGGACAAGGATATATAAATTATTTTGTTAAAATAAGGGAAGAAAACATCTCCTCTTATTTTGAGTACACCAGGTATAAAATAAACTTTCATAAAAAAGTCAAAAGTTGAAAAGTTATGAATTTCTCTAAATATCAGAATACATTGAAGGTTTTTACATTTTCAGGAAGAATTCAAAATTTTCAGACAAAATTTAAAATACAGAGAATTTAAGACAGTAATTTTGGTGTAAGAAAAATTCAGAATGAATTAAAATATTTTCAGAAACATTCTGACAATTCAGATTTTGTTTGGGGGGGAGAGGGGAGGGGCTTATCTTACCATCTACACAGACACCATTGTTACTACAGTCATCTGGACATATAGACGACAACAAGTTGGTTGCCGTAGCGATAGTCAAATTCCTCTCCAACTGAAACAAGCATCTCTGTTTTAAAGTTTCTTCCAACACAGATGCCCACTTGTCATTACCAGTCAACTGTTAAAGAAATTAAACAATAAAAAATCAAAACGTGTGTATTTAAGCATTTAACTTTATTGTACTCCATCTATGATGGTTTAGATCGAATGGCTATCAGGCTAATTTGAATAAACCGTCAAATAGTTTATTACAGAGAATTTGATTTGGATTGTAAATATTATATATTAATTATAGTTTGAACTCATCACAATGGTCTTCAACATGTTATCTTTGTCATCTCACTTACTGCCATAATTTTTGTAAGTGTTCAAGTCTAATTCTCCGATTGTATTTTAAAATTACCCTTAATTTATTGTTGAGCCCATTTGAAACGTTAAACATTATCTGTCCATATGGAGATATTGAATCAATATTATATACTACATTGCTACTTGTAAGCTAATTAAATAAAACAATACTCAAAAAGTTAAATTTTTGTGTCATGTCATGTGACAAGAGATATTGTTTGATTTATAAATAGATCAAGCTCTCACATTGATGCAGAAACATTTGCAGTGTTAACAAACAAGCACCAACTGATCCATCCTGAAAAGTGCTAAAATAAGATTATAACTAAATAAGTATGCAGTATATTAGATGAATTTTGGAACATATTATACATTCAATATTAATATACCTTAATGTCATCAATACAGTTGTCTATTTCCGACTGAATTACAACAGGAGTGACATCATCACAAATACTGGCTATCCTTGATTTGTTTACTCTATCAAAACACCTCATATTAGCTAATGGCTGATTCCAATCTCCTGGAAATCTGGTCACCTGGTGTTTTAAAGAATAAAAAAATTAAACATATATTACAACACCTCTCATGGCCTAGGTTTGGAAACCCACTCTAACAGATCAGTAGTATGTGAAAGTATAATCAGTTTACTTACGTACTAAACAAAAGAAAGAAAAAAAAAGAAAAGTAAGTATGTAAGTAAGGAAGGAAAGAAGGAAGGATGAAAGGAAGTAAGGAAGTAAGTAAAGTAAGTAAGTAAGTAAAGTAAGGAAGAAAGGAAGGAAGGAAGGAAGGAAAGAAGGAAGGAAGTAAAGTAAGTAAGTAAGTAAGTAAGTAAAGTAAGGAAGAAAGGAAGGAAGGAAGGAAAGAAGGAAGGAAGTAAAGTAAGTAAAGTAAGTTAGTAAAGTAAGGAAGAAAGGAAGGAAAGAAGGAAGGAAGAAAGGAAGTAAGTAAGTAAAGTAAGTAAGTAAGTAAGTAAGTAAAGTAAGGAAGAAAGAAAGGAAGGAAGGAAGGAAAGAAGGAAGGAAGTAAAGTAAGTAAGTAAAGGAAGGAAGGAAGGAAGGAAAGAAGGAAGGAAAGTAAGTAAGTAAGTAAGTAAAGTAAGTAAGTAAAGGAAGGAAGGAAGGAAGGAAGGAAGGAAGGAAGGAAGGAAGAAAGGAAGGAAGGAAGGACGGAAGCAAATAAATAAATAAATAAATAAATAAAGTGATATGAAAAAATTATAAAAAACCATATATGTATAACTAGATTATCCAAAACGCTATGAACATGTTGAATTTACTAAGTTCTGTTTTATTGGAAATGTTCTTCTAGATGGTCACTATGAAATACCACTGTGGTAGCTTAGTTGGTAGAGTGTTTGGTTCATAAGTTGTAAGTCATGGGTTTGAACCCCGACCAGGTCTGACCCAAGACATGAAAGAGGGTAGTGACAGTTTTTTTTGCAAAACACTCAGCATTACAAAATGAAAGCCACAGCTCTTTGGGACAGGAACTTAAAATAAACTAGAACTGTTTCTTGAGAGCCAAATACCCCCAGCCCTCCCAACATTGATCTCCTGACCTTGACCTTTGACTTATGCATATAAACTTGATATGAAATTGTATCATCATTATGTTTATGAAGAAGTTTATCGAGTTCCACTGTCAAATCTATAACATAAGGCTGGTATTATAAACTTACTTCCACAGGTGTATAGGTTGCATTATATTCAAACACTCCATCAGACATTGATACATCACTGTAACAATTCTGTGGATTTCTACTCTTTGATTTCAAGGCGTCTGTTACATCTTCACCTATATAAATAGAAAAGATTTATAAAATTGCTCAATTTTAATTTCTTATGAAATTCAGTAATGTTATATATACTCAACACAAAAAGTGGAAAATTTGAAATCAAAATAAAACAAGAGGCTCATAAACCTTAATGCTCACCTGTGATCTTGACCTTTGAACCCATGAGCTTCATTCAAATATCAAAATGATAATTAGGCCAATATTCTAATATACATCCCTATACAAAAAGTTTATAGTTTTTGAGATAAATAATCATTTCAGTACTTGTTTGTATCTGTGATCTTGACATTTTAACCCATGCCCTTCATTCATATATCAAAATGGTTGTTAGGCTTATACCTACAATATTCTTATATACATGCATATACAAAAAGTTAATAGTTTTCAAGATAATTCATATATCATATTCATATATATCCAGTACCAACAATATTCTAATATACATTCCTATACAAAAAGCTAATAGTTTTCAAGATAATTAACCATTTAGGTATTTACTCACATCTGTGACCTTGACCTTTGAACCCATGACTTTCATTCATATATCAAAATGGTTGTTAGGCTAATACCTACAATATTCTAATATACATGCATATACAAGAAGTTAATAGTTTTCAAGATAATTACCAATCAGGTATCATGAGCTTCATTCAAATATCAAAATGATAATTAGGCCAATATTCTAACATACATCCCTATACAAAAAGTTTATAGTTTTTGAGATAAATAATCATTTCAGTACTTGTTTGTATCTGTGATCTTGACATTTTAACCCATGCCCTTCATTCATATATCAAAATGGTCATGATGGTTGTTAGGCTAATACCTACAATATTCTTATATACATGCATATACAAAAAGTTAATAGTTTTCAAGATAATTCATATATCATATTCATATATATCCAGTACCAACAATATTCTAATATACATTCCTATACAAAAAGCTAATAGTTTTTAAGATAATTAACCATTTAGGTATTTATTTACATCCCTTACCTTGACCTTTGAACACATGACTTTCATTCATATATCAAAATGGTTGTTAGGCTAATACCTACAATATTCTAATATACATGCATATACAAAAAGTTAATAGTTTTCAAGATAATTAACCATTCAGGTATTCATTCGCATCTGTGACCTTGACCTTTGAACCCATGACCTTCATTCATATATCAAAATGATTGTTAGGATAATTCCCAAAATATTCTTATATACATGCCTATACAAAAAGTCTATAGTTTTTGACTTAAATAAAAATTTCAGTACTTGTTTACATCTGTGACTTGACCTTTGAACTCATGACATTTATTCATATATCAAAATGACCATTGGGCCATTACCTACAATATTCTAATACATGCCTATACAAAAAGTCTATAGTTTTTGAGATAAATAATCATTTCAGTACTTGTTTACATCTGTGACCTTGACCTTTGAACTCATGACCTTTAATCATATATTAAAATGACCATTGTGCCATTACCTACAATATTCTAATATACATGCCTATACGAAAAGTTCATAGTTTTGCAGATAATTGACTATTTTGTAAACTTGTACATCTGTGACCTTGACCTTTGAACCCATGACCTTAATAGATATATCAAAATGATCATAATGTCAATACCTACAATTAACCAAAAATCCTACGTCATTATCACCAGAAATGTTTAAAAAATAGCGTTTTTTATCAAAGGTCAAAAACTGGGACATGACCTTGACCTTTGACATCAATCGGAAGAAAATTGCAAGACAAGATCAACAGTGAAAACTCCATACAATTATTTTCAGCCATTATAAAGTTATAACAATAAATGTCTCATTTTAAAAATTACATAATTTTACACAAAAAACGTGTAATCTATTTTACGTCCAATTTTCATAAAAAACACAATTTTGATGTCCCTAGGTATCCTGAATCCAAAAATCAAATCAAAATTTGCCTGCACCTTTTGGTTTCAGAGAAGAAGATTTTTTTTGTCTTTTGGCTATTTATAGTAATGGCAGCCATATTGTTGGGCATGGTCAAACCCCAAACACAATTTTGAAAGGCTGTTACCCAGGCATAATAATCACCAAGTTTCATCAAATTTGGCTCAGTAGTTTTGGAGGAGAAGATTAAAATGTAAAATTTACGCACGACGGACGAAGGACGACGAACGATGATAGATAGCAATAGCTCATCTGAGCCTTTTGGCTCAGGTGAGCTAAAAACTGAAAGATATAAAATCTATCTGTATTTTGTTTTTGTTCTCTTCTTGTTTCAAATGATGTAATGAAGTAATTTTTTGCATATGAAATCAAATCTCATTAATGAAACAATGTTTTTGATGTGGTTCTTAGCTTTTTTTGTTGTTGAGTATATGTCTTTCTCATTCAGTAAAAGTGACAAATTTCCCCCAAAATCTACTGCTCACCAAAAGCATGTTTCTTATTTTAAGACTTGTCACTTCCCAAGTGGACATAATCACTTCATTTATGCAATGGGGTTCACACTGTACCATGTGATATTCCATAATGTTTCTGCAGAACAATTTTTTCCATAGGAGATGGAATAGTTTCAGCTCACGTTTTCCCATAAAAATGATGCAATTTCAGAAAATTTTAGCATAAAAGTTTTCAAAACTTTCTGCACAAACTTTAAGGGCTGCTGATCACATGGTACAATAGCAAACTCCATTCTAACACCTCTCATAAAAGCATGGCAGATTATGTAAGGCAAAGGAGAGAGAAACTTTCTTCATTTTATTAGCAATTCAATATAACATAAGTTTTATATCATGGTTCCCACACTTGATGTCTTGTAGCATGTAGCTCAACTAACAGAGTGATCACTCCATATGTGGGAGGCTGGGTTCGAATCCTGGCCGAGTCTGATAAACACTATAAAAGAAGCAGCAAATGTTGTTTGGTCAAGCACTCAGCACTTTGAAATGAAAGTCACATGCATATCCAAAAGAAACCTTAAAGACTTAATGCCCTGTGTCAAGGTAAGCATGGCATGGTAGAGAACCCTGCCTGATCACTGCCCATAGTGCTCTGCAAAGTTAAAAATTTCTACCACTTCACATATAGCTGGTGGTGTCTTGATATATGTAAAATATATTCTCGACTGGAAAGTAAAACCCTTTTAAATCAATCAATATAACGACAAAATTATATCCACTGTTCAAATCTGTTTAATTTATAGCCAGCAGTCTAAAGTAACAAGCAAAGTCAGTGAATTAGCTAGGATCCCCTGCCAGCAGGTTCCTTTTTAGTCAAAGGGCCATACCTCCCAGAAAAATAAAAAACCAACTCAGGTTAACAATATCCACATCTCCTATCAATGTTGATGCTAAGCACCAAGTTTCATGAAATAGTGCTCCATAGTTTTGGAGAATTTCTGCAGGCAAGAATTTGGGAAGGACGGAAGGAAGGATGGACACTTGAATTTAATATCCTCGAAAAGTGGGATAAAAAAATTATTCATAGAACACAGAACCCCATTCAATCAATCAGTATTCCATCATACCTTTATCAAATTCACTTTTAGATGCACAAGTCAGAACCTGTCCTAGTGATTTACAATTAGCAGTGTCTGATCCAGAGCAGTCACAGATTTTCGACGTTGGAAATTTTCTATCCATTTTCTCTGGTGGACAAAATCCTTGATAAATGGACTCTTTCATTGGAACTCTAGATAAAAACAAATAAAAACAGAGTAAATTATTTCACATAAAAATTTTGCTGGTATGTGTATATTTTTAAAATGTTATGACAATAACATGCTATTCAATACAGGAAAATTTTACATTCACAAGCAAAAAAACCAACTTCTGCACATAATTTGATAAAATTTACTTCAATATATTTAAAGTGACCTGGCCCCAGTTTCACAATCATTCTTTAGCTAAGATTTTCCTTAACTTAAATCTTGCAAAATTTCAAATCTTCATAATTTTGTTATTTGTCAAGATATTCAGAAAATTAAGGTGTCATTTTAAAGATCACATCAAGATTAACAAATTTGCATTTAGTTTTGACAAATATATTCATCAATAGTTCAAAATTTAAGTTAAGGAAAATCTTAGCTAAGGAATGATTGTGAAACCGGGGCCTGTTTATTAAGTCTGCAGTTTCCTCCAGACAACATAGTTTTCCCCACTTAATTCCAGAACAGATTGTTTATATACTAGTATTATGTATATATAGATCTAAACTGGGGTGTAGGTACATCTCTCAATAGATTTTATGAATGGGACCATAACTCGTGTAATTGTGAAAATCAGTGGTCAAATATCCAACACTGTGAAAATGAAAAATACCGTTAATGTAAAATAAACAAGAGGCCCATGGGCCTTATACGCTCACCTGATAACTAATGGCTAGCTGATAGATTTAAAGTAAACGTAAATACTAAACCCCAATGACTTTTTTCTTTACATCAAAATGATCATACAACATTCTAATATACATGCCTATACAAAAAGTTTATAGTTTTCGAGATAATTAACCATTTCGGTGTTGTTTCGCATCTCAGACCTTGACCTTTGAACCCATGACCTTTTTCTATACATCAAAATGACCGTCTTATCAATATCTACAACATTCTAATATAAATGCCTATACAAAAAAATTATAGTTTTCGAGATAATTAACCATTTTGGTATTGTTTCGCATCTGTGACCTTGACCTTTGAACCCATGACCTTTTTCTATACATCAAAATGATCGTCGTATCAATACCTACAATATTCTAATATACATGCCTATACAAAATGTTTATAGTTTTCAAGATAATTAACCATTTCAGTATTGTTTTACATCTGTGACCTTGACCTTTGAACCCATGACCTTTTTCTATACATCAAAATGATCGTCGTATCAATACCTACAATATTCTAATATACATGCCTATACAAAATGTTTATAGTTTTCAAGATAATTAACCATTTCAGTATTGTTTTACATCTGTGACCTTGACCTTTGAACCCATGACCTTTTTCTATACATCAAAATGATCGTCATATCAATACCTACAATATTCTAATATACATGCCTATACAAAAAGTTTATAGTTTTCAAGATAATTAACCATTTCTGTATTGTTTCGCATCTGTGACCTTGACCTTTGAACCCATGACCTTTTTCTATACATCAAAATGGTCGTTGTATCAATACCTACAACATTCTAATATACATGCCTATACAAAAAGTTTATAGTTTTAGAGATAATTAACCATTTCTGTATTGTTTCGCATCTGTGACCTTGACCTTTGAGCCCATGACCTTTTTCTATACATCAAAATGATCGTTGTATCAATACCTACAACATTCTAATATACATGCCTATACAAAAAGTTTATAGTTTTTGAGATAATTAACCATTTCTGTATTGATTCGCATCTGTGACCTTGATTTTTGAACCCATGACCTTTTTCTATACATCAAAATGATCGTTGTATCAATATCTACAACATTCTAATATAAATGCCTATACAAAAAGTTTATAGTTTTCGAGATAATTAACCATTTCTGTATTGTTTCGCATCTGTGACCTTGATTTTTGAACCCATGACCTTTTTCTATACATCAAAATGATCGTCTTATCAATATCTACAACATTCTAATATACATGCCTATACAAAAAATTTATAGTTTTCGAGATAATTAACCATTTCAGTTTTGTTTCGCATCTGTGACCTTGACCTTTGAACCCATGACCTTTTTCTATACATCAAAATGATCGTTGTATCAATATCTACAACATTCTAACATACATGCCTATACAAAAAGTTTATAGTTTTCGAGATAATTAACCATTTCGGTTTTGTTTCGCATCTCTGACCTTGACCTTTGAACCCATGACCTTTTTCTATACATCAAAATGATCGTTGTATCAATACCTACAATATTCTAATATACATGCCTATACAAAAAGTTTATAGTTTTCAAGATAATTAACCATTTCTGTATTGTTTCGCATCTGTGACCTTGACCTTTGAACCCATGACCTTTTTCTATACATCAAAATGGTCGTTGTATCAATACCTACAACATTCTAATATACATGCCTATACAAAAAGTTTATAGTTTTAGAGATAATTAACCATTTCTGTATTGTTTCGCATCTGTGACCTTGACCTTTGAGCCCATGACCTTTTTCTATACATCAAAATGATCGTTGTATCAATACCTACAACATTCTAATATACATGCCTATACAAAAAGTTTATAGTTTTTGAGATAATTAACCATTTCTGTATTGATTCGCATCTGTGACCTTGATTTTTGAACCCATGACCTTTTTCTATACATCAAAATGATCGTTGTATCAATATCTACAACATTCTAATATAAATGCCTATACAAAAAGTTTATAGTTTTCGAGATAATTAACCATTTCTGTATTGTTTCGCATCTGTGACCTTGATTTTTGAACCCATGACCTTTTTCTATACATCAAAATGATCGTCTTATCAATATCTACAACATTCTAATATACATGCCTATACAAAAAATTTATAGTTTTCGAGATAATTAACCATTTCAGTTTTGTTTCGCATCTGTGACCTTGACCTTTGAACCCATGACCTTTTTCTATACATCAAAATGATCGTTGTATCAATATCTACAACATTCTGACATACATGCCTATACAAAAAGTTTATAGTTTTCGAGATAATTAACCATTTCGGTTTTGTTTCGCATCTCTGACCTTGACCTTTGAACCCATGACCTTTTTCTATACATCAAAATGATCGTTGTATCAATATCTACAACATTCTAATATAAATGCCTATACAAAAAGTTTATAGTTTTCGAGATAATAATTATAATCAGAGGTAAAAAAAATTAGGTCACGACCTTTACAATTGACCTTGACCTCATTTTGAAGATACTAACAAGAAGATGTCAAAACTGTAAACCCCATGTCATTATCTGGTCAAGTAGTCAAGTTATAACAATTTGAAGCTATTTTACAATTTTTTCAAAATCAAACGCAAAAACGCGTAACCCATTTTTCGACCGAATTTTACAAAATGAACAAACTACAGGCTTAAGACCCTAGAGAAGCCAAATATCACATCAGATTTTTTCTCCAATCAATACTTTCGGAGAAGAAGATTTTTTAAGATTTTTGCACCCCTAGGTCACCTTGACCTAGTTATGGTAGCCATGGCAACGCCACGAACAAATCTGAATTGCACCGACCCAGACATGCTTCTGACCAAGTCTCGTTGAAATCTGCCAAGTACTTTCAGAGGAGAAGTCGAAAATGTGTGTTAACGACGCACGCACGCACGCACACACGCACGCACGCACGCACATACACACGCTGCACCATACCATAAGCTCACATGACCTTTGGTCAGGTGAGCTAAAAATTCAAGTAGACAGATGAAAACATGTTTAATGAACTCAATTACCAATATGTTAATATTGTGTGTTTCCAGATTGATTTTTGACATGAAATCATTTATTTTACCATTATCATGGTTAATTTTTTATTCGTTTTTTTTATTTGTGAAAATCAGTATGGTTTTTGTGAAACAACCTTAAGATGTTTTAATTGTAAATGTGGCCCAATATTGCCACAAATGTGGCCCAGCAATAGCACTGTGTTGTACTTATCAGTACTTATGAGTTGCTTTCCTCTTTGCTCAATTGCAAGATCTGTTAATTTTAAAACTCTCTCAAAAAGTCATTCTGTTAATTTTGCCTCCATGGCGATTACACTTTGGAAAATCGCCTTACACCTCTGGTTTTTGAGCATGAGTAGTAAACAATATGGTTGAAAAAGTATTAATCCAACATAAATTTTGATAAATAATAATAAATTCTATTCAATATGCAATGTTATTAATGCTACCTCCAAGACAGTGAGAAGTCATCAGCATATCTTCCTTGTAATGTTGTCATACTGCCATTCATCAGAACTAAATCATTGTCACTTTGGAAGTCATAATTTCCACACAAACCTGCAATTATGAAAAATAAAATTATGAACTTAACTTGAAAACACATGGGTGTCATACTCTTTTTTGGACCCATATATTGAGAAAATAAGCATTGTTTTATGCCATTTTTTGGAATTGAAAAGTATAATTGGAAAAATACATGGTATAAAAGTACCATTTTTGTACTTAATTTGGAAAATTCACCAACATATTTGGGAAAGTAAACATCTTGAGAAATTGGTAACAGGTTCTATTTTGGCTGCAAATTATGCAGGTCAACATCCCTAAAGAAGATGCATTAGTATTTAAGTGTAGTGGGGGTGATGAAGACCAGGGAGTCAAGTGTAAAGGCATGGTGGATCTGTTAAGTCCAATGTTGGTCACATTGGTTATTGTGACAGTCACTTCCTCAGTTGGAAAAAACAAAATTCCCAGAGAAAAGCATTCTTTTTATCAAACAAATTGTAAAACCTTTACCCTGACCAGAAAAAAACCAGTTGGAACACTTTTCCCCAAAGGTCTCTGATTATTGCACCTGATATTACAAAAAGTTTATTCTGCAAAAATATAGTACAGTAAAACCTTGCGATGACCTTCAATAACTATGCAACCTTGTTTATATCACCACAATATTTTTTTTTTTATGGTTTTTCTTCATAAGTCTCCCTCACTTTATCACCAACAATCCTTTATATAATGACAAAATTTGGCAATAAATCAAGGTTTTCCTAGATCTCAAAAATTTTAAATTATCAATAGGCAAATTTCCAAAAAAGTGTGAAAATAGTTGTTTTTAACTTTTTAAAATATTTTTTTCCACAAATTTGCTAAAAGGTTGGGTTTTTTTTTAAAGATTTTCTCAAAAATTGAGAAATTAGTAACCAATGACAAGTTTGGATACCAGGAATAGAATGGAAACATAGGTTTTACTGTATATTCTAACACTGGGCTGATGATTCCCAATGACAAACTTTCTCTAAATTTTTTCTAAATTATCCTGAGGTACCTTACTTTTTACAGTCTAGCTCACCTTAAGTACTGTTATCAGTATAAATTCATATACACAGTATTCTTTGGACATGTTAATGAAATTGCTTGATTTTTAAATTAAAAAATCCCAATTTGCATGAACTTAAGTGTGCTAAATTCCCAAAGTCATGGCTCTCATCACTTTTTAAAAAAAAGCCCTAACACATACCTTCTGTGTTGTTGACATCCAGTAATGATGGATAAAACCAGACATTTAAGAAGTTCATATAACTTTCCTCCACAGTTAAATGTCCTCCTGTTGGCAGATTCACCTGAAATATAAGTTAAAAAGAAATGTGATACAACACAACTGCTAGCTATGTTCAGTCAGATTTTTCAGAAGGAGTTATACGTCTCGATATAAGTGAAATATTCTTGACTGGGACGTTAAACACTATCACTCAACTTATAAGGAGTTATGTGAAACAAGAAATCTGAGAGCTACTGACATTGACTACTGACTGTAAATGTTGAAAAATAAACATGTCGTAGATGTCGGGCAGATTTGAAAATGATAAAAGGGGACCTTATACTGAGCTCACATACTAAATTTCAAGTGGCTATGTTAAGCAGTTGCTGAGAAAACCGTTACAAAAATTTTTGTTCAAGATGGGCAGATAGACGGAAGGACAAAGGTAAACCAGTATACCTTCTCCTTCTTTGAAGCAGGGGTATAATAAACTTGTCAAACCTTAGGGAGACTAAAAATTCTCTTTTAAGACAGTTTATTATTTTCAGTGAAGTAATTTCAAGTATTTATTTTGAGTAATTTACACTATCAATTTTGAAACTGAAAGTTAGTGGTTGAAAGTAAAATGAAAACTGGCACCTGACATTTGGTCTTAATTTGACAGTTCACAGTTTGACCAACACAAAATTTACCAGTTTTGTCTAATGGTTCAATAAAGTTTTGCAACACTGCTTTAAAAGTGAAATGAATAACATAGTATAGCATAATAAACAAGAAATCTGAGCTACTGCTCACTTAGTAAATCCCTGCTTTAACTAATCAACCACTGACCATAAATGTCGAAAAATAAACAAAAAATAAAGTAGGAAGTAGGTGTCTTGCAGACTTGAAATCAGTACCCTATACTGAACTTGCATACAAATTTGTGGCTGTGTTAAGCAGTTGCTGACAGAACTGTTTAAAAATTTTCAGACAGAAGGACAGAGGTAATCCAGCATATTCCCCCACTTCAAAGGAATAAATATTATAAACACCTCAGAAAAATTCAGATCATAAAATTGTTGACTTTGTATAAACACTTAACATACTGGTAATGGCAAAAGTGTATCCATTGGTCAGTGGTGTTGTTCATCATAAATCTTTTATTTATGTTTTAGAGTATATAGTAATATAACATACCTGATACTGTTTGCCACCATCAACTCTAACTACAGAGACACCAGGTTCTAAATCACCATTTAGATACATCTGTACTGTTAATGGTTTGTTGTTGGAATTGGCGGTGTCTTTAGCACCACAGCCATCAAAACGTATGACATCATCTCCTACTAGTAGGACCACGGCACAATTACAGGTGGGTAATAATCCATTCAGACAGGAACGAAAAAATGTTCTGATCTAAAAAATAAGAGAGAAAGTTAAAAAATCTATTGAACTTAAAGCTTGTTGTTATTATAGGAAATAAGAATGAAATTAATTTTTTTTTGTTATGAAAGTATGAAAAAATTGGACATTTTGCACACTGAAATTAGTGAATTATTTTACATGTGCAAATTGTCCAATTCTTTCATACTTACATAACAAAATGAAAAATTAATTTTTTTTTTTTATTTATTGTTCAATTTTTAGAAATTTTTCAACAACAAATCAACAATTTAAACAACCAATATAGCCATAGCAAAAGAAACTAGAGGCTCAGGAGCCTGTATAGCTCACCTAGGTAGAGTTGTTGCAGAATGAAAATCAACAGATTGTCTAATGTTTAAATAAATGCTTGAAATTTATTACACAATATTTATTTTTATCACAAAATTTCAATATTATTTCCTTTCAAAACTAAACCATATTTCAAAATTTTGAGACAATACATACCAAGTATCATCGACTTTTCATGTATAATACCCGGGAAATTTTCCTTATCAAAAAACTGGTCAATGGACCATGAAGTTAAGGTCAAGGACAAAAGCCATAAGGCAGTCTGACTGATGTACTATGGTGGCCACCTTGGATTGCGTGCGACATGTCGGACACAATATTTCAGGTAGACCACACAAGGACTATTGTCACAAAGTTTGGTTGCAATTGGCCAAGTGGTTTCACGGGAGTTGATTTTAAATGCAGATGTTATTTTAAAATACCAAATGTAAAGACCCAATGACTATTGTGGCCGAGTTTGGTTCCAATTGACTCAGTAGTTTCAGAGAAAAATATGTTTGAACGTATTTTCCCATAGGGTCCAATGTTAAAGTATGTTCTCCACTGACAGCCATCTTTAATTTTGTGTGGCCCTCAAAAACACCAATGTTGTAGGGGGCCACCCAAAGACTATTGTGGCTTAGGGGTTTTAGAGAAAAAGATCTTTGAAATTATTTCCATAGGGTCCAATGTTAACCTATGTTTCCCGTTGACAGCTATCTTAGATTAGGTGCAGACTTAAAAAAAACATCACCCAAAGACTATTGTGGCCAAGTTTGGTTCCAATTGGCTTAGGGTTTTAGAGAAAAAAGATCTTTGAAATTGTTCCCATATGGTCCAATGTTTACCTATGTTCCCTGTTGGCGGCCATCTTGGATCAGGTGCAGACTTAAAAAAACACCGGTTTCAGAAGGTACCATCTAAGGACTACTATGACCAAGTTTAGTTTCAATTGGCTCAGTAGTTTCAAAGAAAAATATGTTTGAACGTATTTTCCCATAAGATCCAATGTTAAAATATGTTCTCCGCTGGCGGCCATTTTGGATTTGGTGCGGCCCTCAAAAAACCCAATGTTAAAGGGGGCCATTCAAAGACTATTGTGGCCAAGTTTGGTTCCCATTGGCTAAAGGGTTTTAGAGAAAAAGATCTTTGATATTGTTCCCATAGGGTCCAATGTTAACCTATGTTCCCCGCTGGCCGCCATCTTGGATTTGGTGCAGACTTAAAAAAAACACCGGTTCAGAAGGTACCATCTAAGGACTACTGTGACTAAGTTTGGTTCCAACTGGCTCAGTAGTTTCAAAGAAAAATATCTTTAAACGTATTTTCCCATAAGGTCCAATGTTAAAATATGTTCTCCGCTGGCGGCCATCTTGGATTTGGTGTGGCCCTCAAAAACCACAAAGGGTTTTAGAGAAAAAGATCTTTGATATTGTTCCCATAGGGTCCAATGTTAACCTATGTTCCCTGCTGGCCGCCATCTTAGATTAGTGGAGACTTAAAAAAACTCCAGTTTCAGAAGGTACCATCTAAGGACTACTGTGACCAAGTTTGGTTCCAATTGGCTCAGTAGTTTCAGAGAAAAATATCTTTGAACATATTTTCCCATAGGGTCCAATGTTAATCTATTGTCCCCGCTGGCGGCCATCTTGGATTAGGTGCGGACATGTCGGACACAATTTTTAAAGTAGACCACCCAAGGACTGTTGTGACAAAGTTTGGTTGCAAATGGCCCAGCGGTTTCTGAGGAGTTGACCTTTAATGACGGACGGACGACGACAACAGCGACAACGACGACGGACGCCAAGTGATGGCAAAAGCTCACATGGCCTTTTAGGCCAGGTGAGCTAAAAATAGCAATGCTATGGCGTAGGAATTTAAATGCCTCTGAACGTCATCCATAATGAGATGATGTCACTGTGAGCTAATCCATTCATGTCGACTTAACAGAAAAATCTGAGCAATCAAAATGCTTTTAACAAATGAGAATTAAAGTATAAAGTATATAATGTCTCCATATCCAACATTACCCTGGATTTATTTCAAATCCCATACTTCCATGTTCCTTTTAATCTCAATTTTGATTTCACACAGGATAGTGTAGCTAGCTAGACAGAAGATGCTTACCATTTTTAAGCTCCTGGCCTAACTTTAATATTGAAATTTCTTGTTTAAATTAATTTGCCAGTTTTTACTTTGGGATTGTTTTTGGACATAGACTAGTATGTTTGAGTTTATTAAATATTGTAAAATATATCTAGTGCACTAAATCTTGAATTTTTTTATTGTACTACAAATAATAAATAGATTTTGTGACTAAATAGAATGCAGATACTGAGCTTTTACTACATCTTTATAACTTAAAAGCTGTGATATAAGGTTATAATCTGTTGTTGATAATTACCTCTAAAGGCATGGTTTGATGTTTATAGAAAATAAACTCTCCAGAAATGTGGGCATCCAGGGTTCTGAAAAAGAACAAAATATATACAATATGAATCTGAAAATATTATTGTCTTCCTTTTTATAAATATATACTGTACCTGGTGGTTTTGATTCAAGGGAGTTGAATTGAAAAAAAGGAAGGGAGGAATGTAGTGGTATGGGTAGCTCAATGGCAGAGCACTCGCCTATAGTGCAGGAGGTCCCGGGTTTGATCCCCAGTCTGACCCTGCATTTTTTCTCTTTCCTGTTACATATATATAGCTACTATTTCACACCATTTGGCCAAGTGGTATAAAGTATCTACTTACTAATCACGGAGTATTCCACTGCTTAGGTTCATATACAAATCATGATAGATCCTAGTGTTACTAAGTTTGTCAATTCACTTGCCCAAGTTGGGTGGTTTTCTCTGGACACTTCAGTATTTTAGAAAGATGACAACACAATTACCACTGTTCTTATTGTCACATCCTTTGTGGAGATTGTATATTGTCAAATTTCTGTGCTTTAATTGACGAATCACTGGCCACGCCCAAAATGTTCCAACAAAGCCCCAAATTGCTTGAATTAGACGCAAAAAGAATGAAAACTAGCACTGAATTGCGTTGTTTAGTGACGTCACTGACACTAGTACGTCAATAGTTGCCTTGACACTGCTTTGGTACCGTGATGGCGGTCAGTGTCGGAACATTGTGGGCATGGTCATCGAAACGTCAATTCCTCCACCATCTATGAACTGACTGACTCTATATAAGGAAAGAATGTTGACTGGGACATCATACTCCATTCCTTTTCTTCCTCTTACTTTGCAAACAAGACAATTTTAAAACTAGAACGGTCCCTCAAGAGCCAAATACCCCCCAACCCCAACATTTAATGTGTTTCCCACAACCTTGACCTTTATGATATGACCTTGGTTCAAGGTCATGTCATGTCATGACACACCTTTGGACCATGGAGATTATTCATGTGAAGTTTTATGACAGTGGTCCAAAGCAGCTATGAGAAATGGCCCGGTCACGATTTTACACAGACAGACATGGTGATTCCTATATATACCCCCTGAAACTAATTTGCGGGGGGTATAAAAAGAGACAAAATTTATTGCTTATCATTGTTATGTGTAATATAGATAATTGTGATATTTTATGTAAACACATACCCTCCATCAAACATAGTAATGTGTGGATCATTCACAGACATACATACAGCACTTGTGTCAGCATCTTTAACAGTAACCTGATAAATAAATAAATAAAAATCTTTATAAATATTTTCATCCAGTTAAAAATATCATATTATCTCAAAATTAACTTAACATCTGACAGTTAAATACCTCCTTAACACCAATAAGAATGACTATCAAGATATGATATAAAATGATTATGGATATAAACTCGCCTAAAACCCACCCTGAGGCATAACTCGCACCCCTTTTTCACCCTGAAAATCCCAGGAATACTGCATACTGTAAATTCACAAATTTCCGTGGGGGATTTAATTTCACTTTGTTTGTGGATCTGTCACATCCACCTATATGAATGTAATTGAAATATTTTATTTCCATGTAAGTACTGTAGAGATGGAGGGTTTTCCGCAAAATTTTATGCCCACATATTGAACTTTTTATAACAAAAACCACAAAATTTATTCCCCACAAATATTAATGATTATACAGTAATTATTCACTTAAGGATTTTTTTCAATATACAGTCAAACTTGTCTATAAAGGCCGGTCAAGGGAATTAGTAAAATTGGCCTTTATGGGCAGGTGGCTTTTATATACAGGTTCAAATAATATGAATAAAGAACAATTGGGGTACCATTATACTGGCCTTTATAAGCAGGTGGACCTTATATAGATGTGGCCTTTAAGGCAGATTGGACTGTATATGTAGTGGGGCTGAACTAGTGGTGTTGTAGTGTTGTATATAGTAGATATAACATCGTGATTTACTGCAAAACTCTCTGGTCCTGATCTTTTAGCCATGTGGTAGAACGCTTGCTTTTCACCCAAGAGGACCTGGTTTAATTCTTAGGGGCACTGGGCTAGGAAGTGATTTTTTTATGGTTAAGACGGGTAATCTCAAAATAATAGGACAGGAAATTTAGCAGGGCGGAGTTAGTCACGGTGTTGTGTTGTATATAGTAGATATAATAGACTGATTTACTGCAAGACTTTCTGGTCCGGATCTTGTGGAAGAATACTCGTTTTTCATCGGGAGGACCTGGACACTCTGCAAAAAAGCGGTGTTTCCTCCCTCCTGTTACATGTAGATGTACCATTTTATCACTTTATAGATACCCACCTGGACTGTTTTGATATTATTTATCAGAGCTGTGTTTTCTATTTTTGTTGTCAGTGACACTTCTGCCCGTCTTATTGAATCAATTTTACCATCTAATGATGCCAACACAGCCATTTTGTTCCTGGAGTTCCAATTGGAATCCTTGATTTCCAGAACACATGATTCTAGTCCACTGTCTTGCTCTGGAAACACAACTTGTGGTAATCTTGTTCCTGATAAATGATAAGATAATGAAAGAAAAAATTACACATCATTATGAAACAGTAAATATGTTCCACAAGGAATTGAAGTTTCACCGACCAAGCCCACAATGTTCCAAAACTGGCAGCCATCACAGTATCAAAGCAGCGTCAAGGCAACTATTGATGTACTAGTGTCAGTGACTTTATTAAATAGCACAATTCAGGCCGAGTTTTCATTCTTTTTGTGTCTAATTCAAGCATGTCGGACCTTTGTCGGAAAATGGTGGGCGTGGCCGGCGATACGTCAATTTTACGTTCTAGAAGACTGTTCTCACTAATATATTACAACTGGTTGGGTGGTAGGTGGTGTAATGTTGTACACTCCATTCAATATATTTTCATTTATATCCAACCAATGATTTCAGAGAAGACAGAAGGAACCAAAGTTGAGAAAAAAAAGTATAGGCATTATGTGAGAATGACGTAAAGTGGAAATAGTTGCTTACAGTATTAAAAAGTTCAAATGTTGTTTTAGAACCCAATGGAGGTAGACACTCCATCAATTAAACAATGTGGTAATTCATCATACATATTTTGTTAATCCTAGCACCAATAAAACTGGCTAAAAACCAAAGTATGATAAATGGACAGACAGATGGATGAATGCATGAACATCAAGAGTGTCAGAAATGAAGATATGTGATGGTGTATAAAATATTAATGAAAATCTTTCAATATTCAGCCTTACTCACCCGAATTCCCACAGGTCAAAGGTCGGCTTTCCAGTGATTTGATTGATGCTTTAACAGACACAGTGCATGTTGGTTGTAATTTATTAGCCAGACAAAGGATGGCTGGGGGGACTGTAGACATGATCTGTATATAATTAACAGGTCCTCCCTCTGTGACTGTCAGGGTATTCTCACCAACAACCTTCAACACAAAAAAAAGCAAATGTGAAGCTGAACAAGCAAATTCAGTGAATTAGAATCCCCCAAAAGCAGGTTCTTTTTCTGTGATTTGCAATTAAGTTCAAAGGCCCATTACTGCGGAGGAAAATGAGCAAACCAACTCGGGTTAATGATATGCACATGTCCTATCCATGTTGATACTTTGCACCAAGTGAAATAGTGCTTCATAGTTCTGGAAAATTAGTGCAGACAAGAATTTCTGATGAACAGAAGAAAACTCAAATTTAATATCCCCCTCTTTTATTGAAAAGCAGGGGATAAAGTCATGTATTTGTCCAATGCAATCAGGTACAGTAAAACAATGTTATATAATATGTGTAGACTATTATACAAGTCTAATATGGAAAGGTTCACATGCTTGCATGCCTACTGGGGTATTAAGTTGTATACTGTTAATATTTTTCACTTACTGTAAAGGGGATTATTCTCGTAGGGTTAAAATTTTGCTATTTCTGAAATCTGGTATTTGGTGTTGGTGTAATTTTCATGTCACCAATGTAAGTGGGTGTTTATTCTATATATATAGAGGATCTTAAGACGAGTGGGGGTTTAATATGAAATTTATTAAACGAGTTTAATTATTGAACGAGTTTAATAAATTTCATATTAAACCTTCACGAGTCTAAGATTCTATATATCACATAACTCAAAATTCCGAGGCATAATGACATGTACATATTATTTGATGTCATATAAAAACAGACGATTTCTATCTAGATCAGACAAATCACCTCCAAATTAACTGCGCAAGTAAGAATATAGTTCTATTTAGTTATAGTAATAGTAAATTAATCACCTAGAAAAAAAGACATAATCAGTATGTAAGTTGAAATCATAATATTTTTCCAAATGCATCAAAATTATTTTTCAAAGAATCAGAAAGTCTTCAAAAGTCTAAAAATAAACAACTGACTGACACAGTTTTTATATGACGTCATCAGGCACGACCACTACGTAAATCAGAAGCATGATAACTGATTACGTCACAATCAAGTGATATTACATGGGTACTTGTGTAATACAAAAAATATTACACTGTTTTATTCCATCAATAAACAGGAGGGTTATGTGATATTATGATATATTAACCTGTATCATAGACATTTTCGTTTTGGGTAAAAATTTTGCTGTAATTTCTTAAACACAAAATAAGCGAAAATTTCCCCATGCAGAAATTTCCCCTTTATAGTATATCAAAGATTTCAGACCTGAGAGGACAAAGAAACTGTAACTGTAAAAAAGAAATTTATTGATTTTCAGCAAGGGAACTGATTTCTTTCTCATACCAGAATCAGAGTGGGACAAGAAAGAACCCTTACCCATCAAAGCTCCAAAACTTTAAAACTCCCTACATAATTACCTTGATCTCAGGTTTAAAATCTTCACTGTATTGTTCATCGCTGAAATTCCCTGAAGCACAACCAGGTGTATAGCAGGCTTTGACTGAACATCTAAACTGTAAGTACAAAGAAAATGAAACCTTTAAACAAAACTTATAAAAAGCTTGGCATTGCTATGGCAACGCCTTTAAACACACAAATGACAGAACAGCACAATTTTAAATATGCATATATAGTAAAACCTCATTATAATGCCCATTGATAACTTTCCTCACCTCCTTAATTGCCAAAGTATTTAAAGGTCTTTCTTAAATGTTTTTGCCAAAAACTGACTGAACAAATGAATAGTGGCTATGATTTACTTATATAAGGTCCTTCAGATTTAATTCTAGATTTTTTCAAAAAGGGGTGATTACTTTGAAAAACTTTCCTCTAAAACACCATAACATCAATATTTATGTAATCATGTTATGTGAAATATGGCCAACTCATGCTTTAACAAGCTAAGGCAGTCATTTGGCATAACAAGAGGTCAATGGCCATGTGGCCCCTTCTGTAATGAACTATGGATTCCAACTGTATATTTCTCAACTTTGGACTGGCACTGGGTCCAATAACAATTTTGAACCTTAAAATTTTCATATCAGAAAGTCTCTGGTATGAGGTTTGTTTTCTCTTGGTATAAAAATCTGAAAAAAATTGGTTCTAAAACGAAAATTTAAAAACAAATAAGATAAATTTACCTTTGTGTCGAGAGTAAATTCACTAGACAAGACTGTGAGACTAGTTGACATTTGACCTTTCTGTAAAAGTTCAGAGGTCACATTATCATTTCCTTTCCACCATGTGACATAATACTGTATACTGTAACTTTGTTTATCTTTGATATCACATTTGAGTTTGATGTCTTGTAGACTGGTGTATGACATGTATATACCTGGTGATTTAATACCAACTGGCACCATAGGGGCTGAAATATCAAAATAAATGCATAAATGGCTATTATATCAGGGGCAGTCAATCTGCTTAATATAGGCCAAAAATGGACCCCATACTCAATGATAAAAACTATTGTTTTTTCCATTTTTAAGAAATATTAGATCTGCTAAATGATAAATCACTAAATTGCACTTAAATTCTAAATTTTTTGGTAAATTTCTAGACACTTTTATACAATGCATTTCAGGGGCGGATCCAGGATTTTTTTAAAGGAGGGAGTTGAGAATTACAAGTATATCAATGCTATGTGCGAGCGCAGAAGGCGCGAGCTTCCAGAGACGTGGGGTCCAGTAAACGTGATCCGGAACACCACACATACAGAAATGGGTTGTTACATTAACATATGGGGGTCACACCAGTCAATAGCTCTCTCTCTCTCTCTTTAAATTTTTAAAATCCACCACTGCATTTGAATTAACTAACAAATCATTTAAGCCTACAGAATTACAAAAGTGACACTTCTACCGTCTACTATCAAACGAGAAACGCGTATTTTTCTTATCCGTGAAATAACACACGGTTTATTGGAATCTTAACCAATGGAAACCTACACACAAATCTGTTGATACAGACCCAGCGTTCATACAACACTCAGAAGCATTTATGAA
This sequence comes from Anadara kagoshimensis, assembly GCA_021292105.1. Classification (NCBI taxonomy): domain Eukaryota; kingdom Metazoa; phylum Mollusca; class Bivalvia; order Arcoida; family Arcidae; genus Anadara; species Anadara kagoshimensis. Next base: position 48,458,599 of record CM037857.1, read on the forward strand.
TAGGCGGTTTTGACGAGAGATACATATAAAACAAATACCTTACTTCGAATGTCTCACACATGGTCACACGCTGTCCATATCAATATTGGAATTGCTAGTCGCTAAACAATAAAAAGGAAAACCGAATGACATTGATGTAAACCGGATTCAATAGATATTAGACAACTTACGTGATAATTCACATCCTAATATTTCCATTCTAAAACAAGCTTCTGTTGTGTAATTTCTTATATTCAATCGGATTCTTCGTGCAGAAACTGGCGTCCAATCAAATCTTGTCGACATATCTGTCGACGTTGTTTGAAATACCTACAGGAAAAAGAAATTTTTTTCAAAACTGAATATAAATTTTAGTTTGCTCATGTATGTAACTTGTTTGCTATCAAAGATTAAAGTGGCGTATTATTTTCTTACGTCATACTTGATAAAACCAGGAATTCAGTTTAAAAGATTACACGTGCAGCCTGTCATGACCACTGCATGGAATTATCCAAGATATCGATACATTGTCATATAAATCATCATTATTTACTATTAATAATTTCTTCAAAATTCGTACTTTTCTTCGTGAACATTGTAAATGGCAACAATTCAAGCCCCGGGAGTTTACTATAGCTGTAGGCGTTGTTACTGTCATATACCATTTTTTTAATTTAATCATAAAATACATTCAAAAATGGTATATCATATACCATTTTTTGAATGTATTTTATGATTAAATTCAAAAAATGGTATATGACATTACCAATGAGCTCACAAACAGATGTTGAACCTTTATACTATGCTTTATACTGCAACGATTTTATTGCAATATCGCCTTCAGCTGGCAACATCTTGATATAAGTGAAATAATCCTGTTAGCTGTGACGTATAAATCAGTTTCAAAGTTTCAAGCTATACACTACCTCTAAATACTTATGTCAACATACCTGGGTATCATTTTCTTGGTAAGGTGAAAGTTTTCCGGGAGGTGACGAAGCCAGTTCGAACTCTAAACTAAATTCGGTTAGGTAGGCGTCTGAATTTGTATTTGCAGGTTTTTGTATGACTATACCAGACACGTTATAAGCTGTAGTAAATGACACCTCATACCACTGACCAGTGTCCGTGGTGTTGGATGGACACCAAGCTCCAAGGTCGGAACCTCCTGAAAAGTAAAATAATTTTATAAATTTATTTTAAAGATGGTGTCATGCTTCCATAACAAAAATATATATTAATTTAATTTCTTATAATTTACTTATAAAAAATTGACAATTAATGGACAATTTAAACAATAGTTTAATCATAGCAAGTAAAACAAAACACTGCTTTGGCGTAGGAATTCAAATGTCTCTGGCGTCGTCCATAGTAAGATGACGCCATTGAGAGCCAATCCATTCATGTAAACGTAACAGAAAAGATCTGAGCAATCAAAATGATTGAAACAAACTTTGTTTGAATTGAAATATTGCGTGGAAAATAGCAGCCTGGAATGGGAATCAATTTAAACCTGGTGTCTCTGTAATGTTATAGATGAGGTTATCTTTTGCTTTTATATATAAAAAGTCGAAGTCTGGACAACAAAAAGAGGATCTAAAATATGTCAAATAATACTAATAACACACAAAAGAAAAAACAGAAAAATGTATATTGAAATTAAATATTGTATGTTCTAAAACCCCGTGTTAGTTTTGCAGTGGTCAATCTAGGATTTTTTTCAATTTCTAAAATTAAATTGTCTAAATCATCAGAAAAAAGTCAAGATTTTTGAAATCTTGACCCACTAAAGCTTTAACAGTGGGGACATTTGACACAATAAGGGGTCAATGGTCCCCTCTAGATTAAACACTGGATTTGTGCCTTTTCCAATTCGTTTTCAGTTTTATGAAAAAGGGTACTGGTGTGAAGCTAGCTCGATTATATAGATATCCACCAGAACGCAATTCAATTTTTTTCTAGACAACTTTAGTCATATTAGTTTTATATGTAAAATGAAGATATTTTTCTTTATACTTCAGTTTTATTCTTGAAATTATGTTATAGACGTATTCGGAAGTTGTAAATCTTATTATAACCATCAACTAATATATGGCTCTCGACAGTTTTATCTCACTATAGAACTTGTACATAGTTTATTGCCAAAGCCAAACGACACACAGTGCTATTGGCACCATATTTTACATGGTTTCCTAGGTGAAATTCCGAATCGAATAAGAGATAAGGAAGTGTGATTAAAGACTTGTATATATTTAATGTGATATAATGTACATGTGTACCTTGTAAACAATTGAATTTAAATCACAATACCGGATACCATATATATCCAGATCACGTTTAAAGACAGGGGTTTCATATCATTTCTACACTTTCGTCTCTAGCTGGTGACGTCTTGATATATACGATATAAGTGAAGAAGTCTTGACTGGGACGTTAAACACCATTACTCAAATCAACTCAACTAAAGCTAGGGGATTTATATCATTTGTTTATCTTTGCGTTGTTCTTTATTTGTTCTTTTGTTGTCTTTTGATCTTGCAATTTCTTGTTTTGGCGTTTGCCAAAAAAACATATTTTTGGCCGCAGTTTTCTTCATTCCAATATGTGCCAGACCATTTATAAGTAGACATTACATCTAGTTGTCTGCAATTATGTTCCTGTTTGACGCCATTCAATATATTTTTGGCATTGATATATATTTTTTTTAAATTGCGTGGGCGTACAATAACTTCAACAGAGCACGACATATGGAACTGATATTGTGTATTCATGCATTACTTTCATTTCCTTTCCACCCAACTTGCATTGAACTTATTGGATTTTCTTGACAATAAGAATGACAATAATTAGCCGTAATTTACATTAGAATTACATTAGGTATTGTTGTGATCACTTTATGTGTTATACAGATTGTGCAGTGGATGCAATGACTTATTAAGAAAACCGCTATATATTAGATCACGCTTAAATTACCATTACATAATATGCAGTATATACAGTACGGACCTGTCAAAAGTTTAACACTGAGCTATCGAAAAGAAGTCGAAGTTCGGCTGTCGATTGGTCGATCGAAATATCGACAGCTAGTAGCCAAAAAGCTGCTCAGGAGATAGTAGAGCTGTCGAGATATAGCTAACGAGGGATCGAGATAAAATGTCGATTCGGCATAAATTCGGTTGACTTTGTGTTAAACTTTCGACAGGTCTGTACTGTATGAGTTATAGAAGCGAAAGTTTACAGTTATCGTCTTCATCTTGAAAGATGAACAACTAAATTATGTACAACGCCTTATACATTGTCATATAAGAAATTACACATGCCATAAAATGAAATAAATAAAAGTTTTATGAAATCATAAATAAGAAAGAAAAGAATCATAAAAAAATAACATCGAAAGAATGTTGGTATCAGATGCACAAATCATTTGGTTTTGTCAAATAAAATTATGCAATAACTATCGTTTACATCTTAAATAAAGGTGAACAATAACAGCGTGTATAACGCCTTATTTGTGAATAATATACCATTTAATGATAAAAAAAACTGGATTATTAGAGGCACACAATAGCTATCAAAAATTAATGGTCTCATCGAAAAATGTTTTGCTCTTAATGTCAAAAATTTTAGGATTAGTAAATTTAGTTATTGTTCCATTCTAAATTTTCAGAACATTCTTAATTTTTTGCATTTCCAAAACTTGTATTGTCCAAATTTCTGTGAAAAAATACTTTTTTAAGTTCAATACTCAGAGAATGTGTTTTGTTTGCATGATTGAATGATCGTGGAGTCGCCAGCTGAAATATTTTTATCGAGGAGTCACCTGAGCCGAGAGATTTGTGTAAAGTTACAAACAGACAGTGCAATGATGATATGTAGAATTGAGGTTATTTATGGTATAGCTTTTTAAGGTTTCGTTTTTTAAATTCTCAAATGTCGATAAAATTGCCTTCGACATCATTTTCAAGTTTGTTTACAAGGTCGGTCGAGGATAGCATTCGCCACCTTTCACTAACGGAAAAATCATTTTACTAATTGTGTTCTAAACCACGGAACTACATACGTGTAATTAGTTAAGTAGTTTTTAGAACACACAGGCGTCATGTGATATAACTGTGTTAACGTACTCTGTTACTTCAAGGTCTTACTAAGCCTATTTATAAACACCATGTTTTAAATTGTCCATTGTGGGTATTAATTGACATACTTCAGTTTCAAAAAGGTCTATAAGCTCAATAAACTAGATATTATACACGCCCATGTTTTCTTACAAACTTGTCTTCTAAGAGATACAATACAATCAGTTTTAAACAAAGTTATATTTTTTCACCAGACATTATAGCTTGTGATTTGTGACTAAATTCAGTTCAGATTGACTATTCGTGATTTTTATTAAACAGACACGTTAAATAGAGTATAGTAAACTGGGATCACGACCGTTTTGATTGAATTGCTAACAGAACTTAAGTTCATTGAATTCAAACAAGACATATATAACGTACATAGGTTTATCAATGGAGTGGGTGATTTGCTCTTACTTAAATATTATGTATTTAATTTTTTATATATAAAAGTTACTATGTTCCACCCACAACAAAACTAAACAATAACAAACAAACAAACACATAAAAAACAACGGGGTAGCATTTACAACAGAAGTGCACATCCTATTGATAAAGTAGTTAAACTTGTAATAAAGACTATCTCCTACAGGTGTCCGCCCAAATTACAACAGATATAGCATTTAAAATATGCAGGATAGAGAGCAATTGTATTTCAAGCAATGTTACAACTGATACTGTCCAACCCCTAGACGCCAAGACATCAATAACACCGTGTACGACCCTTACCTTGTGAGAATCACAAAAACACCCGTGAAACTCGCATATTAGGCATATTGGAATCGCAAAGCCTCGCTTCAACTCAAAACACCATTGCGATTCTCACATGTATAATATGCTAGTTTCACGGACTTTTTTCGCGATTATCACATGGTAATGGTTGTACATCGCGATTAAACGTTGCAAATTACAACGCTTTATGAAGCCCACAGGTCGAGGCTATACTAACTTAAGTAGATGGCAACAGAACAATGTTTATAAAAAATTAGCTTTACTTGACTTTATACAGCAGCTGAATACATGAAAATGGTTAAATAGTTTCTAAACAAGGAAGTATGGAAATTTTTGCACAAACATCATCCAAAGTTAAGCTATAATCAGATTTTTTGAACAGACATCTTCAACACTGGAAAAAATATTGGAACATGCCCTTTTTGCAATGTAATGCTAATTTTTAGGGCCGTATTAATTGACATACTTCAGTTTCAAAAAGGTCTATAAGCTCAATAAACTAGATATTATACACGCCCATGTTTTCTTACAAACTTGTCTTCTAAGAGAGACAATACAATCAGTTTTAAACAAAGTTATATTTTTTCACCAGAGATTATAGCTTGTGAATTGTGACTAAATTCAGTTCAGATTGAATATTCGTGATTGTTATAGAAAAGATACGTTAAATAGAGTAATATTAAACTGGAATTCTGACTAAATTCAGTTAAGACTTGAATTGCTAACAGAACTTCAGTTCATTGAATTCAAACAAGAAGTATATAAGTTTGTCAATGGAGTGAATGATTTGTTCTGATATTTATTTTTTTATATATAAGAAGTTACTAAGTTCCACCCACAACAAAAGTAAACAATAACAAACAAATAAATAAAAATGTAAGTAAAATAAACAACGGGGTACTTAAATTTATGTTAGTTGCAATGGCATTGACAACAAAAGTGCACATCCTATTGATAGAGTAGTTAACATTTTACAAAAGACTATCTCCTACAAGTGTCCGCCCTAATTACAACACAAGAGAAATAATATCTAAAAGTTGCTTAAAAAGTTTATATTAAAAAAACAAGCCTGACACAAGTTGTATTGCCAGTAATGTTGCAACTCCTAATGGAGTCCAACGCCTAACGACAACCGGACTTCATTAAAAGTTGACAAATTACGATTCCTAATGAAGTACACAGAAGATTAAGGCTCTAGATGAATGCAGAACAATGTTCATGAAAATTGGCTTTATTTCGCCTTATGCAGGGGCGTGATACTATAATTAAATGGTATTGAGACTGATGTGATTCACTTACTACTAAGATTGAAGGTTGTATAAGTTCCTTCAATAATTAATTATAAACGGGGCCTGCATTATTACATTTTATAATCATTCTTGTGTGAAATGGTTCTACACCGATAAGCATGGGAAATATGTTAAGCAAAATAGCACCTAAACCTGTTTGATGTACTACACCGATTTTTTTCATCTGTAATGCCAATACAAATTCTGAGCCATGTTAATGTTAATTAGATATAATCAAATCTCTTGAACAGACATCTTAAACACTGGAAAATCATTTTGACACGACTTTTTGCAAATTTATGCTAATGTTTAGTACACACACACACACACACACACATATATATATATATATATATATATATATATATATATATATATATATATATATATATATATATATATATATATATGGTTGATTATAAGAGGTTCAATGAGAAATCGAATTTTTCCTTTTGGATAATTTGCAGGCAAAATGATGTTATGCATGAATTTGACAACCGATCCTTCAAATCATACACTTGACAGAAAAAAAGTTAGAGATATGAAATCAACATTAAAATACATACTGGTCCATGTCCACATCACAATCCAAAAAGCAAAAAAAAAAAAAAAAAAAAAAAATCGCAATTTATTTTTAAATGTAAAACGAACTTCCACCACGGAAGTGCAATCAGTGTGTATTACCAGGTTCCTACAGACCTGTCGAAAGTTTAACACTGTGCTAACGCAATTTAACCGAATTCGGCTGCTAATTGGTCGAGTTGTGGATACTACATGTACGTGATCGAAAGGCTACTGGGAGACAAAAGGCAGTTTATCGAGGGACGAGATGAGCTTCAGATACGGTATCGTTATTCGTTAGTTAAGTGTTAAACTTTCGACAGGCCTGGGCTGCATTTTAGCATCTATAAAGGTCACCCACTGATTACTTGTACTATGTAACTCATACTTTTGTCATGTGACACTTTTTAATTTTTATGAAATAATACATTTTTATGTATTATTTCATAAAAATTCAAAATTGTCACATGACACTTGTAATCACCTCCTTAAAGTGCATCAGATAAGTCATAAAACACGAATTGAGACGCAGGTCTATGAACCATGTGATTTTTGTAAAATTTAAGAGCTGCATATCTATTGATCATAACATCGACATTTTTCGCAAGATTGCACCTTTTTAATTCCCGACAAGTAAAATGCATATATTGACATTTATGGTTATTGATGTGGTTTATATTTTTTTAGTTTATCAATATATTTCTAATTTATATTTTATTTATTTATTATACCTACATAATTTCGTGTTGAGTTATGTGACAGTCAAAAGACATGTATAATTTTGCACGTGTGGGAGGCCTATCGATATTCATACCATACAAGAACATAATCAAATTTATATATTTATTTAATGACTGTTAGCAGGTTCACAGTTTTACAAAGGTTTTCCTAAATTCAAATCTGATAAGTTTTAATCCTGAATATTTTTTTCAGGAAATTCAAGATGTCCTTATTGTCACTCTACACTAAAATTATAATTTTATACATTCGAAAAAGGTTTATTCCATAGAATTAAAAAAAGGTATATGGTACTGTCAAACGCCTTGAAATTTGTTATTCCTTCAAATGACATAAACCAAAGTAACATGAACGATTTAAGAATCATTTTCCCGTTTATTTTCCCGTTTATTTTGGAAAAATGAGTCGTCCCTAAAAGTGCAACAAAAAAACAGTTGAATCACCAAATGAAACACCCACCTGCAGATTTTTTCCTCTTATCTGAAAATAATAACAGCTAAAAATTTTCGCTAGATTGCGTCTTTTTAGATTGCAGCAGAAAACATGAATATTTTATCATTATTGATGTACTAGATATAATTTTCTACGTAAATCAATATCTTTATATTTTTCATATATTTATTATACTACAAAGTAGACGTGTGTACTGCACGTATTACTTACTAGTTTCATATCGTGCACATACAACATGTAAATGTAAGGGGGGGTGGAGTTGAAAAGAATCGATCAACGTTTGATATCAAGACACCATCAGCAAAAATGTAGTAACAGACCCTTTAAACCTATGCAATGACTTTCAATTTTTAAACAAACGAACAAAAATGTGCATTGATGGATACAAGATTTTTTGTTGGTCAAAAAGCTATTTGCTCCAACAAGCAAGTTGAGATGTATAGTATGTCAAACCACATATAGTATATATGTGTGTCATATTGGATCGTGTCATATTGGATCGTTAGGAAAATCCGATTCATCCTCATTGACTCAATAGTAACCAAGAAATATAAATCACTAAAAAAATAAAAAGAACTACTTGAACCCGAGACATGTAATTGACGTCATAACCGACACCACTGAATCATGCATGTGTATGTAAGAATTTGCATCAACTTGACCATCATGAGCTTAAGCAACGAATAACACAACACAACAAACTGACGTTATAAACTTATATTCAAACTCTCAGAATGACAACATGTTATACAATGGTTAGTGCATGTATAGGATCCATACCAACCATTTATGTTACAATCATGTGATCACTACCCATGTGCATTAAAACATTGTTACACATGACAATGATCGTTGTCATCAACGAACGAATGCTTTGCGAATACTAGCACCATAGCAAAAAAAAAAAAAAAAAAAAAAAAAAAAAAAAAAACCAAGCAAAGTCAGCAGTGAATTAGGTTCCCATGCCAGCAGGTTCTTTTTTTGTGATTTGCACTTATGTTCAAAAAGCAATTACTCAGAGAAAAATGTGCAAACCAACTTGGGTTAATGATATGCGCATCTTCTATCAATGTTGATGCTTTGCATAGATTAAGAGAATTTGCACAGACAAGAAATTCGAAGGGAAAGACGGACGGAAATTCGAAATTTAATATCCCTCTCTTTCTTCGAAAGGCGGGGGATAAAACTTAAAGAACCGAAGATAACAACAACAACTGGATACACGATACGTCACAAGGAATCTGATTAACAAAATGAAAAAGCAATATACAGGTTGATGCGACGTACCTATTAACATGGTTTTTCTGAAATATTATATTACTTTTGCTATTTGACACCATTACCTAATAAGTTAAGTACCAATATATACCAAATTTATACAGCTTGTCATCATAAACGGTGATGAAATTCACTTTTAAAAAATGAAATTACGCGTCGGCGGGAATAAAGCAGCATGCACCCACCGAACCACCCCATGTAATCATTCATCTTAAATTACAACTGCAGTACAGGCCTGTCAAAAGTTTAACACTAAGCTAATCAAAAGGAGTCAAAATGGCGGGATATGGATATCTAATGGCCGAAAAACTGCAAAACTGTCAAGAGATAGATAGAAAGCTACCGAAAGTTTCCGAGGCATCACTAAAAAGGGACCCAGATGAGACATCTGCAATTCGTTAACGGAGGATAAAACTGTTTCGACAGGTCGGTACCTTAGCTAGCTTTATTTGGTTTTATTTGTTAGGATGGTTATTCAAACTGGTTTGAACAAAGACTTAGATTGACTAGCTTTTGCATTATTATATCATTTATGCATGTATGTCACTACCATGTTTATTTAAAGCCCCCCATAATGGATCCTTAAGGTGGAATGTGCTCAGTAATAGAATAGAATCATAGTATATTATAGTATATGTATTAGAAATTTTAGATACTTTGAGTGTGTGCAAACAGTACAAGAAAGGTTGACAAAATGACACTTTTTTGCTAATTTTATAAATCATAGCACTTTTGTATTGGGCCCTGTTTCGTTCGCTTGTTCCTATTCTGTTGTGATTGTGTTTCTGGTCCCGTTTCGTTCGCTTGTTCCTATTCTGTTGTGATTGTGTTTCTGACCCTGTTTTGTTCGCTTGTTCTTACTGTGTCGTGATTGTGTTTCTGGTCCTGTTTCGTTCGCTTGTTCTTACTGTGTTGTGATTGTGTTTCTGGCCCTGTTTCGTTCGCTTGTTCCTACTGTGTCGTGATTGTGTTTCTGACCCTGTTTTGTTCGCTTGTTCCTACTGTGTTGTGATTGTGTTTCTGACCCTGTTTTGTTCGCTTGTTCCTACTGTGTCGTGATTGTGTTTCTTCTTTAACTGACAACAACAGTACAGACCTGTCGAAAGTGAAACACTAAGCTTACAAAATTTAACTGAATTCGGTTGCTAAGTGATCGAGATGTGAATACCAAGTGACCGAAAACCTGCCGGGAGACAGATAGTAGCTGCCGGGAGACAGATAGCAGCTGCAGGGAGACAGATAGTAGCTGCCGGGAAATAGATAGCAGCTGTCGGGAGATACATAGCAGCTGTCGGGAGAAAGATAGCAGCCGCCGGGAGATAGATATCAGCTGCCGGGAGATAGATAACAGCTGCCGGGAGACATATATCAGCTGCCGAGAGATAGATAACAACTACCGGGAGATAGATAGGAGCTGTCGGGAGATAGAAAGCAGCTGCCGGGAGGCAAATAGCAGCTGCCGGGACAGATAGCACATGCCGGGATATAGATAGGAGCTGTCGGGAGATAGATAGCAGCTACCGGGAGATAGATAGCACATGCCGGTATATAGATAGAAGCTGTCGGGAGATAGATAACAGCTACCGGGAGACAAATAGCAGCTGTCGGGAGACAGATAGCAGCTCCCGGGAGATAGATAGCACATGCCGGTATATAGATAGGAGCTGTCGGGAGACAGATAACAGCTACCGGGAGATAGATTGCAGCTACCGGGAGATAGATAGCAGATAGACGTCTGGTACACGCATTTTTAAAAGGAAAATAAATCGTAGAAAATATCAACCGTAAATTGTCGAGTTTTCAAAAACCTCGTATTTCTTTAACAAACTCTTGCCGCTTTGCGCTGCTCTATTGCGTTGAATATGTTAATATCTTTTCATTATTTAAATTAATTCGTTATACAAGGTGAAAACTATTTTTCCCCAACACACGTATTTTTGCACAATCTCCATGAAAAATGCAACAAATATTTTAAAAATTCTTAAATTATCAATTCCTGCTTTATTTTTATTTATAAATCTTCACACTTGTGTAGGTAGTTTCATATAATTGTACCCCTCTTTCCCGTTTTTCAACCAAATGGTTTTCACTTGAATTCTCCTACTTAAATGACTCTTAAAAGTAGAAATAAATATGAATATTTTCACAACACATATAAAATGTCGGGTTTTACTTCATTTTTCTTCTTTGGTCGTTTTTTTAAATACCAGATATCTTAAAACGGATCTCCAGTTTCAAAACTGTAATTATTAAAATAACTGAAATCTTAAAGAGTACCTATGCATTTTCAAAATTTGGAGTTATTTATAGAGCCACCTTATTTCATAATATTTTTAGTCATAATCACAGTTTTTCACCTTACTATTTACAAGACGGTCTCATGGGGACCTTAATATAATAGTGTTTTAAAAGTCAACTTAAACATACGAGGGAGAAAATAAAACATTGTCATGTATATTTGAGTGATTAAATCTCTTTAAACTAAATATTGAATGCGTAAAACATGGCCGTAACTCTTTGCGAGCCATATTGTTAAAATACAGTACAAGCCTGTCGAAAGTTTAACACTGTGTCAAAGAAACATTAGTGCCGCGAAATATGTGGCTCCTCCCTCGATCCGCGACCCATCGATATCTTTATCCCGACAGCTTATCGGCAGCTGCTGTCTTTCTTCGGCAGTTTTTTGATCATTATGGACCGACATCGGCTTCTTTCCCTTACCTCGGAGTTAAACATTCGACAGGTCCGTACTATATTACTCTATGTGAGCTTTATCGTTATGTTCCGATACACGCTATTCATAAATGGTCAGGTCTGACTGCGAAAGGATAGATTTTCAATAGAGTACTTTTAGTGGATTAAAACAGATTATTTATCTGTTAATAGTATTCTGTAGAGATTATATTGAACCTCTCTGTACATCAGGTTAAAACATTTTCTTTACGCTTAACCGTTTTTTAATTAAAATTCTGATACATTATTCATCTCTACAAGGAAGCATGTTAGAAAGAATACCCGTCTGCAAAATCATTTATATATATTTAATTGATTTGGTTGGTCCAATGTGCTACACAACAACATCCTGTTATGTTAAACCCATGTCATACTCTATCGCTCATTTCCACAAGTAAACTGCAGCATATGAAAACAGGTGGAAACCGCATGAACAACATTTCTGGATTTTGTTTCGAGTTAAAAATCCAGCTTGACCGGATATGTCATGTGCTACTTTTGAATTTTTATGAAATAATACATTCAAAAATAGCACATGACAGATACTTGGAAAATATTGGTTAGAAACATTATTAATGATTACTTTCAATTATGCTTCCACATATGCTCTCCAAACAGTTTATACACGTGTGCCTCCCATGTTTAAACCGTTTTACCATTTTCTTATGAAATTGACCAGGCTCCAGTTTCACAATCATTCTTTAACTAAGGTTTTCTTTACTTAAATCTAGCAAAATTTGGAATAAAATATTATGATACTACAAACTTGGATGGAATATACAGTGACGGATTTAAGGTGGGGGGGGGGGGTTGTAACCCTTTGAAAAATTTAAGAGAGAGAGAGAGCGCTATGTGATGTGACCCCCATATGTTAATGTAACAACCCATTTCTGTATACGAGTTGTTCCGGATCGCGTTTACTAGAACCCGTGTCTCTGGAAGCTAGCGCCTTCGGCGCTCGCACCTTGCATTGATATACTAGTAATTCTCAACCCCCCTTTAAAAAAATCCTGGCTCCGCCCCTGATATAGCTTAAAGAGGGCTTCAAAATGACACCTTAAATCTGCCTAGCAACATTATTTAGATTTCATATTTGTCATATTTTAGTTAAGACAAATCTTAGTTACTTAGTAAGGAATGATTGTGAAACTGGAGAGAGGTAGCCAATATAGTCAAAAGTTAAAAAAAAATAATGCGAAGCTGTATTCGAAATAAATCAAATATTTCGAGCTCTGTCCCAAACCGAGATTTTTTAAACAAAAATTATGTGCATGCTTGAGCATTCAAGCATAAGAAGCTGCTACGCCACTGAAAGGTCTAACTTGAAATTAAAATTGACTTTCAAAATACTGAAACATGCTGTTATAATTATCTGTATACTAATCAAAAACTAGAAAAACTGTGAGCCACAAGCTCACACAAAATACCCCCGCTCCCCCCCCCCCCCCCCACATAAAAAAACCCATCGGATCAAATTTTTTAAATAGAAGGTGCACATCTACATTATATCACAAAGATTGTGTGAAAGTTTCATGAAAATCCATTGAAGGGTTTAGGAGGAGTTGCGGATAAGAGATAGGTACCCTAAGGTGTAACGGAAGGACGGACACACGGACGGACACCCCTATCACCATATACCCCCCACTTTTTAAGCGGGGGTATAACAAACATACTAATCCATGTCCGAATCACAATCCAGAAGCAAAGTTAAAACTTTGGAACTGACAAGTTAGGTTAGACACGTGAACTTCCACCAGGGAAGTGAGGTCGGGTGCTCCGGAAGGGTAACCACCTCCTGTTTAGCTAGCTACACCCGCCACATGTGTAATAAAAATTGTGTGAAAGGAACATGGAACTATGAGACGTCAAATATATCCAGGGCAATCCTGGAAACAGACACATCAAACTTATCAACAATACAGTGATGACGGCCATAAAACTTTACTAAAGTATTCCAATCAATCAGATTTCATTTTATCATCTTTGTATGAGGTTATTATAATGTGTTACGCTTTAAGCGTTTTTAATTTAGAAAACTTCTATATTGCTTGTCTATACAAATAAACTGTTATTATCTCTATATACGGCAAGATAATCATACATTAATTGATTGAGAAGGTCAGATGGTGTAACACAACAATATTATATATTGTATTTCAATAGATTATTGAGAGCTGTACTGTTTTAAATGATATCAATATCTTAGTCACTATTTCTAAAGAACGAATACTCACGACAAATTTATATTTCATAATTAATAATATCGAAGCAGGGTGCTTGTAAATAAATTCTTGACCTAGGGATATTGCAAGCCTATGGTTTTCAAGGCCCTAAAAAGTCTGATGTCTCCACGATTGTCCTGGATATATTTGACGTCCTATAGTTCCATGTTCTCTTCACCCAATTATGATTACACGCGTAGCGAGTGTAGCTAGCTTAACAGGAGGTGCTTACCCTTCCGGAGCACCCAGCCTCACTTCCCTAGTGAAAGTTCACGTGTCTAACCTAACTTGTCAGATTCAAAGGTTTTTACTTTGCTTCTGGATTGTAATTCAGACATGGATTAGTATGTTTGTTTTTGATTGCTGAATAAAGGTACATTGATGGTGTCCTATTGAGGAACAATGAACAGGTCCAATAAATAGGAGATAACGAGATGTCAACTAAAAAGTTTTTTATTTCGACATCAATAATGTTGCATATCTTAAAATGAAATAAAGATGCAACGTAAATGTCCAATTTGCCAGCAAGGAACAGCTCCAACAAAACAGGAGATTGTAAGATGTTTCGGTAACATAAGTTGTAGGGGTTTTGTCTGTCTAAGATATTTTAATATATAAGACAATATCCGGGTCGAAAAGTTGCACACATCGTTAATATACTACAAAGTTGACACCAATTGGTTGGTCAAATAGTATTTTGAAGATTTCAAAAGATTGGGAACGACAATATGATTATTTCCAATAAAATCGAAGATGTCAAACCTTTTGGCTTTGGTTCTAATCTTACTACAGCCTAAACACAATTACGCCACTGAATTTTAAACCATCAAAGGAATTCCAGAATCTTAATTGTTTTCACTTATTGTAAAAAACGATCGATGGCTTGATACCATGTCAATTATTTGAAACACACATTTATTTCCACTTTGGCATTATGTCCCCTCATACCAACCCAAATGCATTTTGACTGTATGAAAACATTTTATCTAGTGTTTTCTAAGTCTTTTATTTTATTTCAAACAAGGTTAGTACAGACGCAATTTGGACTCCAAATTTAAGGACTTTTTAGGTTTTTTTTTTTTTTTGCAAATTTAAGGCCTAATCAGAGGAACAATTTTAGCAAAAAAAAAATATTGGTGCAAAGGCAATTAAATCAATAAAACAATTATTTACGTGTCTATAGTAATGACACTTTAAGTGGAGGTTGAAGTTGGGGGTTCGGTTGGACCAGGTACCTTTAAATTGCTCATTTCAATATAAGTTATCAATTAATTATTTATTTATATCAGTCTATTTGCAACCACTTAATATCGCAGTACAGACAACCAACTGGCCACATCCAAGGGCTTTTTAGGGCCTTCAGGATAAATTCAATGGCTTTTTAGGTTCAGACTTGTTTTAGGGTCATTTTAGGTCCTCAAAAAAATTTAAGGACTTTTCCAGTCCTGTTTGAACCCTGTTTAATTGTTCTGGGTCTTAGCTTAGTTTATAGTTTCCTTTTCAAGGAAAGATATATCACACAATTTCAAATAATTAGACTTTCACATCTGCTTATTGCTTTTAGCTGATATTTAGAATCCAGCCTTTACAATATTGATACTCCTAATATCCTCATTTTAATTACACACGTGGTGTGTGCCGCAAGCTTCCGGGGCCCACGGCCTCACTTCCCTAGAGGACGTTCGCGTGTTTAACTTAATTTGTCAGTTTCGAAAATTTCACTTTGCTTTGGGATTCTAATTGGGACATGTATTGATATGTTTGTTTTTGTCAATATTTAGTATATTATGATAGATAACATTTGCAACACGACGGCAATATTTTATTGTCAAAAGTTTTTAATTTGCTCTAATTCTCGTGTGAAGTCGTGGATTTCATAATTAGTGGCCCCAACATGTATTTGTCTTCTTGTGTTGTATTACTTTGGTTCTTTTATCATTGACTTGTGTTGCGGTGTCTTCTTGGTTGTGGTGGTTAAAGTTGTTGGTATGTTTTAAAATGACGTCAAGCCACATTTTGTAATACCACATATATACATTGCAATCGACAATGCACTGCTTACATACGCCTACAATTACTATTGTTCATCTAGCAATATTAATGATGTAGCAAAAATAATATTTTTGAAAACTGAATGGTTACACGTTGAACAGGACCAATGTTTTAGTGCTCAACGGTAACAAACTTCTAATTTATGTTTGTTGCTCCTAAAATAATTATATTTCGAAAAGTATGGCACCAAATGGAACAATTTTCGTATTTTCAGCAAAACTATTATGTAAACACATGAATATTCATATATAGCTTAAATATAGATCATTACCAGAAGTCGCCTAAATCGCATTGTGTAATGGGACTTGTTCAAAATGGTTTGAATATTTTGTATGCGTTGTTTTAGTGGCATTACAGGAATTAAATTTAGGAAAAATACATTTCGGCTTTCGGAAAACCCCATACCTTTTAAAAATATCTCACATACCTGAGCAGCAGTTGAACCTTCCGAAACCCAAATTAAGACCATCTTTAATTGATGATGCTGCTAACTGGTCCAATCTTATACTTCCATCTTCCATTCCAAGTGGATCGCTGCATGCTGTGGAATGAAAAATAAATATGGAAAATCAACAAAACAAGTAACTATGAACAATTCCTATCACTTATATAAAACACATTTGTTTAACAGCATGGTTTAGTGGTTAAAGTCTTTGGCATATGACCCAAGGATGCCAGTTCGAATCTCAGGCGTGGTGTTAAGATTCTACAACTTCATATACTATCAGTTCTGGGAAAAGTGTCGGGGGGGGGGGGGGGGGGGGAAGAAATATTTTGCAAGCAGATTACTTAATTGCAAGACAAAAGAGTTGAGTAACGTAATCGCTTTTTACGCCTTTTTCAAAGATTCTTTGACTACTATATCGGAGATGTCAGTTTTTGGATTGTGTTAAAAGAGTGCCTGAAAAAATCGAAATTTTGCAAGCCAAATAAAAGATGTTATACTGAAGATAGTCAAGCTTATAACATTGCTATTTAGCGATGTCGAAAGTTCGTATTTTCTAAAAGATTACCATTAACTTACAATTTGCATTTTAAGTTTAGTTAAAATCATAGTTAAGAAATAAATGTAACATTGGTGCCTATGAGTAGATATGATCAATTGTTTCAGCTGATCATTATTTTATATCTATCGAAGCCGAGATCTAGAGATGAATGGATAACAGCTGACAAGGTATAGCCAGTGACGGATCCAGGATTCTGTGTTAGGGAGGGGCACACTGACAAATGTTTAATATGTGTTTGGTGACAAAAGCTACATGTATAAAGAGCAGTCCTTATGTTATAGTGTGGTGAAGAGTGAGTGAGTGAGTAATGATGTTTAACACCCCAGTCAAGAATATTTCACTTATATCGAGACGTCGCCAGCTATAGGCGAAGGTGCAGAAATTTTACCCGTGAGTTGCGCTGATGGCATTATACAGCAGGTTCTTTAGCGTGCCAAGCCCACCGTGACACGGGACCTCGGTTATTTTTAAGTTCCCATCCGAAATAGCCGTGACTTTCATTTCGTAATGCCGAGTGTTTGGCGAAAGAACCGTCACTATCCACTTTCAAGTCTTGGGTCAGACCCGACAGGGGTTCGAACCCACGACCTTCCACTTACGGAGCGAGCACTATACCAACTGAGCTACCGCAGTTGTTTTAGTGTGATGAAGAGGCTGCGACATCGTTCAGTGGGAAATTAGGGGACTTCAATTTTTTTTGGTTTATTTTTATATTTTAGAAACAAAAATGCATTTATGGACTGGTAAAATATTTCTTATTATGAATACCCAAAAATTTTAGAGGAGGGAGCACAGGCCGGGGGTGCCCCCGTCTTGATCCGCGCCTGATAGCTACCTACCCTCCCTCATGAGCAATCGGCTGTCGATCGATTCATCACAAATTCGTTACATTTGTGATTAATGTTTGACAAGCTTGTTCCGAATGCACCACTATAAACCATTATAATGTTTGGCCATGATTATGAAACAATTTAAAAAAATCCATTTAAACCATTATTTAAAAATGTGTATATTCGCTAGTAAAATCTGCATTTTCATATAAAATGAAATAAATTAAATGCACCATCATAATATTGATTAGAAAAAGAATCTATATAAAATTCCTATATGGAAGCTGATACCTAAGTAATAATGTGATATACAATTACTTCACGGTCGAATTTGCGCTATACATGTACACAATACCCGTATTAAAGCTTTTGAAAAAGAAAGTACAACCGGCGTGTCCTGTAATAAAAGATAACACTAGATACTCACCTGAACAATAAGAACTAAAACAAAGCAAAAGAGCAAATGTCCAGCGCAGAAATATCCTCATAATTACAACACTATTAAAATCCAATTATCACTGCATCGTTAACATAAATCAAAAACGGATAACGGAACGAAAAGAGCAGAATGGATGTGTGAATGTGTTGTAATTGTATATGGACATATAAACCTGTTTTACTTAGCCTTATATGAGAAAATATTCAGCATTCTAAAAGCTGATCACTAGACCAAAACAAGGTTTTAAATGAAAAAAATTCTGAACCTAGAAGCTTTGTTAATCATTATTATTTAGATTTGCGTCAGTTTAAATAATCCACACATTTTAAATACAATTGCACTTATTTCTCTTTTATTATTTATGAATTGATGCGAGCTGGTTTTAAAAAGCGTGACATACTTTAAGGGGGCTATCCTATGACATGTTAAGATATACTACACACCCTTAAGTAATGTAACGCCAATATCCTCCCTCCTTTTGTGTATATTCGAAAATTTTGCTTAGTTACAAAGCAGTTTTTTAAATGCAGATAACTCAACATTTTATATATCAATTCAACCAACCAATCATATTGATGCATGGTCGTAGTTTGCAGTTCTTGGCAATACTGTACAATCCGGAGAAACTAATCTTATATCGAATCAAATATGTGAACTTTCATCAGAGAAATGAGACCGAGTGCTCCGGGAGGCTAAACACCTCAAATTTAGCTAGCTTAACTCGCAACACGTGTAATAAAAATTAAGAAGAAAAGGAACATGGAACTATGTGACGTCAAACATATGCAGTCGTATATCAACATAATTGTTTATTGTGATAACGACTATAAAACTTTTTGAAGACTTTGATAAACCCAGGCTTGCATTATCCCTGTAACAATTTATTTTTAAGCAGCATGCTTACACGAGGTAATGCAACCACTTGTTGTAATATAAGTTGTATCAAGTTTTGATTTTTTTTGTGAGTTTGTTGGAAAGTGTAACTTTATTCTTGCATTTTCTACGTGCAATCCATTCGTGGATATACAGTAAGGGTGTATTGTATTAAAAATGATAGTGACTTGAACATGAACACTTAGGCGTAATGAAGGATTTGCATTGACCAACTATATGAACATCCCCAATTAAACCTGATACGCCAATATATCATAGTTACCCACTTGATGAACATCTCCAATGAAACCGGAGATGGTGAGCTACTAGTGTGCATGATTGACTGAGGTTATCGTCCGTCAAGCTCTATTTTAAACATATGAATAACTTATATGCGATTTTACGGCTGGGTACTCTAAGTGTTCAAAATGCTAATGGAGTGTTTTCATGTGAAAAAAGGGTGGCGACTTTTTTCAATACTGTATTATATTATATACCATTTCGGTTCATACTTTAAGTTTGATTATATGACTGACGATTATGTCTTCCGATTCGCCAACATTTTGATAGTAATCAAACTTATTGACTTGTTTTTTTCAGAAAAAAATGTGCATGATTGTTCTTTAACAAGTTCGGTTGGTAAATCATTCCAATGATTAAGAAATGATGTTTAACGCCAAACATTTCCTTCACTTAAATCGAAATGGCAAATTCCTAGATGGTAGAGAAAGTAGGAGTGCTCAGAGGAAACTACATAAATTTTCTAACACTATAGCTATGCTTGACCCGAGTATGCATTGGACCAAGGCGATGAATGACGGTATGATCCATTTGCAGGTTCTTTAAGTGGGGTTCCACTGCAAGATTAATCATATAATACAAATCTTATAAGATTTTACATTTACACTATAAGACTTTTTAAATTTACCTGTTAATTTACCTGTGTTTTGCATGCAACTAGTACTGTACATGGAAACTTGGATAACATGTTATTTGTAATAGTATGTGTTAATTGAATATACAGTTGTCATTCTTACCGGTAACTTGTTGTAAAACTGTTGGCCGTTTTATTGCAATTTTGAAAACACAAGTTATTAATAGTTTTCAAATAAAAAATATTTATTCCAGTAGGATATTTTGTTTATCTTTTTTTTCATTTTATTTAAAATTTTATTTTTTATTATTCTTTTATTATTTATTTACACTATAAAATTTGTATTATATGACAAATCGTACAGTGTAAAGGGGCCTTTAGACTTCTCGAAGTAATACCTACATGTCAACTGATATCAATATTAGTATCACGGAACTATCAGTTAACCAAAATCTCTTTAGTACAGGTCTGTTAACATTTTTTCTTCAGAGAAAATGGAACATGATAGTCCAGTGATATAAATATCAATTAAAGTTCACAAAATTAATTGAAAAAAAAATCATAAAATGTCTTTCAAATAGTTTGATGTATGACCCAGACATTTAAAAATTTAAAAATGAAAAATTTGGAATACCACAAAGGTCAGTTAATCGAGACAAGTTGAGAAAGTGAAGATTTTTTTTAAAAGCGGGATCATTTATTCGTTTGAATCCATCCATAAAATTGAAATAAATCACAATTTTTGTATAAAGTACAGACCTGTCGAAAGTTTAACACTAAGCTAACGAAAAGAAGTCGAAGCTCGGCTGCCTATTGGCCGAAGTATTGATGGCTAGTGACCAAAAGGCTGGTGAGAGATAGATAGCAGCCGTCGGAAACCTGGCACTAATGACGGACCGATATGAGTTGTCAATTCGGCAAGCTAAGGATGTGCTACATGTAGTTTAGTGTTAAACTTCCGACAGGCCTGTACTGTACATTTTAAGAGTTATTAATGTGTCATGCTGAAATGCGTTTAAATATTGTGAAAATTTGATTAAAGAACACTGTCATTTTTGTAAAGAAAAGGGTTATGTTCTAGATAATCAACTTTAAGGATGTCCAAAGTTGTACAGACAATTTCTGTATCAGGAAAATGGTTAGTCAGGTAGAATTAAAAAAGAAAAAAATCAAAAAAAATCAAAAACTTATTTTAAAATTTCTGGACTATAAATGTAAGAATGTGATTCGAACACCAAGAAAGCAAGCAGTGCTGTGGTTCATAAACAGGTACTTTTTATGATAAAATCATTTTCATGCAGTCACAGTTAAATAGGGATGGTCGGCACATGGCAATTGACAAGAACAAAGTTCCAATCAAAATGAACAACACCGGGAATAAATGAGAAAGATAGAGATATTGGTTGTGTAGGGCCCAGTAAAATGTTGAAATGTGCATGATTTAACCGAAGGTAATGTGTATAGCAGATAAACTAACATTGTCATAACTTAAATAATTACAAAGGGAACATTTATTACCTGTTTTAAATAGCATCGAATCATTTGTGTTTATGACTTTATTCGATATTTCTTAAATGTATACGAATCATGAGTATTTCAGGCTGGTGTATTATTAATATGTGTAAATTAAATAGTGGACAATCGTGAAACATGTTAACGGGATTACTTTGAAACCAATCACCGGGAACTCAGTGGCCCGCGCGTTTAGGTATCAGAACGCCTTTTACCGCATGGGTTCGAATCTCCTAATTTGTCAGTTCGCTTGCCCAAGGCAGGTGGTATTCTCCGGGTCCCCCTCTACTAACGCATAACTGGATCGATATAAGTCAAATAATTTGATAGAGGTGTAAAACAACATCACTCACTTCACCCGAGCTTAATTAAAAATTAGAAAAACTGTGAGCCACAAGCTCACAAAAATACCCCCCGCTCCCAAAAATCCATCGGATCAAATTTTTAAATAGGAGGTGCACATCTACATTATATCACAAAGATTGTGTGAAAGTTTCATGAAAATCCATTGAAGGGTTTAGGAGGAGTTGCGGATAAGAGATAGGTACCCTAAAGTGTAACAGAAGGACGGACGGACACACGGACGGACACCCCTATCACTATATCCCCCCCCCCCCCATCCACTTTTTAAGCGGGGGTATAATAAAGTAAAGAAGTGGCGTTTATTGTATTTCCTGGTGAATTAATGCTGGATCTCAACTGCAACAACTCTGGTATGCATTAGTTCGTACTATACATGTACAAATACATGGATGTCATTAATACTGCTCATAGAGTTTATTTTCAAATAAACGCTTCTCAAGTCATGTATACTATAATAAGTCATAATTATTGATTTCCAAAACAAACACCTGTTTTTAATATCGGGTTCTAGTGAAAATGTTCACGCACACCCAACACCTGAAAACATCTTACATAATTCTTATACATAATATACATATATAAAAAGCACTTCAACAAACCATACAAGAATGCATATTTAAGACCATGCCCTGTACTCAAACCCAGGATTTATTGACACAAGTCATAATTATAGCAATATTTACACAATTCTCTATTCATTTATAATATGACCGACCTGTATATTGATATGTGATACGAGTTGTATGGTCTACAGAAATTTTCTTTTGTATATTTGTACAGAGTAAAGTGTTTGTATTGGAATTAAATATTTTTTCGTAATGTACTTACAAACGTACCACCCTTTAGGTAAATAGTCAGTAGTACCATGTAAAATGGTACTAGTCAACAGACCATTAGAATGTAAACAGCCAAAGTTATGGTTTAACTGGTGCACCAATCATATGCATACAGACTAAGTGTTATAGCTTCTACAAACATGAGTAAGAACATGTGTGTTTGGTTGTTACACAGATTATTGTAGCATCAGTAATTTTTTTCTAGGTAATGACGATGTCTTTAGTGTCAGTGCCAAGGTCTGGTTTGGCTTTGTTTGACTTTTTGTCATTCAAATTTGAATTATTTACAGGATAACACATTGGCCTTTTGGAATTAGTGACCCCCAATATTCAAACAAACAATCTGAATTTGACGCGATGCCATCTTTAACTGTCCATTAAAACCTATCCACGTCCAAATAACAATTCCAAGTAAAAATTTTGAATTTGGCGAATTAAGTTAAACACGTGAACTTTTACGAGGAAAATGAGGCCGGGTGTTCCGGAAGGGTACTCGCTTCCTGTTTAGCTAGCTACAACCGCAACGCGCGTAATCCAGAATGAAAGGAACATGGAAATAAATAAATACAGACAACAGTGTCATATAAACTTGTACTAGTACCACATTGGTCTCTACTAGTTATGGACCATTTTATCAATAATCAATTAGTACTTAGTGATATCGTTTTCTGATGCATCAACGGTCTTACTGGTGTTTGGTATCATAACTGCATGTACGAGAGCCCAAGAGTTGGATTGGGTGCTTGTGTATAAATCAAGCAGATTTCATAAGAAAAATTAATAATTAAAAAAAAAACATTATTAGACATAATGCAAAAGCAAACAAGTGCTAATCCTATAACCATGTATCTTACAAGTATATAATTCATATCGTGGATAGTTAAGTTTTAGCCATTGGATACGACGCGCACGCAGACGTTTATTCTCTATTATACTCTTTTTTTCAATTATAAGAACTATTATCGCTTCTTCTAAAGGGTAAAAATAGCACCCTTTTTATTACAACGACATAAGTAAGGCTTGAGTAAGTTCTTAAACCTGTCTGAGCTATTACTCATGTAATCACAATTTTACATGTGCAACTGGATTTGCTCTGGAGTTAACTCCGACTTAAGTCTGGTTTATTTGATCGGCGATTTTACTCTGACCTGAGCAACCGGGCAAAATTACACATGTATAACCAAGTTTAAGCATTTGCCATACACCAATTTTTAAAATGTATTGAACGATAAACTTATGACTAATATAAAATGGTATATGGCACAGTGCATAATGGGAGGTTGGTATCGAGTTTGTGGTTCTGTTTCTAAAACTACTATTTTATGCCGGCTGTAAGAGCGGCAGTACAATTTTTAGAAACAACGGCAGCTTCAGTGACATTAATGAATGGTCATTATATATGTTCTTGTCTCGGTAGTGACAGCAAAATAGAAATTTTATGCGATGCAATACTGATCACCTTTAACTTTCTGGCAGACTATGAAACATGTTTAATATAAACTCGGTGTCATTATTTAAGACTAAATTTAAAAAACCACTAAAAGTATTGTATAGATGTCTGCATCATAAAGATTCCCTTTTTTATTTAAAACGATTAATAAATAATTTCTATAAATCTTCAATTTCTTTTCTTTTAAAACAATTCATAACATAGTTTTCTTTATAACATTGATTTCTCGTGTTTTGCCATTACAAATATTCAACACTCAGTAGTAAACTATGTTTGCTATAACCTACATCTGTATGTATCAAACTGTTTAAAAAACGACTTTTTAAAACAAACTTATATCAGCATATACATGATAGATCGATTAGTGGTTCACTATTTGGTATAGTTTTTAATTGTTAAATGCGTATGTTTGTGGCTTGGCCATGTTCTCAATGGAAAGCAGAAGAATCTGTAGCACCGCAATTACATGACGCCCATAAGGAAAGAGAAAAATAGGTCGGCAAAATACAACATCGCGAAGAACAACAGAGAAAGAGAGGACACAACTGGGATGGAAGAGCTGGGCATTAGCAAGGGCAGCTGCACAAAGACAGAGCATCGTGGAAAAGGTGTATTTGGGACATCATGTGCCAGCGGGCACGAAGAGGCTAGGTGAGGTGAGGTAAATGCGTATGTTTGTACAATTAGCAGGACTTTTAGCCAATTGCAAGTTAAGACTTTACAGAAGTAATTAAGTTGAACCCAACAATTATTGTTACCACAATATACTGACAATGAGTTGAGTTGAGTAATGGTGTTTAACGTCCCAGTCAAGAATATTTCACTTATATCGAGACGTCGCCAGCTATAGGCGAAGGTGCAGAAATTTTGCCTGTGCGTTGCGCTTATGGCATTATACAGCAGGGATTCTTTAGCGTGCCAAGCCCACCGTGACACGGAACCTCGTTTATTTTTAAATTCCCATCCGAAAGAACCGTGACTTTCATTTCGTAATGCCGAGTGCTTGGCAAAAGAACAGTCGCTACCCACTTTTAAGTCTTGGGTCAGACCCGGCCGGGCCGGGGATCGAACCCACGACCTTCCACTTAAGGAGCGAGCGCTACCGCAGTGGTTATATATACTGACAATGGAGCTTTACGTACCACCCTTTAGGTAAATAGTAGTATCATTTAAATGTAGTGGGGTTTTGCAATGGTGGTATGTGGTAGATCGAACATCAGTACCCGGGAAAAATTCACAAATTTTATAACACTAGGATCTGCCCCCGAGTGGGATTCGAACCTATAGTGATGACAGGTGACGAGGTTTATAAGCCAACGGTTTAGACCACTCGGCAACCAATGACCCAATTTAAATGGTACTGACTTCATTTTATTATATCCGTTGCTCATCTGTATACCATCATTTTTACAAAAAATCGAAAAGTTATTTATTATTTATTTATATAAAACTTAAGAAAATTCATATCCATCAACGATACAAGTTCTATGCAACTTTATGATTTTAATAGCGGTTTTTAGATACACTTTCCCAGGAAACATAAAAATGTGGGAAGCAATAGTTAGATAAATAGGAAAAATCAGTACGCGTTTACAAATCAAAAACATTATTAAAAGTTACAAGAAGAATTGGTTCTGTTGGTTCTGTTGGGTATTTACCATGATTTACCATGTTTTCAAAAGACGTCACTGTGCTTGACCGAATCATTCTAACACCCCCCCCCCCAAAAAAAAAAAAAACAAACAAACAAACAGACAGACAGAGGGTTAAACTTACTTATTTTGACAAAACTAGTACAGTATTTAAACACGAGTATTATTCTATTCATTGAAATACTGATGACGCCCCGAAGGTTGTAATTTTTTGCTTTTAGAAATTTTGATTTTAATTACAGAAATGAAGATTCCATTTTGTCACTAAATCCAGTATCCGCGTCCATATAAAATCGGGAATTTTATATACATGTAATTATTGTCTTATTGTTGTTTGCCGTTCGTTATAGACCAGTGTTGTTGACTGTATTTGCATTTGCCAAGTACTACACAGTCCTTAATTCTATCTTCCGTTTTTGTAAAGCACGTGTTGGACAATGTACATGCAGTTGGAATCACGTTGCATGTGCTTTCATGCACTTATCATGACACCCCGATTCTTCACATTAATCTTAATTAGTTAATTAAATTTCTAAACTTAGATAATATAAAACTTACTTGTTGCCAAACACGGGCGAAACGAAAACAACAACAGTACTGTGGGTAGTAGTAATATTGACGATAAAAAATGTCCACCACCCTTCATTCTCTGATCCAGTTAGACTTAAAAGTGAATGAAAATTGGTGTATCGATTAGGTTTATTTGACAGTAAAAATTCTGTTTGCACTGTGAACCGGTCCGGCAAGTATTTATTTACTTAAATAATAATTAAATCTTAAACGAAATGATGGTACTAACACTTAATATTTTAAAATCATATGCTACCGACTCTTACTTATACATACTTCAATACTGTTTAAAATACTCTAATTTTACTTTAAATCTTATACCTATATAATTATTTTTTTTAAAAAGACAACTTTGTTTTACAATGTATTGGTTTAAAAGAGTTAGACCGTAAAACCTGTTTATAATGACCCTCGATAAAGTTGCCACCTGAATCTTCGTGTAAATATAATTATTTTAACTACAACTTGCTTTCTTTTTTAAAATTACGGTAAGCCCTTTATTAATTGCTACCACTTGCTCGATCTTGTTGGCGTTACAAACGAGTTTCAGAAAGGCGTATGAGGGAAAACTTCGGGACTTCAAAAACCCGTACGACGATATATGAGGTGGTAAAAATATTAAGGGACATTATAACAAGGGTTTTCTGTAAATTTAGTTAAACTTTCTTCCTAAACATTGTATTATTTTCAGACCAATGATATATGTTAAGCTGGGAGAAAATGGATTTTCAGTTTATCGATTTTATTATATGCTGTAAAATGGTTGTTTTGAATTGATGAATTTTCTACTTTTCATTGAAAATTGAATTAAAAACAATGGTATACGATATAGACATGAAACTTATAATGTAGACTTTGAATTTGTTAAATATTAATTTTATTTATTACACACGTGTCGGACGTAACTAGCAAAACAGGAGCTGCTTACCCTTCTAATGCACCCGGCCTCATATCCCTGGTGGAAGTTCACGTGTTTGGCCTAACTTGTCAGTTTTTAAGTTTTTACTTTGCTTTGGGATTGTGATTTAAACATGGTTTGATATGCTTAATTTTGGTTTCATATAAGATTCAAAACTGTTCGACTTGGTGTAACATCAGGATATCAGTGAAATATTCTTGACTGGGACGTTAAACACGATTACTCAACTTAACTCGATTTGGTAAAAGTTTTAGACTTTGATGATTGTTTAGGTTGGTGAAATATGATACTAGAAATACGAGACTTTCTTAAGTAATTATATGTTTTGTGTTCGCCGGTCATTAGTTCAATGAAATGGTTTATCTTTCATATAAATCTGTGACATACCTTTCTTATAACAGAGACATACAGACCTTATGGCACAGAGAGAGATTAAGACTGAATTTGTGATAGTTGTAGTTTCCTATAACTTCTCATAAAAGAAGAAGATTTTTGGGGAGGGAATTCGTTTGTTTAAATTTTATGCTTTCTAACATGCGTTTCGTAATTTTCGTAACTTTTTATAAAAACCCGATCTAATTTTAACAAATTGTGTTCATGTGTACAATCGAGGTTTATGATTTTCGTTTTTTAGGATACCGCTGGAAATACTTTGTGCTAAGTATCTGATGTCAGTAACAAATTTAACGTATCACAACTGTTTCTTGAGAAAAAAAAATGGCCAAAAATCTACAAGGGTTTGTTTTAAGCGACATTGTTCTTTCCTATATGATCTTGGTTCATAGTTATGACACACCGATAGTTCGTCCAAAGTAATTACGAGATATGGTACGTACACGATTTTACACGGACAGACATACAAACTGGGTCATTATGATAATACCCGATTCATGATATACTAGTAATATTATTGGAAAACTGTTTAATCTACGATTACCGAGCATGGCCGCTGAAAACACAATGGCAAATGTGTAATGGCAAAATAGATACTTTTTGTAACAGCAAATGAAAAAACGACATCAACACAACAAACGAACGTACATGTATATGCACAATTTGGTCTATTGTTTCTATAATCGTTAAAATATATTGTGGTTAAAGATGTATTATTCACAAAATGCTAAAATGCTTAATAAAGCAGTTTTTAAACCAGTGGTCTCACCGTTGAGAGTTCGACCCCAATCTAATTATTTTAAAAACATTTTCTTAAACACTTGAAATTATCTATGATATGAAATTGATCCTTTCAACTGTGACCGCCTGAATATACAATGAAAAAAAGATGAATTGTGCCAAAGGTAAAGTAAAACAATAATGACCTGTCCGCTTGACCTTTCGTTGGGAATATCCATACTATATATGGGTAGTGCAAAGATTCAGTTTATGCATACACGGCTCGTGCTTCCAATTGTGTTAACGAAACAATGTGTTCCCTTTAAATAAATGCACTGGCCCATAAAAAGTTTTGAATTAAAAGTCAAGCGGGCAGGTCAATATTGTTTGCCTTCAACTTATGAGATATGATCTTTTTCGCCTTTTTTAAAGATTGTTATGATATTTCATTTGTTGAAATTTTACGCGTTTTACAATACGTTTTGTATCTGTCTCAATGAATTACGACCCTACTTACACAGAATTTGTCCAGGTGAAAAAATATTGTTCACGCTTAACTTATAACCTTATGGTTGATATATGAACTTTTTTAAACACTTGTATTTAAATTTGACATATAGTTGGGTTGACATCGCAACCTGTTTTCGGATCATTCTTTCCTAAATTGATATAAAACGAAACGTTTTACCTAAGTGCACTTACATATTTAAATACTCTATGAACATTGACACAAGTTAATGATTTGTCATTGGCAGAAATTACCATGTGCAGAATTTGGAATTATCTGTTTTTCCTGCACATGACATGTTGTTTTTGTTTGTTTGTTTGTTTGTTTGTTTGTTTGCTAGTAGATAAAATCTTAAAATCCTCTCATGCATTGTATTTGGTTAAATATATTTTGGTCCATTTAAAATTTTTGGTTTGGCAATTTTGGTCCAAGCACTACTGTTGATGTATTGTATTTGGCCGTCTAGTGTTGTTGAGACTGGTATAAATGTAATCGTAGTCAGGTTTCTCACCGTGAACACAAACCCAACTAAAACATGTTAAGTGAAAACTATTATTTTAACTGAACGGACATATACCATTATACTTGACTAGTGTAAACGCGAAATTGGGGACAACTTCTAGCTTATAGTACGAATGGAAAATGAACTTAGTGGTAAACTCATTAAGTTGCTGATCCGACGTGAAGACATTTTTCAAGCAGCCAAATAGTTACAATAAAAAAACAACCAAAAAACCAACAAACAATTGATTCGATTCTTGCACAACACAGAGTTGACTATAACTCGATGATCTATATCTGACCCAAAGACAAATATCGGTGGTCAGTCAGATATCGGTGATCACTCACTGCCAGTATTACAAGTTCATGCTTTGTATCAATATTTACATTAAATGTCTGATTTTAATATCTTTACGTAAATCCTCTTTATATCTGTCTCTATACTTTTACAAGAAACCAAAATAGAATGACATAAAAAGCTATGCATGTATATATGCAGTAAACACTGTGTATAACCGCTACCGGAAATTGGTACCTGTCGAAACCAAATTGCTACCATTTGAAGCGAGCGGTGTTGTCAGTCAAGGTAAGAAAATCCAATATTGCTAGATTTTGAGGAAGTGTGCCATGACGAACTATTTGCGATTTTATTGCTATGACATAGCACTATACATACACACACAACTTAATTTGTTTGCTTCTAAATACTTTAAAAACGTCTGAAATCAGGACCTGGTACTTCCATTTATTGACGTCTGCCGACTTCAGCATGTGCGTATGTCGCACAGGTCCAATATTTCGCTAATGTTTTGTTGTGAAAAGGACACAAAGTAATAAAATATGCGCCCGAAGTCACCAGTTTCAGTAATTTAGTCTTGGTAAGAGAAATATTTGATAAATTCAAAATGCTCCGGTTCACAGTGACTTATTAGTGTAGTACACGGCGTATTGCAAATAATAAATTTTTACTTTACGGCAACTTGTGGTTTTCAGTCTGATAGTATTGGTGATTATCTCTTACAAAGATCGCTTGAATTGCACCTAACTCTGTTAAAAAATAATTCTACATAGATTTTATGACGTTTTGTTACATGCAAAATATTATTCAAATAATATGTAAACAGGTCTATACCATGATTCTTACCAGATATATTATAATGTATATGACCACCATTCATATTGAAAGGACACTTTATTTATAACTATTTAATTCTGTTATTTTCAGAAATGAAACACAACAAATTATAGAAAATCACTATGTAAAAGAAATGGAAATCACAAATGACTTTTTGTCTTAAAGAGCAATGAAGCTTACCACATACTACTTCTATTTTAGAGACCATATGTTCGATTTAAAAGACCGGTCAAAAGGAAAAGCTCGACGGAAGTTGGCAACAATAGCGAATCCTGATGAGGCTGCTAGAGGTGTTGCTCCTATTCGACAATACCACAAGCTGGACGAAAGCAAAATTTTGCCACATAAAAGACTTGGACTTCAGTTGTAGTGTGTAGAACAAACAAAAGTTGGACTATAGCTTAGCACATTACTTTATGTTAATGAATGCAAATGAAATTATGTAGAAAAATTACCACCTTACACAAGATCTTTTATTCTTCAATCGTTGCGAAAGCTGAACTAACTTTTGATACCCCGCCACAACTACTGTAGATCCGGTTATTTTACCAGATACTTTATTTTCGCGAATCCAGTGTTCAGAATTATTCCGCAAATTGAAATGTTCGTGATTGGTGGCATATTATCATTTAAATGCGTTAAGCTCAGCAGGCCCGTAGGAAAAGGGGGGCAGAGGGGTCCCCCCCCCCCACACTTTTTTGAAAAATTTTAAATTTTACATAGAAAATCAGTGAAAATTTGATCTAAAGTACACTTTGGCCCCCCACTTTTGGGTTGGCCCTCTCACTTTGAAATTGCTTGCTACGGCCCTGAGCTGTAGGTTTTTCGCGATAATGCTGAATTCTCGAATGAACCCTCTCGCGAATCATTGAGAAATTTACGTTCTCGATAAAACCAGATCTACAGCAAGTGGCAGGGCTTGAGATAGTGTATGTCCGTCTGGTTTAAAATGGGTATTGGCTGTTCCTATTCCAAACGCCCAGCATAAGATGTTAAAGTCACGGGTCTTTTGGATGAGACCTTAAAAAACTCAGTGTCATAGTAGGGGTGACATGAAAAAGAATCCTCACTGCAAATGCCATAAGCGCAATGCACAGGTATAAATTTCTGTACCTTCATCTACAACTTGTGATGTCTCGATATGAGTGAAATAAACTTGACTGGGACGTAAAACCCCAAACAATCAGTCAATCACAATCAATCAATCAATCAGTCAATTATAAAGTATCTGATTGCGGCCATCTCGTCTATCGTGTTGAGCCTTCCCTTTGGTTCACGAAAAATGGTGTCTTTTATCCTGTGTCGATTAATATTATTATTTGACGTATTTAGTGTGTTTGTTTTGTCTTTGTGCACTATGGGTACTTCGCTTGACTTTCCGCATTAAAGAATTATGGAAACTGGTTGGCTTAAAGACAAGATAATGGTTCCAGTGGGTGTTGTATATATATATATATATATATCTGCGGGACAATGCTTCATTTAACTAGCATTCTGAAGCTGACTTTTGCTAGGCTAGTATTTAAGTAGATTATACACTCACTTGCACAAGACTCAGTTACCTCTTGAAAAGTTTATATTCTAAAACTCGGTCTCGTCACAAATTGCTGAAAATTGCAACGTGGAAATAGAAAGGCTGAATTCACATAATTAACTTGGTTTAAATGCCATTTTATTTAACGGGTCTTATCTTAATTGATAATACAGTAATTTTATTCACTTTCTGTGGTTTTTGGTTGTCTGTGGTGTTTCAAAAACTCCAATAAACCCTTCTGAAAAATTAACATTCTTCACCAGAATTACCAATTCGCCGGAAACTTTTCCAGCAACACGCCGTGATGCAAATTTTGTTTACCCCACAAGTCGCCGTGAACCGGAGCATTTTGAATTTATCAAATATTTCTCTTACCAAGACTAAATTACTGAAACTGGTGACTTCGGGCGCATATTTTATTACTTTGTGTCCTTTTCACAACAAAACATTAGCGAAATATTGGACCTGTGCGACATACGCACATGCTGAAGTCGGCAGACGTCAATAAATGGAAGTACCAGGTCCTGATTTCAGACGTTTTTCAAGTATTTAGAAGCAAACAAATTAAGAAGTTGTGTGTGTATGTATAGTGCTATGTCATAGCAATAAAATCGCAAATAGTTCGTCATGGCACACTTCCTCAAAATCTAGCAATATTGGATTTTCTTACCTTGACTGACAACACCGCTCGCTTCAAATGGTAGCAATTTGGTTTCGACAGGTACCAATTTCCGGTAGCGGTTATACACAGTGGTAAAGATATGTCGAAAGTTGAACACTGGACTAACAACAGTCGAAACTCGAGTGGGCGGAACATGGATGGCTAGTTACCAAAAACTGTCGAGAGATATACAGAAGTTTTTGAAAAGCAGCTGAGATTTAGTTTTCGAGGACCAGGAATATCAACCAATTCGACACTAATATATAATTCGTAAGCTCAGTGTTAAACATTCGACACAGACCTACACCATATACTTGTATTGCAGTTGTCAAAAAGCTGTTGAGATATGGCACATGAGGGCGGAGATGAGCTGCCTTGTTACGTCACATAGCGGTGTTGTCGCATAAACGTGTTCCAACACGTCTATACGGGGAATTTCAACGCATAAAGATAACGCTTTTATGCGGCAAAAAAGCTACCTTCAGCCGCATAAAGAAAACATTTAAAGCACGATACCATAATATCTTTCACTATCATCACCTACACCTCCATAATCATTATCAACTTCACTAAAAACACCACCATCATCATTATCATTACATTATTATCTCCTCGCTGTGTGTGTGTGTGTGTGTGTGTGTGTGTGTGATCTAGTTTCCGTGCATTTGAAAGAAAACCGCACATCCGATTGAGCTGAAACCTAGTTGATTAATTACGGTGGGGAGTGGAATGGGATTGTCACCACCACGTCATCATCAATATCACCACCACCGTTTTTGTCGAGACATAAAAACTTTTAAATTAATCCTCTTTATGCTCCAAAAAGGCACCCTTCCGCCACACATAAGCAACACATCTTTATGCGTTGAACGTGGCCAGCCTCTTTATGCATTGAAATTCCCCGCATAGACGTGTTGGGCGCGTTTATGCGGCAACACCGCTATGTGGCGTAACACTGCCTATTCGACCGGTACTTATTTGTCAGCTTGGTGTTAAACTTTCGACAAGTCTGTACCATGTATATTTCAAGAGCATTTCTTAGCTAAATAATTTGGCAAACGATTATCAGTATCTGTGAAGCAAATAAAAACCAAAAGGATTCCTTCAGTAATACTTAACTTGAAATAATTAATTGTATAGCATTGCATTTTAGTATTTGACATGTTTGAATGCTGCATAAACAAGCGTGTCTAACAGATTTCTCTGGACCTTAACACCGTAGCTTGATGTTATGCATATGCCAAGATAGTACACTTTAGTAAAGCCTGCAGAACAAATTCGAGTCAGTACAATTCTTGCTTGACTAAGTATTGTACATTGTTGTAGCATTAAGAAGAAAAATAATCAAACCTATGAAATGCCACATGCCTCTGAAAGTCGAGGTTGGTAGGTTTAACCCTTAGGTGTGACTGAAAGTAAGCCTTAATATTTCTTCATCTCCTGCTTATGGTAATATTGTTAAGATTATTTTATTAGGCAAGTCTTTCGTACCTGACTAAACTCGATGTTTTACTGCACGTTTAAAACACTTCTGTAAAGTGAAAAAAGAATAGGATGTACGTTTGCGATACAGAAGATTGTTAAAACGTCATTTGAAGGCTTAATGAAGTCCAATGCTGAATGTCAAAAGTCGTTGTTTTGCTTCGAGCTCTACGGTTTACCCACCATCCAAGGACAAACAGCCTCGGTATAAGTAAAAAAATCTTGCCTGTGGCTTAAAACACCCTTACTCTAGTTTGTCTGTGTTAACATGATGCAGTAATTACGGTATAACCCTTAAGATTGCATTTTGTTGTGCATCAATAAATCTTGCAGTTCTTGCAATGGCAGATAGATAACTTGCCAAGAGTATCATAGACAGAGAACGCGCAAACGCAATGTCCAATCAGATTACTTAAATTTAACAAAATTAAAATATTTGCCATGTAATAATAATTTTGTCTCCGAGCAGGGTTTTATCGTCCTTTTGAATGTCTTATTTTGTGTATGTTGCTTTGACGTGACTTTAGTTGCTATGGTTACCAATTAAATGGACGATGCTGAAATTGTAACGCCCACGCCTAGACGGCTTTTCACATTATTGTTCTCTATTGCTTCGTACTGACACTAATACGCCCAAGATGTTCAAGCAATAATAGTAAAGTTAAAGGTCCGGTACAGTAACATTAATATGTCTGATTAACATTTATATGTTTTTTAAAAAAAATAGTTTGGCGGTAAAAAAATAGACAATCTGGTTTTAATCTAAAGGAGGGCGTTGTCACTATTTAGCATACAAAGGAATAATTGGTAAATGGTTGGGAAACTTAGTTGCTAAATATTTACATATGACGTAACAGACCAACAGCTAACAGCTTCGTAAATTTTCTACTTTTCCTTAGACAAAGATTATTTTTTAAAGACCATGCAGGTCTATCATGATTATTATACTAGTTTGAGGACAAGATGAATAGACAATCTGATTTATTTAAGAAGGGTGGAGTCACCTACTACAAAAAGTTGACAATGGTGAAATGAATAAAAATATTTCCATTATGACGTATAGTATGTTTTAAAAGGTCTAAGTATTACCATAACTATACATTGCAGACCTGTTGAAAGTTTAACACTGAGCTAAAGAAAACGAGTCGAAACTAGGAAGTCGAGTGTCGAAATATGGATAGCTACTGACCCAAAAGAGCTAGATAATAACAGACGAAAAGCTGTCCAGATCGAGGCAAAGAGGGTGACGATAAGTTGTATATTCAGCACTAACTCGTCAGCTTAGTGTTAAACTTTCGACAGGTGTGTACCGTATATTCTGCCAAGACACTGTATATATCCCCAAACACATACAGCCACAAGAATTAGAAAATGATAATTATGCCCTCCGCCAATTAGCTAGAGGGGGTATATAGAAAATTACCATGTCTGACTGTCCGTCCGTCCGTTTGTCCATCTTAAATCGTGTCCGGGCCATATCTCATAATTGCCTTGGACGACTGTCTTGAAACTTCACATTAGTAATCTTGATGATCCAAAGGTATGACATCACCTTGGACCAAGGTCATATCGGGAAGGTCAAGGTCGCAAGAAAACATTAAACTCTTGTAAATGTATAGGGGTATATGGCTAACAGTTCTAGTTAAATAAGCAAATTTAAAATAAGAAGATTTTGCTAGATGTAGCGCGGTAAACGTGTACAAATGTATTTTACTATCAAAAACAAACATACCGGTCCATGGTCAAACCAATAAAACACAAAACAGCAATCAATTAGCAAACACGACAGGGACATGTGATTAGATCTTTAAACGAAATTATGGTATTAACACTTAATATTAAAATCACATACTATGGGTTCTTACTTTTATATACTTTAATAACTGTTCTAATAATGCTTTAACACGTATACCAGTATAATTATTTTTATGTGTGGTTTACAATGTATTGGTGAAATCTTGCTAAAAAGTCCCTCGATAACTTTGTCACTTATCAAAACAGTGTTTTGAGGTCCAAATGTTTCTTTATAAGTCTTCCTTGATCTATCGCCAAACTACTTCATTACGCCAAAATGTGACTGAAAATATGCTGACAATGAATCGAAGATTGGCGTTATGAAAAAGGGTTTGGACAAGAGATGAAAAACAGCCTTTAAAACAAAACTTTGGGTGGGCAAATTCAGTTATATGGTTAAGCTAAGGTATACTCCCTCATGCAAAATGTTTCCTTGCCTAAATTTGGTAAAATATATTTTGGTTCTTTTAGTGTCTTTACAGCATTTATAGTTTCACAAATTTGGTCCAAGCACTATATTCCGAAACGTCCGTCTAGTGCTTTAAAATTAAAACTTATATAATATGCAATTACTATAATATTCATCGCAATCATAAAGTTCCAAATCAACAATCCAATATGGGCATATCAATAAAATATCGTAAATTCAACCTTTAATTTGAAGACCTCCTTGAAAATGCAAACTTTCATGATTTCATTATCAAATAGCGAGGTAAAACTGTGATCAACCGAAATCCTTGAAGAACCAAATCTTGAAGACAATATAGTTATATTTCATTTTTGACTCATTTTAAATTGTTGAAAAAGATCATTCATTAATTGACAAAAAAGAAAAAATATGCATTTAATAAGATGCTTTGAACATGAAGTCCTTGGAGAACCAAATCTCGAAGATAATAGTTCTATTAAATTGTTGAACAAATTTCATTTATAAACTGACAGAAAAAGAAAAATATGCATTTAATAGGATGCTTTGAACATGATAGAGAAATATTTGGATAATACGCAACCACATGTACGAGGGTAAGTCTTGTCTCTTCCTGTAAACCGCAGATAAAACACCGTGATTTGCTATATTGTCAATTGTCACGGGTGATTAAAGTCATTCCCCACCACGTGGAACATTTTCAGATTGTTAATGCCAAAGTAGTAGTTTTTGTTGCCATATTTTCATCATAACACTCGTTGCACTGCTTGCAAAATTACAGATATGACAGGTAAAAACATAATTGAAATGAGAAGCTTTATGAAAGCCCATGCAAAACTCGGTAAATCATTCATTGAAATGCATGATGTTTATGGTGAGCAAAACCTGTTATAAAGGTCAATATCACGCTGGTTACGCAAGTTTAAAAATGGTTGTTCACGACATTTCTGATAAGGTCAGTTCTGGAAGACAAAAAAAAAAAAAAAAAACCAGTATGCACCAAAGACTTAAAAAACTGGTCAATATTGATAGAAGGTTGACCGTGAAACAAAAAGATAAAGTAATGGGGCCATATACACTTCATTCTCAGCTTGACATGAGAATGATTTGCGCTAGATAGATCCCTCTTTTGTTGTATAAAGAGCAAAAGCTTGTACACGAGTCAAGATTAAAAAAAATCTGCTGAAATTATATGATTGCAACAGCAGACGTCTGGAGGATATAGGTGACGAAACATGGGTAGATTACTTGGAGCTACATAGAAGATAATAAAGTATGGCTAACCAGAAAAGGAAAGCAACCTGAAATTTAGTTTTTTAATAGTAACGGCATAGTTGCCCAACTTCCCATTGCTAAAGACCAGGGTATCACGGGAAATGTTTATAAAAATCAAATTCTTAAACAAGTGAAAAAGAAGCCTAAATCAGGAATTTGTGGTACATGTATTCGGTTGCTCAATGACAATGCTACTGCTCACAAATACAAGTTGGTGACTGAACGTTTGGACAAGGAACGTGTCGTTGTTTCACTCTATTCGCCTGATTTTTCAGCGTGTGACTTTTAACACTTTCCACCTTTCTTGTCGTCGATACAGATCTCGTTCATCGCTAGGTTTAACAATTTAACAGTTTCTGAATGGTATATATGAAAAAAAAAGAATCTGAAAATGTGTTTAGAAAATGGATCCAGGGTCTTTAAAAGTATGTAGCCACTAAAGGTGATTATGTTGAAGGAATGGACTTAAAACATCATAAATAAGACCCTTTAATGTGTGCTTTTATTATAAAGTTTGTTAGGGCAGCGAATTATGTTTAGACACAATTTGAATATGCATAAGACATTTAAATTTAATTTGAATATATCTGATCTTGTTTTACATCTTGACTCGAAATTTATTTAGCTAATGGAAAAAAGTTAGACATCATGAAGGCAAAATGTTTGTTTCGCTAAATAAAATATCAAGTTATCACATAAATTATTGACAATAAGAAGGAATATCTAATTTTCATAACTTCCAGTTTTTCTGGATTTTTGTTTATTTTCCTCCAATATTATGTAATTTACGGCCATTAATTTAGTCAACCATTACTCTTTAACAGGTACCTCAATAGGCTATTAATTTCAATGTTCCCGTGATATTTTATTTTTGTCAGATTTTATGGGTTTTTAATTTTTTTTATTTTATTTTTGAACATTATTATTATTATTTTTTGTTATTTTTTGTTAAACTTAGTCTCACCACCAACTATCATCTAAATTATTTTGGTCGTTAATTTATTCACCAATTTCTATTAAATAGGGTATCTCGTAATGCTATTAATTTCAATGTTCCAGTGATATCCCATATTTTTGTTGGATTTTATATATAACTGTATTATGTAATATCAAAACGCCTTTATAAAAACAATTTTTTTATTATTCATAGCTCTATTCTCCGTGCTTTTGTCGTTTTGTATGCAATTTTTAGTGTTTTATATAATTTATCTTACTGTGTCGTTGCGTTTATGTTGGCGATTGTGATAATAAATCTGATGTTTTATTTAGCTTTTAATTCTTTCACTGGTTGTCTCTATGTACATCCTCGATGATGGAGGAATTTCTATCGCTGTTAAATGCCACAAAATGTTCTCAGTATGGGGGTTTCACATTATTTTTATGTAAATTTTATGTAACAGTAACAGCAACAGACTAAGAATAAAAGTAGTACTGTACAAAAAATACATTGCATGTGCCTTAGAGCTTTTCTGAATACCTTACAGGCAGGACAGGCAGGACAGATTTAAACACTGTCACCAGGGAAGGGAGGCTGAATACTTCGGAAGAGTAAGCATCTACTGGTAAATCTGAGTGATAAACTGCAAGCAGGGTCGAAAAGCTTCGAGAAGAGTTTGTTTACTGATATAGAAACAAATGACAGGGTACATCAAAACTGGTCGAATACGACCAAAAAAACATATTGACAAAACAGGCGTGTCATATTGGTTGTTAAATAAAGTTTAATTCTTATCTTGTAATATAATTTCATTCATTGCAGGAAGTATATGTTTACTTGCTACGTGCCTCGTTTCATATTTGCTTTCATTTTTTTAATAAATATTCATTTGTGATAGTCTCTTAAGAACACTTGCTGCAGTGACAGTTTGTTCAACTTATTACGTCAATACGCACCCTATTTTCCTTCTGTGATTTTTTTGCCAGCGCACAGATAAATCGACAAAATCAAGAGCTGTCTTGTTCCAATTCAACTAGTTTTGAGGAATTATCGCTTGAAGTAATTCTACCTTGTCTAATGTTTATAATAGGGTAGCTTTCACATGTGACAACTAACTTTAACTTTTAGTTGCCTGCTTATAATGATGCCGGTTTTGACAGACTAGTAGCTTATAATTTTGAAATGAAATACCTTTTTTTACAACGACTCGATAGATTATAATTATCTTGTTATGTAATTCAATTCAGTGATTTGTTTAATTACCACTTGTTTTATCTCATATTACGTTCATTTTTCAATAAATCTTCATTTTTGTGTGATAGGTTCTTAAGAATACTTGATGCACTGTCAGTTAGTTCACCCCATTACGTCACTACACACCCAGATGTCCTTCTAGAAATATCTGCACCAGCGCAGATAATGCAAACTTATCATAGTTGTATCGTTTCTGTTCAACCACTATTTACTGTAAACCAACTTTTTTCGCGGATACTAACTTTCGCGATTCTCTTACCAAAATAAATTTGCGACTATTAACTTTCGCGATATGGACTTAAGCTGAACATTTGGTATTAATATAACCATTTTCGAAAACAAGTTCGCGGCTTTTAACTTTCGCGATTATTTTGTCCTCGCGAAATACGCGAAAGTTAATCGCACGCGAATAAAAGTTGGTTTACAGTAAGCATAGTACCAGTTGAAGTTTTTTTAACCTGTCTCCTGTTTATGATAGGTTGAAGTTCATACTGTGTAAAACTTTTGGTACTCGCTACTGCAATTAAAATACTAGTAGCTTATATTTGCGACATGA
Organism: Anadara kagoshimensis; assembly: GCA_021292105.1. Taxonomy (NCBI): domain Eukaryota; kingdom Metazoa; phylum Mollusca; class Bivalvia; order Arcoida; family Arcidae; genus Anadara; species Anadara kagoshimensis. Next base: position 48,499,256 of record CM037857.1, read on the forward strand.
AACACCAGACTTAAACTATTTCTCAACGCTTATCTAGAACTGTGTAGAACTAATGGTACTTGTGCCTACAATTTTGCTGGTCTAGAAATTCTAGTAGTTAATAATTAGGTCATGGAACTTAAATTTTTTTCCTTCAGATTCTTCTCACTCCGCTAAGATGAATTTTTTAAATTATATAATACCAACATGTATGTGGTTCTTGCCCATCAAATATTTCCCAGACCTCATTTCTAAATAAATTTCTTTCTTTCAATAAACAGTTTCGTCAATTAAATATTACATATTATACCAGTTTTAATTTTACAGCACTAGTCGGTCGTTTAAGAATACGATTCCTCATCAGTATTGCTTGGATCAAAAATGTGAAATCAAACAATTTTTCAAGATGTTGAAAATATACCTAAACCAACAAGTAAACAAGTAAATCAAGTAAACAAAATGCATTTTTGCCAAAGGTTTTTTTAGCTAATAATGCTAGCTTTTTCAAATTTTCTGGATGATTTCAGTTGAATTTTATAGTAACCTGTATTTTAAACAAATAAAATAATGTAATTATATCAATTTTTGAACCCTATTTCAACCCGTTCTTTAAGTGCTCAAGGCATAGGTTAAGTCTCATAGTTCAATGTTCCGTCACTCAATTTTGCATATACACGTCTAGGGTGTAGCTAGCTAAACAAGAGATGCTTCGCTTTCCGGAACATGCGGACTCACTTGCCTGGTGGAAGTGTACGTGTTTAACCTAACTTGTCAGTTTTTACTTTGCTTCTGGATTGTGATTGGGATATAGACGTATGTTTGTTTTTTGATTACATTTAAAGTACCCACATTCTTTAGGTAGCCTCTTGCATATATATGTATAATTATGAGAGTAGGAGTAGAGTAAAAGGAAATCGGAGAAGGAATATAAAAAATAAATTTACAACATAAATCGTGTTGTATATTTAAAGTGAAGGAGGTGATTTTGCGTTTGGGTACAATTAAGAGGAGCAAGGCCACGTGTAATTTGAGATTTATATATAAATCCTCCCATAATCGTTTTTGTTTAAGATTATATCTTTACATAACTATAAATTTAATATGACAGGTAAGAAAATTTAAGGTCAAGACATGTAAATAGGCTATTTTTGTTTGATCATCCTTATAGTGCGTCAAGTTTGACCTGGTCGTTTGACCTAAAATTGATCAATCAAACAGACATATTCATTGTGTAATTCAGATGTATAGATAAAAGTAATTCTGGCTAGTTGGTATTGAAGGAAATTAAACATACTGTCCTACCCAAATCACTCAGTCTTTCAGCCCAAACTAATATTCAAATTAAAAGCCAAACGGCCAGGTCAAACTCAACGCACTGTTATGTAATACAATGCGTTACAGATGATAAGGTTTTTAGAGCTCTATATTGAATAACAACGTGACTTTTCGTCTATAGAGTTATGCATATTATTGTCAACTGGCTCTGCTGATGACTTATCTAACCGGTACAGTCCCGCCCATCAATATATAAAATGTAAATCAAGTCTTAAACACAATATTTTTTTGCGATTTATAACCGATATAACAAATACACTTTTTTGCGTTAAATGTTTTTGCGAAAATCAAATGAGGTTAAAAGTACTTAAATATATTGCTTTATTTAGTTATTACTTTTTTAAAAATTATTTTGAAAATCCTTCCATCACTACCCTGAAACGTGATCCTTAAAAATAGAAGGAAAAATGTAATCAGCTAATGCAACCAAGAAAATAACCAAATTAGGGAAATGACAAAGCAATCTAATATGTAGATCTCTAATGTTGGCCCTACTTTCGATTCAGTCACCACCAGCTTTAGTGTGCAACGAAAGGAATTCTAGGATTGAAAGCTGTATAGATCCATCATCCGTTAAAAAGGTCTGTTTGTATCCTATATTAAAATTATTTAATGAGTTTCCTAAGAGAAGGAAAGATTTCGAGCAGGGCCTGGAAAGATAAATCCTTTGGAACAAACTCACATAAAGAAAATCATGTCTCAAATCGGTAGGAATCAATCAAAAACAAACATACTAACCCATGTCCAAATGAAAAACCAGAAGAAAAGTAAAAATTATGGAACTGACAAGTTATGTAAAACACGTGAAGTCCTCCGGAAAAGTAAGGCCCTCCTGTTTATAATTAGCAAGCTACACCCATCACGTGTGCAACCACAATTGGGAGTGAAATGAACATGGAAGGAAAGATGGGACGTCAAATATATTCAGGGTAATCCTGGATACTGAGACATTATATTCATCAACAATATTGTGATGACGGCTATATAACTTTTTGAGGGCCCTAGGTTTGCGATATCATTGGGTCAAACACTTGTTTATAAGCAGCCAGTTTGCTTTGTCCCAGTAGTGGGAATAAGCTCTACTACGGTATCGCGTAATAATTGTGAAATAAAAACACCATAAGCAGAAGAAGCGGGTATATTGCTGCATATAAAAGGAAAGTTTACAATAGAAAAATTGAAGTCATCACGTTTTTCATATAGCTACATATAGGTATGACAAATAGGAATCTTATTTAACGTCTAATGGTGTCTTAGCATTTACTGTTAAAACTCTACTGTTAAAGGAGTGGTAATCGGTGTATAAGCTGGGCGTATATTCAAACCATGCACTGCAAATTATTTACTTTCGCAGATGTAATAATTTTTACTTATTCGCGGTCCTTTGTTTTGTCCTAAAATTAATAACGAGCGAAAATTAAGTTATGATTATTGTGTTATGGTGCATATTTTAAAAAAACGCGAAAATTTAATTGCACAGAAATGTCTAAATTACATATACATCGAAAATAAATACACGCAAAATTAACAACATTACCTTAACTCTCCTCTCTGGAGCAAAGTGCATGTTTGCGTCATATCATTCAACTTGTTTGTCTAACAATAATGAAAAATTAAATACATCTTTATGTCAAATATATAAATGTTATGGGCATGTAGGTATGTTGGTTCATTGTTAAGTTAAACAAGTTTTTTTTTTAATTTTTAATGTACGTGTAAATTTATGGTACACTTGTGAAATAAGTTGGATGGTAGTAGGCCCTCTAATTGTAGTATATCAAAAACCACTGGACATTTATTTCCTCCCAAAGTCGTCGGGTATTTTGCAATCAACGGTCAAAATGTTTTTGTTTCTTTATTGCCTTATTTGGCTTGTATTTATTTACTTGTATGTTGCCATGTTCTATGTTGTGTTAGCTGTTACCAAGTATGTTTTAGTTATATTGCTTTCATTATCTTGTGACTATTGACGCGATCAGGGATCCAGAAATCAAGGCAATTCTTACAGACATACACAACAAATATGTTGTTGTCCCAGCTGATAAGGCTTCCAACAACATTATTCTCGTTTGTAAAAGATTCTACCTTGAATGTCTTATTAAGGAGCTTGGTTTAGATAGTATATCAAATAACCCTGCATATTCTAGAACTAATTTTACCAAAGATGAAGTTCTTTCCAACCATAGGGGAGTTCTCGAGTCTTTTGGTATCAATCTTAAAGAGGAAGATCTTGATCTTCCTTACTTGTATTGGATTCCTAAACTTTATAAAAATCCATACAAGGAAAGATATATAGCAGGCTCATCTAAATGTACTACTAAATCATTATCGGTAACTCTAACACAAATTTTGACAATCGTCAAAGATGGTCTTCAGTCTTATTCAGAAAAAGTATATTCTACATCTGGAATCAACCAAATGTGGATTCTAAAAAATTCTAAAGAATTACTTGAACATCTTGCTTCTAATACTTTATCTCATGTAAAAAGTATAAAACATTTGATTTTTCTACACTATACACCACAATCCCTCATTCTAAATTGAAAGAACGTCTTAAAGAAATTATTCACTTGTCTTTCTTCTACAAAAACGGCAAGCCAAGATACAAATATCTGGTGCTGAACAGGGATTCTGGTTATTTTGTCAAGCATCATACGGATTCCAAACAAAAATATACTGAAGATACCATCAACAAAATGTTGGAGTTTTTGATAGATAACATATTTGTTGTGTTTGGTAATATAGTATTTCAGCAAACAATCGGTATACCAATGGGTACAAACTGTGCACCATTGCTTGCTGATTTGTTTATTTATTCATACGAAGCAGAATTTATGCAGAACCTTGTTAAATCTGGAGAGAAAACTGTCGCCAAATCATTCAACTCAACATACAGATACATAGATGACGTTCTGTCTCTTAACAATCCTAAATTTGGAGACTATGTAAATGTCATCTATCCTAGTGAGCTTGAAATAAAAGACACGACTGATTCCTCAAGTTCTGCTTCATATTTAGACTTATACCTGAATTATGACGCACAAGAAAGGCTACATTTGAAACTTTATGACAAACGTGATGACTTCAATTTTTCTATTGTCAACTTTCCTTTTTTATGCAGCAATATACCTGCTTCTCCTGCTTATGGTGTATTTGTTTCCCAATTAATACGCTATGGTAGAGCTTGTTCCCACTACCGGGACTTTGTACAACGAAGTAGGCTGCTTGCAAATAAATTGTTGACTCAGGGATATTGCAAGCCTAGGCTTATCAAGGCCCTCAAAAAGTTTTATGGCCGTCATCACAGTATTGTTGATAAGTTTGATGTCTCTGTGTCCAGGATTGCCTTGGATATATTTGACGTCTCATAGTTCAATGTTCCTTTCACACAATTTTGATTACACACGTGACGGGTGTAGCTAGCTAAACAGGAGGTGCTTACCCTTCCGGAGCACCCGGCCTCACTTCCCTGGTGGAAGTTCACGTGTCTAACCTAACTTGTCAGTTCCAAAGTTTTTACTTTGCTTCTGGATTGTGATTCGGAAATGGATAAGTATGTTTGTTTTTGATACAATACAAAATATATAACAAAATACTTTACGTGCAATTGGTACATTTAAGATTGAAATCAGATTTGAATATAAATCACTATAACGCAAGTGATTTACTTAAATAGTCAGTTTTAATTTTGATAATTTCCTTTTGGAATTTTGTTTTGAGTTTGAGCATAAATCGGTTTGTTAATGATTTATTGAAATAAACCATTAGTTCAAAGAGAGAGAACTCTTCGATTTTATATTATACCAATGTAAATCTTGCAGCAAATACAATACTATGCCAGTACAATAGCCTAATTTTAAGTTGGCTTTCTTAAGGCTCCTACCGAAGGCCTGGGAACATTTAATATTTTTGCCAACACAAATATATGAGTAGCGGAAGACATACAAGTAGTTCATCAAGCAGAAACATACCGTATCATTCCCAAATCATAATCCGCAAAGAAATTTTAAAACTTCGCTTTAGTAAAATACGTGATTTTTCACCAGTGAAGTTAGTACTGGTGCTGCAGGAGAAGGAGATTCTCTTGTTAAGCTACATCCGACGTGTGTAAAATTAAAATTAAGAATGACAGTAACACAGAACTATGTTATGTCAAATATACATTTTTCTTTTCTTAATTATATGCTACAAAAACCAAATGGCAAATATCATACCGTATAGTGTTATACTTCGTGGTGGTTTTATTTCCACTATATACATGTACGAGTGTGTTTTCGCGAAAATAAAACTTTCGTCAACGCCAAATTTATTCTTTGATTAAAGCCTACTAGATTCCAAATCGCGACAACTGAAAAGTGTTATACAGTATACATCAGTGCACCTTTGATTAAAACGCCTTATGTTTCTATCAAATCTTATTGTTACTATACCATGAACATATTGACTAGGCATCGCTAACATACTTTATTTTAATTAATGGCAATGAAATACCTGTCTTTAATAATAACCTCACTTCCCTAGTGGAATTTCACGTGTTTGGCCTAATTTGTCAGTTTTAATGTTTTTGCTTTGCTACCTGATTGTGATTCGGACATGGATGAGTATGTTTGTTTTTCTGACCACAGAACCACGGAAATTCAAACTCACTTTTATTTTAGTTTGAATATAAACATCATTTGCTTACATACTACGGCATTCACTGTGGTTAATGCTGAACACAAAAATTGTCGTAAATGTACGGTTGTCCGAAGGAAAATTGCATGTACGTATTCTGATCTCTTTTCAACAAATGCTGATTTCTTTCTTAATAGGGCTATTGTAGTCTTTATGTTAGAACGTGTAGTAATTACATATTATACCAGTTTTAATTTTACAGCACTAGACGGGCGTTTCGGATACAATTATTCCTCATCAATAATGCTCGGACCAAAATTGTGAAACTATTCTTTATATATATTATTAATTAAAGTAACTAAGACATCATTTCACTCACCTTCATCAGTGTTTTTATTTCAATAAAGAATAATAAAATTTATTATGAGTATCCAAGTACCATAGGAAAATATCACCCAAAAGGTTGAATATTTCAGTCAGAGACGAGGTTTGATGACAATTTTTGGTTTCAAATATGTGTAACATCAACATGACGCTTTTTTGTAAATCTAACTTTATTATTTAGCGTTTTAAAAGAAAATAAACATGACCATCGGATAAAATGTACCTGGTTTTTTTTGTTTATATATAATGTATAAACTAGAAAACAAAGTTATTTTTTCTAATCTCCCAAAATATATATTTGAAACGAAATGGAAATTTCTAATTTTTTGAGACTCGTGTGTCATTTTTACACAAGACGACGTCATGTCCAGACGTGTAGGTGAAGATACGCACGTGGAGGTGAAGATAGAAAGTTCTACCATTGTTTTTTCTGGAAATCTTATCTCAAACATACGAAAATGGAACAATATTATGAGATATTACTGCGAAAGTTCAATTTCACAACAATGCATCAGTACAAATAAATTTAAAGACTTACATGAAATACATTTCCCTTGCTTCAACTGGAAACCAGGTTTACATTTACACGTGAAGGATCCTATCGTATTAACACAATCAAAATTCCATGGACAAACATTTGGTTTTCTGCATTCATTCACGTCCATGTTGCAATCATATCCTTCCCATCCGGTTCTACAGTAACATGTTCCATTGTTTTGGTCACAGTCTATTGTATTTAGCTGGTTACAGATACAAGGATTAATGCACGATGGATTTCCCCAGAATCCTTTACGACATCCTAGAAAATTCAATGATATATGAACAGTAAGTTTTATTTTCCCTTATCGTATATAAAACGTTTTGACATCATTGAATAGATATTGCTGTCGATTGCGCCAAATGGTTAATTATAAAAAGCGTCAAAGACTTTAGATCTGATGTTAAAAATACATGGTATATTTGTCATGTTCTGATGCATATGTTGTCATTAAATACAGCATAGTACTGAAATAAAACTTACGTGTTTCAAATTGCCATGCCTGAATCAAACTGTCGGATTCTATACCACAATACTGTAAGCCTTTAACAATACCTATAAATGTAATAGAAAATTGTAGTTGGACAACTTCAAGATAGAAAAAGCTATCGTGAAAACAATTGACATACAATGAACTAAAAAAGCGAACAAGACACCGTATATATATAAAAAAGCATCAATTGCTGTGCTCTTTTTGTCACGGGCAACACACAAGTACCTATCAAGGGTCTTCATTGAGAAGCTTATTTCATCAACCAATGGTACATTAATATGCAAGTCGATGGTTAATTATTCATATGATTTCTTCAATCAATTTTTCTGGTCCATTTTTTCTTTATCTTTATACACCCTGCTCCTTCTCTTGAGGAAACTCACGTGTTTTACTAATTGATTATGTTATTTTAAAAAGGCTTTAGTTTGTTTTTGAGATTGTGATTTGAACATGGACCTATATGTTTGTGATTAAAAGCCCAATTGTTTAAGCATATGGCTGACAATGTACTGTAAATCATTTATTTTTGCAGTGTCCTAATATTTGTTGTTTTCGTCAATACTAAAACCAATGAATTATCATGTCAACCAAATAGTGTAAATTACAAGGTAAACCAAAAGAAATCGACATTTTGTTTCTTAGATCCACGAAAATTGAACACCACGGAAATAAATGATTTGCATATGTATATCTTTAGCTTAATTTGGTAAAACACATTTTGGTCCTTTGGGTATCTTTTCTACATGTTGATAACAATTTTGGTTTTATTATTTTTGTCCAAGCACTACTGATGAGGAATTGTATTCCGAAACGACCATCTAGTGCTTTACAATTCAAACTGGTAAATTATGTAATTAGTATACACTATAGTCGCCCTTACCCTTATCTAATGTGATGTAGTATTTTTGTTTCTCCAATAGTACAAAGTCACTATAGTAAGTAAGACTCATCTGGTTCTGTGATAATATAACATTGGGCGTGGTTGACACATCTATCCTGCGGAACAAGGATCCATTCATTAGGTGGAAGTTTATGTAGGAAGATGTCGTCGACTTTACTACCTACAAAATTAAAAATTGTGACATGGACGCTGATTCATATTCCAGTAGAAATACAGTACAGACCTGTCGAAAGTTTAACATTGAGCTCACAAAAATAAGTCTAAGGTTGCCTGCTGAGATGGATAGCTAGTGGTCGAAACGCTGCAGAGAGATATATAGCAATTACCGATAAGGTGTCGGAATAAAGCTAACGTGGGGTCAAATTGAGCTACCGATCCGGCGTCAATTCGTTAGGTCAATGTTAATATTAGACAGGCCTAGACTGTATATAATAACAATAATGAAGCAGAAATACGAGCTTCACTTCAGCTAATGTAAACGTATGCATTATAACACAATAAACATATATAATTTTCGCTCGGTATTAGTTTTTGCGCAAAACAAACGACCGCAATATTACCGAAAATTAATACACTGCAAAAAATAAATACGTTTACAGTTTGCGTGTCTTTCTTCGTTTATTATTGCTTCGTTCACGGAGAAGAAGTTTTAAAAGGAAGATGAATAAACTAACAAATCGAAAACAAATAACTTATTCATGTCCGAATCACAACCCAGAAGAAAAGTTAAACACTGAAAAGTTAGGTTAAACATGTGATCTTCCACCAAGGAAGTGAGGCTGGGTGCTCCGGAAGGGTAAACACCTCCTGTTTAACTAGCTAAACTCGTGTGTAATTAGGTTAAAACCCTGTACCACCTCTCATTAATTTTTGTTGAAATAGCGGGTATCGTTTGTGACAGGTGTTAACATTTTAGTTAGATCATGCTCAGTTGTTTGATTATTTTTGCCATTCCAAATTTTGTTCATCCAAACACTTGCTGACCGTTTATAACAAAGTAAAATGCACATCTTCCTTGACAAGAACTGCAAATTTATAGATCTATGGGTTTGTAATATACAGTGTAAAACTAACCTGTTGATCAAACTCTATGTACCAAAGTGAGTGGTCTGGATACACAACTCCAACAGGATAAAACCCACCAAGACTAACTTTTGGAGGAGAAACTACAATTTAAATATAATATACTTACTAAGTACAGTCCAACCTGTCTTAAAGGCCACCTCTACATAAGGGCCACCTGTCTATAAAGGCCAGTAGAATTGTATTCCAATTGTTCTTTATTCATACTATTTGAACCTGTATATAAAGGCCATCTGCCCATAAAGACCACTTTTACCGGTTCCCATGGGCAGCCTTTATAGACAGGTTTGACTGTATTGCAATGTAACACAAGCGTAGAATTATAGTCAAGATCATATACTAAGGATTCAATGGTCATAGGTTCAAGGAAACACAACATTGGATTGGTCTATTCCTCCAAGCTCCTTGATGTTAAATTGTGTTTAACTTTGGTTGTGTCTATAGTCAATATCGTACTTTCTGTATCACCTATCTTTAGTCTGTGTTTCTCTGCGATTTATAATTGTTTTATAGCTTAAAATTTCTACAGTGGGTAAAAATATTATTTTGACAATAGAGTCCATAAGGAAATAGCCAACATTTAGGGGGAACACCATGTGATCAATATCCAATAACGTTTTTTTATTCGAAATTCGAAACGATATTATTGATAAGCATGATGTCAAAGTGTCCAGGATTACCCTGGATATATTTGACGTCCCTCAGTTCCACATTCCTTTCACTCTCAATTTCGATTATACGCGTAACAGGAGCACCTGTCCCGGCCTCACTTACCTGGTAAAAGTCCATGTGTTTAACCTAATTTGTCAGTTTCAAGTTTTTACTTCGCTTTGAGATTGTAATTTGGACATGGAACATTTTGTTTGTTTTGATTGAAAATATAAATGCTACTTATTCCCAGAATAATATCTTTTTTCGGAACCTTATGCGATTCTGTAATCAATGAATTTATTTAACACTTAAAATGTCAGAAGAACAAAGTGGTGCGCTGATGATTCCAATTTTATTTTGATCTTACCTCCTACTACCAAAGTTACGCATGTTTGATCGCTTGATAATCTGAAAAAGAGGAAGAAGAACATGAGGAAAAGTTATATATCTATGTAAAAACCAATGAGCGGTAACATAATAATATAAATGCATTTTGATAAATAATTAATAACGAAGATTCTGAAAACTGTTTAATTGATCATCAACATTGCCAATAATGTTAACCAAATATTAGTTTAAGATATCAATCTTGTCGGATGCTATTGGCAATACACAGCTTAAAATTGGTAAAGTTAGGGAAAAAACGTTACTAGTATACAGTATTGTAAACCAAAAATATAAATGTAGATCATGAACTGAAAATAAACAAAAACTTTCCAATCATGTCAACAAATTAAGAATTCTGGAATGATTTTTATCCTGTTATCCTATTATTTATTTACAAATAAGTGAGAGATCAACACAGAATCTGACAAAGAACGAAAAATATATTGGGTAAGAAACTTCTTGATGGATCTCTTAAATGTTTTCTTTATAATTAAATATTCATTAATTCAAATACAATCGATTTTCTGGAAATTAATGGTGTATTTGGACATATACAAAAATAATGTTTTATCCAGGACTCTCTGTAGCCAATTGGTCAAAAGCACGCCTTCTCGTCTCTAGTTTCGGGTCCTACTGGGGACAGATTCTAGTGCGAGAAAATTCAGCAGTTCGCTTGCCGAAGGTAGATGGTTTTCCGCACACTCTGCTTTCCTCCAAACTTTATGAAATGCCTCGATATAAGTGAAATAGAAATATAATCTTGACTGGGACCTAAAACTTCATTATTACATTTAAATCCATTCATTAACTGATCATATACGGAAATCATGGAACATTTTAAATTCCAATTATTATCTAGAACATTTTAAACTCCTCGATTCTTTGTTATTTTAATTGCTAACTTACCTTGCCGTATTCACTGCAGAAAAACAAAATATATGAGAACCTTGCTGAGATATCATTGGTGACCATGTAACATTTATGTAATAACTAGTACCCGTAGTACCATATGGTAACACAGCTGATTTAGTCATACCCACCGGAGACACTGTGTTGATTTCACGAATACTGAGAAAAAGAAAAAACAACTTCTATTACATATTATAATAGTTTTAAGTTTACATCACTAGACGGTTGTTTCGTAATACAATTCCTCATCAGTAGCGTTTGGACCAAAATTATAAAACCAATTTTTCTCCAAGATGTTGAAAAGAAACCCAAAGGACCAAAATATATATTTACCAAATTTATTTAATTTAGTTAGTTATGAAAATACTTTGCATGAAGAAGAGTACCTTAGTTTTTGAGAAATTTAAGATTTTAACTAGCAGCACATTTAAACAATAGTATATTTCTGATAATAATACAAAATACAACACCATACCACAATTTCACTATTTGTTGAACAGTAGAAATAATTCATTTCATAAGACCATACCTTCCTATGATATCCATAGCAAAGAGCAACCTGGAGATATTTCAGCTTAATTAGACAAAATAAATATAATATACATGTATAATATGATGAAACGCAAACCCAAAAGCAAAGTAAAAACTTTGAAAACTAATACATTCATGTGGACTTCCACCATTGCAGCTAGCCCGGATTTCCCTGAAGGGTAATACAAGTTCCACCTGTTTAGCTAGTCGTCACCGCCACCGCCACCGTCACAAGCGGCATCAAAATTGAGAATGAATTGATAGTGGAACTACTAGTAGATATGTGACGTCAGATATGGCCAGGATAAATATATTCGTAAAAAATGCATTGCCAATTATTAATAATAGTATACGTTTGCTATATGTACCTGTCGCTTTTTGATGAAGCATTTGCTACAATAGTGGTACGGTATATTGTGTTGAAGGGTATCCCAATACAGGAACCATCCTTTGGAGTAGGTCCAATTAACGTGGGTTTACTAGAGCAGAGTTCATTGGATTCGAACACTTGTGCCAAAAACTGTAATGGTACACTACTTAGAGGATCGGTATTTGTGTTGGAGCCTATTTCAAAGTCTTCTATTTGGACAGTAACGCCGTACCAACCTATAGCACCGTTAGCAAAATAATATATTGTGCACGTTTCCTGAAATCAAACAAAAGCTGTATTATGTTATCACATATAACAAAAGCTGTATTATGTTATCACATATAACAAAAGCTGTATTATGTTATCACATATAACAAAAGCTGTATTATATTATCACATATAACAAAAGCTGTATTATGTTATCACATATAACAAAAGCTGTATTATATTATCACATATAACAAAAGCTGTATTATGTTATCACATATAACAAAAGCTGTATTATGTTATCACATATAACAAAAGCTGTATTATATTATCACATATAACAAAAGCTGTATTATATTACCTCATATAACAAAAGCTGTATTATATTATCACATATAACAAAAGCTGTATTATATTATCACATATAACAAAAGCTGTATTATGTTATCACATATAACAAAAGCTGTATTATGTTATCACATATAACAAAAGCTGTATTATATTATCACATATAACAAAAGCTGTATTATATTATCACATATAACAAAAGCTGTATTATAGTATCACATATAACAAAAGCTGTATTATGTTATCACATATAACAAAAGCTGTATTATGTTATCACATATAACAAAAGCTGTATTATGTTATCACATATAACAAAAGCTGTATTATATTATCACATATAACAAAAGCTGTATTATATTATCACATATAACAAAAGCTGTATTATGTTATCACATATAACAAAAGCTGTATTATATTATCACATATAAAAAAGCTGTATTATGTTATCACATATAACAAAAGCTGTATTATAGTATCACATATAACAAAAGCTGTATTATATTATCACATATAACAAAAGCTGTATTATGTTATCACATATAACAAAAGCTGTATTATATTATCACATATAACAAAAGCTGTATTATATTATCACATATTACAAAAGCTGTATTATGTTATCACTATAACAAAAGCTGTATTATATTATCACATATAACAAAAGCTGTATTATGTTATCACTATAACAAAAGACATAACTGCGAAAGGTTTCTTCTAACCATACCTAGAAAATAAGTGATGTGTTATGTTAGATCACAGGCTAAAAACCTTATTTTATTATCAGAAAATGCGCAACATTCTAACATTCCACACAAAAATAACTTGAAGATATTATCAACAAAATATTGGAGTTTTTGATAGACGACATATTTGTTATGATTGGCGAAATAATTTTCCATCAAACAAACGATCGTTCAATATCAAATTTTCGTTCCCTTTTCTGTAATTACAGCTCTGCCCTTTCGATTCAGTCCCTATTGTACGTACATAATAAACTCCAAGATTAGATTATAGGATAGATTAAAGTGTTGTTTTACCTCTATCATTACGGCGTCAACGAAGGCCTTACACACACCTCCGCATTCTCCTTTACTTGATTCCGCCCATCGGCAACGGATCCTATCACCGTCAACATCTGTCACTGTGTATTACAAAAAACAATGTGTAAAAGCCTCATGTTGCGGAAAATAAGGCAAGACAGGAAAGAACTTTCGTTAAACACAGTATTGGAAATACCAACCTGTCTGACGGTCTGTTAATGGTAACTTATTCGAAAGCTATGCAGCTTTGCTTTTGTGGTTTCCTATATACCACAGTAAGAACATGTTTAAAGGCTGATTGAAAATCTAGACTTATTTCCAACACAGGTTGTCAAGAGTGTTTGTATTATAAGGGGAAAAAAGGAAAGCAATCTAACTTTCACAATAAGTTACCATTCTCGGGTAATGCATAATCATAAATGCCTGAAACGTCACTTAAAAATGGTGACTTTTCGATATTTGAGAAATAATTTTGATTGGGCCATAAGATTCAATTTTACTCAATCACTCAGAAAAGAATTGTCTGATAATTTCATTTAGTTACTAGCAATAATTATCTTATACCATATTTAAAAACAAAAGTCATTTTAAATATTTGTTGCTTTTGGACAGGAATATATAACTTTGTATAACCATGTGTAAATGCAAAAATGACAGCTAATGAAAAAAAAAGTTTTTTGTTTCTTTTCGGAATGAACATTCGAAGCCGGTTGGGTCTAACTTTAAAACCTGTTATAGGATTTACTCATTAACAGTTCAGGGAGGAGAAAACACGTTAACATCCTCTAAGATGATGAATACCTGGTATCTCTATTGAGTGATTACAACCGTATTGCAGTCTGATGATAGGAGGCATTGCTGACACGGGAGATGAATTTGGACGTCCAGTCTTAGCTCGGGGTATAAGGTTAGCTGTAGTCCGAAGTTCCCAATTACCACCACCTCTTACCAATGGAATCCAATCTCCACCAGTGTATCTACAATTTGAAAATAAATATTGAAAAAAGTAAAATTTTGATACCTTAGTATTATTTATCCTGTCCGAATTTGGCGTTATATAGTTTTGGTGATAAATCGAGGGAAATTTACAAAGTATAAAAACGTAAAATAACTAGACTTTAAAACTATTCCTAAATTAAGTATAAGGTTTTTCATGATTGACAATGGAAAACATCACCTACTTTTAAACTGGGGAAAATTATTAGATAAGACCCTTCTTAATATTATCTCATGAATATTGATGTAAATTTCAGAACAAGGCTAAGTGAGCATAAGCTGTACATAGCGTCCTTAGTAATGATAATGGCTACTTTATATAGTGATAGAGATTTGAATTTGATTCCTGAACTTACCTTTGCTTTTGTTGAAAATTACATAAAAGAAAACAAATTCTCCTCAGGAAAAAAATCCATTAACAAAGGTTTTAAGTATTTCAGTGAAGGCTACATCAAAGATTTAAAAGGTATCTATGAGCATGCCATATTAAATCCATATTGAACATTCAGAATGATGTAAAGATAGAGTAGGGACAAACAAATTGAAACATTTGGTTTATGAAAAACTTTTCACTTTTTAATTATTTTGACATATAATATTACACCAGATAAAGACAATAAACGAACATTTTACTCCAACTTCAGCAACCACTTGTAACTCATTGATCATTTCATGACAGGCATTCGTGCCAAACCCATGTAACTTTAACCTTAATTGTTGTGTTTTAAAAAGTGATGACAAACACATGTGTACAAGCAAAACTACATCTACTGTATTAATTACAAAAAATGCACTGCAAAATTTCCATTTCTTGCTTTCAGTTGTACAACAAAAAGACATCAGTATAGTAACTATTACAGGCAAATGTTTCAAGTCCCAGAGAAAATCTGAAGATCCGCACTCAATATCTGTTGTATTTGAAAAGGAGAAGACACCTGTTTCAATTAAGGAAGCAAACTGCACATGCCCAATTGGAACTTCTGCCTCCTGTGGACACATCACAGGACTTTTATATCAGCTTGCAAAATACAAAATTTTAGGTCTGAGAGCACTTCCAGAAGATGTTGCAAAAACATCGCAGCCGCAGACTTGGCACACACCTAGAGGGGAAAAAATTAGAGGGAAAGTTGTCCAAGAAATTGAAGTTTCAAGTTACCATAAGTCGGACAATGAACGTGAAATAGCTCCAAAATCTATCAAATCCACTCTATATAATCCAGTACGTGGTGAACAAGTTGACTGGAAAAGCAAATACGAAAAATTGTCGGAAACATCTCCAGACATGTTGATTTTACCTGCATTACAAAATTATGATGTTCCAAAGATCAACACAAAATTTGGAAAGCATTGCAAAGGATCTATACTAAGCTATCAGCAGCCAATAGAAAGTGACTGTATTATAAATATTTATGATGGCATAGCTTTTCCTGAACTTCCATTGACAGATTTTATGAACAATAAATATCAGGCAGTACTCAGTATGTCTAAAACTGTTGATTTTGAAGGTCTAACTCTATCTTCGCAAGAAATAAACAAGTTTGAATTACAGACCCGCTTACAAAGTCTTACCAACTTATAGTATAAAATACGCAAACATAGAATAACAGCTTCTAAAGTAGGGGATATTTACAAAAGACGTAAAGATTTTGAGACTTTGGCTGACAGATTTAAGTCAACAAGAAATGTAACAACAGCTGCTATGCGGCGTGGACTTGCATGTGAACCAGTTGCTGTTGGTGCATATTCATGCAAGTTAGGGAACAGAGTAAACTTGTATCCTTGCGGTGTCGTCGTGAGTTTTTCGGCACCATGGTTGGCAGCAAGTCCCGATAGAAAAGTTTACAATCCAGAGCGTAACCCACCTTTTGGCTTATTAGAAATAAAATGTCCCAGTACATCCAGTGTTCTTGAAGTAAATTACTTGAAAAAAAATGAAACCGGTAGTCTAAGTATCAAGCGAAATCATTCATATTATTATCAAGTATTGTCTCAACTTGCTGTGACTGGTCTGACATGGTGTGATTTTTACATTTGGTGTGAGAACGATGATCATTTGGAAACAATTCAATTCGACAATGTACTATGGCAACAAGTGAAAGACAGACTGGATGAATTTTTCTTTTCTTACTACTTGTAATTTTTATATTTAGATGTTATGACCAAGACTGAACTATCGGCCCATTAAAATTGGCAAGAAGGCACGCAACAGTCCACAATTGGTTAATTGAACCTGCTAATGACATCGGGATCGGGTTATCAAATAGATGGTTTTCTTTTATACGTTTGTTTATCCTTTCTATGTGGATTCTAAGCTGAGCAATTTGTTCTGTATCTTGGATTTCAGATAATATGAAAGATCGCTTTCTGCTCAGGAATGGTGGGATATTAAAAAATACTCCTTTTTCCTCCAAAAGTTTGCGAATTGTGAAACCTTTATCTGCCATTACGTCGTCTCCTGGTTCAAGCAGATCTAAAAAGCCAGACATTTTTGTAATTTCAACATCTGAAATACAGCCAGTATACAGTGCAGAAACAAATGTTATAGCCCCATGTGGTGCAATACCCAGGAGTCCTTTAAATGTATTGCTTCCTTTGTAGTTGGAATACAGCTGAGAGTTTAGGACTAAAGAAGAAGGTTGTTGTGTTCTGATTTCCGTGCAGTCAATGATTACTCTTGTTTTTGGATAAAGTTTTTTGAAAAATTCTGGCATTAATTCATCAATTTTTCTTTTGTTAACCAAATGGGTATACTTCCTAAAACAAAATATAAAAAGTTGGTCCAAGTTACTATTTTTCTGCTTACAGTAGCTAGAGAACAATTGAATCGTACGCCAAGATCTTGTTCAACAAGTCCTGCCTTTAATCTACAAAAGAACAAAAAAGCTCGTCAATTAAAAGCATACATCTTTTCCTTCCAGCCAGGTTTATAGTTTCGCTTCTTTGATAATAGGCACTCTGCATATTTTGTGCAGTTGGTTCAATACATTTGAAAAATTCAATGAACAATTTGTATGTTTGGAACCCGCTATAAAATCGAATCATGCTATTATCAAAGGAAAAACGGTTAACCCCAAATTTCTCTAGCTGTAATTGACTTCTAAGTTCGTCACATTCCTTCACTTTCACTTCCAACTGTTTTGAAAGCTCCTGTATTTTTAGATCTTTCTCTTGTTCTTCAGCGCCAAAGTTGTCTTGCATGGCAAGGGTCATAGAATCACTTGATTCAGACGTGCTTTCAGGTGGTTGCAGAGCAGTATCTTCTGCAAGACTTTCAGAGTCAGTTGCCATTATTTTTCTCTTTAGGGCACGTCTCGGATTTCCCTCTTTTGACCAGTCAAAAATACTGGGAATGGCATTTTTATTTAGGACTTTTCTTACTGGAGTCCAGGTTTTATAGTCCTCTGGCTTGAAGTGCTTAGAGCACACAACTGTTGATGATGTTATCTGCAATTAAAAAAATAAGCAGATATTAATACATTTGCAAATAAAATATCATATACTGATTGATAGATAGATAGAAAATTATGAAAAGTATTATATATAAAAAATACAGCAATTTTGTAAGGTGCGTTTATTATATTTCATAAGGTAAAATGTATGCTTACTTTGAAATGTGTGCCCTCGTCTCTTCTTATCTTTATTATCCACTGTTTTCTTATGTCAGGATCTTTTGGAATATGATGGAAATTTAAATAAGGATTATATCTTGCATCCGAAGTACATAAAGGAACACAACAATGTTGTTTGGATTTACTATCAATTTTTATTTCTGAAACACTGGATGTAATATTTGTAGCCATGTTATAGAAATGTTACAGAGGTGGCTTGCTCACTTAGCCTCGTTCTGATAAGGGCATTTGAGGTATGCATATAATTTGAAAGGAGTCTAATGAAGAACGTGTATACGGTTTTTCAGCATTAACATTGAAAAACATCACCTAATTTTAAACTTTGAGGAATTGATAATGAACAAAAACTTACCTCATAATTAGCGTTGTATAGGAAAATATTTACAGCACAGTGGTAAATAAAACCGTGCATCAACTCCAGGGGTCAATTGTTCGAAACTTGATAATTTTAATCAAAATTGATTAGTCAAAATGTAAATTTTGCATAATTTTAATTATGTAGTGAAATTAAACTTGAAAATTTAAAAAAGGGTTAGATTTTTCATGTTTACTAAAGAACATTGTTATAAAAACATCAATTTGATGATATTATGTTAATTTTTCTCTTAATCATTGATTAAACTAATCAAACTTCGAACAACTGACCCCTGTAATTTTACAATGCTTATTAAAAAAGAAGGAGTGAAAATTGCTGGAACTTTCTTATATCTACAATCATTTACATTCTTCAAACATATTTACCCAAATATATATGTATTATCTCTGGTATAGGGCAAGCTAACCACTGTACTCTTTTGTCCCGCGGACCAATCTTCATCGATGCTGTAATCAGTACATTGATACGTCATATCCGTTAATGTACCTGCGCAGCCGGAATAACAAATCAGTTCACCAAATACGCCGATCAGTTCACCGGAAGCCACAATGGTGTCATTGCAAAAGGTTCGGATACTGAAACTTCGTCTCCAGGCAATCCGAAATGTGATTTTCACCTAAAAAATAAACATTTGAAATAAATAGAGTAATTGCTGAATACCACCTGATTGTCCTAATATAGCCAGACAACCACTACGGTAGCTCAGTTGACAGAGTGCTCGCTTTGTTTGTTGGAGGTCCGGGTTTGAGCCCCGGTCGGGTCTGAACAAGATCTGAACATAGTAACTGTTCATTCACAAAGCACTCGGCATTTAGAAATGAAAGTTATTAGGCCCTTGGGGGAACCTTAATTACAGATGTTCCATGTAATGACAGGCGTTTGGTATTAAAAAACCCCTACCTGACCATTGACTTTAATGGCCAAGCGTTCAGTCATTTCACCTATAGCTGGTGATGTCTCGATGAAAGTGAATATTCTTGACTGAGACGCAAAACCCCATTAAATGAATCTATAACATCCAGGGGAATTAAGAACAAGTCAAAACAAACGGAATCAGATCAACTTGTTGAAAGAAGATTACCCTTCTGATTAAGCAATGAACTATAATGGCAAATATATACATATTATATACAC
The DNA here is from genome assembly GCA_021292105.1 of Anadara kagoshimensis. Classification (NCBI taxonomy): domain Eukaryota; kingdom Metazoa; phylum Mollusca; class Bivalvia; order Arcoida; family Arcidae; genus Anadara; species Anadara kagoshimensis. The sequence goes on from CM037857.1 coordinate 48,519,161, forward strand.
AGTGTGTAGGTACAACCCTCAGTATCAGGTGGAGTCCTTTTTTCGTAGCCGTATCACTACGAGTCGCGCTTGCGCGACGAGTAGTGATACAGCTACGAAAAAAGGACGAGACTTGATACGAAGGGTTGTACCTACACACTGTGTATATAATATTTTTATCTAACATTTCCAATTAGGTTATTTAAAAAATAAAAAAAACAATACTTAGTGTGAAAAAAATACATTTTACCACAGAAAACCACTGAACTATGTTATGACATTTGTTCTACATTCTCCCGAATGACGTCACAATGATAACGTGCACGTGCACTTTACCGCCAATGTTGTATCACCACACTGTTGTATCACCACAGTGTGGTGATACAAGATTCTGTATCTAGGTGTTTGATAAAACTTGTATTTCGTAGAAAAACTAGTCTAATGTTAGATAAATACAATGGCCACACGGACAACCAAGTGATGCCCAGTAGAGTATTACAAGATCACTATGGGCATTTCATTGTGAAGTTTTAATCCATCAGAGTTGAGCTGAGTAATGGTGTTTAACGTCCTCGTCAAGAATATTTCACTTATATCGAGACGTCGCCAGCTATAGACGAAGGTGCAGAAATTTTGTCTTTGCGGTGCGCTGATGGCATAAGACAGCATGGTTCTTTATCATGCAATGCCTACCGTGACTCGGGACCTCGTTTATTTTTAAAAAAATCCCAAACTTTCAGTCCTTTTTGTGCAATTTTAAGCCTCTGTTTGAAGTCGCACTATATTTTACAGTTACCAGACAGATGTAATTTGTAAAACTCGTGTATGTTATTTTTCGTGTTGTACAACACTGGTACTGCATATTTTGTAACCTTAAAATGTGTGTTACAGACTCACTAAGAATCTCGGCAAATTAGACAATCTCTTATGAAGCTCAAAATAAGAATTTTCGTCAAAACTAGACTGTAGTTGTAATTAACTTGAAATTGTTTTCAAAATGACTCATTTAATTTTAAATATCTTGAAAAACTTATTTCAATTTTGCTAGATTTAAGTTAAGGAAATTTTAACATGAAACTGGAGCCAGACCTCGGTTTCACAATCATTTCTAAATTAAGACTTTTCTTAACTTCATCATGAATCTGGCAGATTTTAATTATTAATGATTCTGCGAATTGTTAGTGCATTTAGGAATTTAAGGTGTCATTTGCATTTAATTTTAAAAAATGTTCCCTATAAAGCACCTAAATTTAAGTTAAGGAAAATCTTAGAGTTAAGAAATGATTGTGAAACCTGATCGGTATTTTTCTCATTAAACTATAGCTGTAATTAAGCAAAAAAAAAGGCTACCTGATTGCTTGAGTCTGCTGGTTCGTATGTAATAATAGCACCGCGATAATGGCTAGACTCACAAATCTTCCAAAGATACCACATCAGTACTCCAAAATACAGACTTTTTCTTAGAAATGTTATCATTTTGTAAAATTTACAAAAATCAAGACATCAGTTTTAAATACTAAAAAAAAGCACAAGATGCTAAACTTAAAACTTCCAAAATAAAACGCATCTATGTGGTAAAATCCATATAACTGCTTAAATAAAACCCGACTATATTCTCCAGTGCAAGTTCAGAAAAGAAAGGTTTTAACCCACTGCGTTGAGACTAAAAATTTAATTAAAAATTAATTTGCTAGATTTGTTGAATTTTGACAGAATTTTTAAAGGATTGTTGATATTTTACATGTTTTTGAAAATTAAATTTTATCAATTATGTTTATATTTATTTAAATATTAGGGGTTTTATTTAAAAGTGAGAAATAGTATAACATTAAAGTTACGCTATAAATCAATCACTTTAAAACAACAAATTTGTGTAGTATTTGAATATGTATTGGACAAGGGCATGTATATTACAAACATTTAACAATGGAAATACAGCAGTTATATATATATGTTATAATGCCAACACCCATCTACCCCGCCGAATAATCCCGCCCTACGTTAAAGTACACGAATCTATCACTTGGTTAGTAACAGTACTTTAATATCAAACGATACATGTAAACGGTTAATGTCCCTTGACACATATAAACGGTAAAGATCCCTTTATACATATAAACGGTTAAGATCCCTTTATACATGAAAACGACCACAATCCCTTGATACATGAACATTGTTAATGTCCCTTGACACATGTAAACGGCTAATGTCCCTTGACACATGTAAACAGTTAATGTCCCTTGACACATGCAAACTGTTAATGTTCCTTGACACATGTAAACGACCAAGATCCCTTGATACATGAAAACGGTTAATGTCCCTTGACACATGCAAACGGTTAATGTCCCTTGATACATGTAAACGGCTAATGTCCCTTGACACATGTAAACAGTTAATGTCCCTTGGCACAAGTAAACGACCAAGATCCCTTGATACATAAAAACTGTTAATGTCCCTTGACATAATTATGTAAACTGTTAATGTCCCTTGACACATGCTAACTGTTAATGTTCCTTGACACATGTAAACGACCAAGATCCCTTGATACATGAAAACGGTTAATGTCCCTTGACACATGCAAACGGTTAATGTCCCTTGATACATGGAAACTGTTAATGTCCCTTGATACATGGAAACTGTTAATGTCCCTTGACATATGTAAACTTTTAATGTCCCTTGGCATATGTAAACTGTTAATGTCCCTTGACATATGTAAACTGTTAATGTCCCTTGGCATATGTAAACTGTTAATGTTCCTTGATACATGTAAACTGTTAATGTCCCTTGACATATGTAAACTGTTAATGTCCCTTGGCATATGTAAACTGTTAATGTTCCTTGATACATGTAAACTGTTAATGTCCCTTGACATATGTAAACTGTTAATGTCCCTTGGCATATGTAAACTGTTAATGTTCCTTGATACATGGAAACTGTTAATGTTCCTTGATACATGTAAACTGTTAATGTCCCTTGGCATATGTAAACTGTTAATGTTCCTTGATACATGTAAACTGTTAATGTCCCTTGGCATATGTAAACTGTTAATGTCCCTTGGCACATGCAAACTGTTAATGTTCCTTGACACATGTAAACGACCAAGATCCCTTGATACATGAAAACGGTTAATGTCCCTTGTAAACTGTTAATTTCCCGATTGACGCATGTAAATGACCAAGATCCCTTGATACATGTAAACTGTCAATTTCCCGCTTGACACATATAAACGGTCAATGTCCCTTGACACATGTTGACTTATGTCAGTTGATCTCTGTAATAGTTTTAAAGGGGCAATATACTGAAATTAATAATTTAATATAGGGACCGTGTGCAAGTCAGCTACAAAATTATAACAGTCGTGTTTTACAATCTTTGATCATCGCTCAGCAGTTGTAGACAAATTGACAGGGACCAGTTTCATAATAAAATTTTAAAAATACCCATAAGTATATAAAAAAAGAGTACTCTTTTTAATATACTTACAGAGGCATACTGTAAAACCTTTTTATGTCTCTTATAGAACTTTATGAGTACTTTTTAAATTTTATTATGAAACTGGCCCTTGTGGTTGTCCAAACCATTTTAACAAGTTTGACTATTTCAGCTGTTATTTTTCATTAACACTGCAAAATATCGCCATAATACCTTAGAAACACACCTGTACGACTTTAGAGCGTCCAGGTGTAATCTGCAACTGTCATTCACAAGTGATGCAGTCAGTGGTTAAAGGGGAGCAATCCATTCTTTCACAACGGTAAATGAGTATTCATTCTTTTTAATCAACAGTGACAGAGGTTTGTGGCTAAATGTCATTTAAAAAAACTTTAAACAAATTCAAATATTTTCTAAAATAAATGGTCAATTATTTTCTATTGTTTTACATATTTTACGGTGGTAAAATTGTTGAAGAAACAAAAATAAATGCGACGTACACAATAAATTCTCCCTTGAATATTTACATCCGGGGAGTTTAGTGATGAATATGGGATGCGAAATCTGAGAGAATACACAGTTTTGAAGTAAACAACGTAGAAAATTCTGACATTTACGCTCTTATATAAATGGACATGTCTTAAATGTTAGTTCAAGATGTAGATCTAGGTACGAACTAAGGTAAATGTGTTTGCTTATTATAAAAAAGTCGGAATAAAAGCAAAGATCTGTCACCTTCCACGGCACCATCAAACATGATTTAGCAACGATTTTATAACTCGTAAATACCCCATGTGTCATTGCCGTAGTTTAACTTCCAAATGAAAATCCCATCTGCTGTACAACGTGATATCATGATAATTTATTACATAGCGATGGCAAGAACTTGTGCATAGGCCCTACAAGTGGCAACTGATGCTAAAATGACCACTTTTCAGCAAATTTCATTTTGAAATTTTATATATCGATATGATTTGTACAGGTAGTTCCCCGTTCTAACCATGGTCATACTGACAAATCCAGGGAGTAATTGTTCAAACCCAGCCACATGATTAACACACAGAGACGTAGCTGTCTATTTGCCATGGTAAATCCCAGTAAGAATTTTCAAATTCACTGCTTTGAGATGTTTGTGATTTTGTGTTGTTAATTATGTAACAGGTTTCAACAGTGTTCCACATGATCAATACATTATAACCCCCTTTCCCTTTCAAATGCTCTGCTCTGACAAGTCCCAGATTGTATGTGCTTAGGTGTGGTTAACAGGTTTTGTTAGTGTACCTTCTACCCCATGATCAGTGCCCCTTTACCTTTGTACAGGACAGTTTTGAAAACATTTACTGTTACATCCCACATTCCCACAATAATGTTGTTTCTACTGGAAAATGTCAACTGATGTGATTCAATATCCTATGGAAATCATCATTCCGCACAACCATAACAGGTTAGAACATGGTACATTTGAATAAGGTGTTCCAGGAATGGCGAACGTTATTTACACTTAAGGCCGTATAATGCAGGAAGTAGGCTGGCGTTATTTACACTTACGCATGCGCAATACGATAACTAATATCAGCTGTATAAGGGCAAGGTTGTGTTCAATGAAGTATATCGGCTAATATATCGAGAACACTTTGCCATGAATAGTTACATAATGTCATATGTCATTATTATGTAATAAAAAATTATTTAATTATTCAAAACATGGTACTGTTGATAAATATTAAATTAATTTAATTATATATATATAATATGACATATAATAACTGAACATGTTTCCATATCCCACGACGGGGATGTGGTTCTCACGGGACTATTTGATTAGTTATCCATCACAATGATTTAGAATTAAAGAGAAAATGAGAGTTTTAGAAGCTTTTTGTGATAGTATACAAATTAAAATGGATAACTAATATATGACAAAATTTATGGACAATTAATAACTGAAGTTACACAAAGAAAGTGGATCTCACGAACAAAGTCGCAACTGATAACCTCGGTCCCTACAAATTCACTTCTAAAATAATTACTTAAAAATTACTAACAAATATTTACACATTTACAAGAAATTTAAAATTTTAGATTGCTGTTCAGTTTCACAAACGTCACTGCAAAAATATTTTGAATCAGACTTTGCTAAAGACTCAATGGGCCCAGAAGTTATACAAGAAACATGGAACCATTCCCCACAATTAGTGCATTCTACCATTTCAGCTGTTTTCTGATCGTAGATATTTCTGCAACGGTAATATATTTCGATTTTTTGCTGGACATGTTTGTAATGTTTCATCGATTTGGCTTTAGGAAATGTGGAAATGAGGTAAATTATTGTTGTTCTAAACATTTTAAAACCAGATGGGCTCTTATTTTACTCTGATGGGGAAAAAAGTTGCAGGATCTTTTCATAAACAGATAACATGACTTGCAAAGAAACACAAGAGGAAAAATATCAGAAAGTTTAGTTTTAATCAACGTTTTGTAAATTCCTGGTCACCACTTGTAATTAACAGGTGATAACACATTGAAGCCAGTGACGGATCGGCGAGTGTCACTAAATAAACAAAGTAATTAATGGCCGGTGTTAATCACTATGAGTGGAGTGAGATGATTATCTAAGGTGTGAATGCAAGACCGTCTAATTATCGGCAGGTAAATCACTGTGATATCGGAGTGTGTCGACACTGCCCGAGGATATACCCAGGTGACCTCCCGATTTCGTTCATGGGACAAAATAAACATCGATGGACACAGAATTATTGTAAAATCCGTAATAAAATATAATAAAAATTACTTTTTTGTGTTGTTTATTTCATAAAAAAAAAGATTTTTAAAAAGTGTTTGTTGATTAATAATCGCGATTCAATGCACAATACAAACCGTAGGAGATCATCTGTTATGAGCAAATTACGCGACTTTTAAATCAGTTATTCCCAAATATGTTTGAGGTTCACGATTGTAACGATATATCCACTCAAATTAAATTAATTTTTGTAATACTAGTCAAGAATATTTCGTGTCTGTCAAGAATATTCCTTGTTTTGTCATGAGTACGTTTTCTCGGGAAAAATAGATCGTGGTGCATAATAGATCGTGAACACGACTAGGGGAACAAAATATTTCAAAGATTTTTGTTTTCAGTCAAATTTCAAATTCAAATACATTTTAAAATTATTCCCATCTTTGAAAAAAAAGAATAAATGCATCACCATACTATTTATTTCTTCAAGGTCAGTCTTAATGGGATCCCGTGCAGCATCCCATGTTTACAGATCTATGCCTGAGCGGTGAATGAATTACTCAGTATCCTGTGTTCACGGGTCTTAATTGGGTTAAGAGATTAACGGTATCCCGTGTTCACAGCCTTATTGGAGTATGGAGATTAACAATCAAAGCGAAAATTCGTATGAATTAGGTGTTCGAACACGACTCATCAAGTAGTTGCTCTTTAATTCCTCTAAGAACCGGTCAAGTACATCTATATTGATTTATATTTAAACTTTTAAAAGATGAATTATTATGTTTTCATCAATAATATTAATAATAAAAAAAAAAAAATAAAAAATAAAATCAATTATTAGAGGAAAATAAAAATAAATTGCTTGCATTGATTTTAATTTGGTATCATTTTAAAAAAAAATACAAGAATTCTGAGTACCGGTCGCGACACGTGTTGCAATCAAACTGATCAATTTACCTTTAAATGGTTTCATTTAGTTTGACAGTTTACTTTACGTAATCTCATGAATTATTAGGCCGATATACTTCAGCGATCACAACTTAAGACCTTGCCTGTATACAGCTGATATTAGTTATCGTATTGCGCATGCGTAAGTGTAAATAACGCCAGCCTCCAGGAATTGGAAAAATACACAAAGATGGAAGAAAACTGCATAGCCTATAGTGATTACATTTTGTCATCTATAAGACACTGTTTTTTCCACGTAAAAAAAATTAAATGTCACTAACATTTGATCTTGAGAGCTATTTTGTATGGTATCAAAAACTGTTGAATTAGCCTACAAATCATGATTAATATTGTGTCATGAGTATTAAGTAGGAGTGTAATTTTAACCCTATAGATAGTTCTCATGAACCTCTAGCAGACAAATTTTTCAGTAGAGTGGTCACCAATTTGTAAGCAATCTATATAATTTATGTATCTATTTTAACCAGATTTGTTCATTTTTAAATTATTGTTTTTCAAAATGTAATCGGGATATCAATTAAGTTTTTAAATTTATAAAATCGTCAATGTTTTTACTTTGATTTGATATATTTTAGAAGATTTTTGTCCCCATAACAACGATGTGACAATAAATTTTATACACCCTATTTTAGAAAGAATTAATAAGACTCAATTTCTAATGCCTACCAAAATGGCCGCTACTTTACCTGGAAAGTGGACAGTGTGACGTCACATCGGAACTATCTATAAATTGGATCTTAAAATAGAATGCAAAGTGTCACATCCTTGTACTAAAAGGTACATAAATGCCAATTTTATAAAGCAATTGCATAAGAATAATGATTTGCAGATTTATTTGAAGCTGGTGATGTCTCAGCATAAGTTAATAGATGTTGACAAATGTAAATTCCAACCCTTTCAATACATTGACAGTTTATTTTGTTAATGAATGGTTCATAGAGCACTTCATTGAAGTCTAAACAAATTTCCTTTTGGTGTCTAGGCTGAAAAACATGTTAAGACATTATGAAATAAAGTCTATTCAGATAATTCAAACAGTTCAGGGGTTTAAAATTATGTTTTCTAGAGGAAAGTCCAGGAACTTTTGTCTTTATTTTTGGCAGGTCCCACATAACGGTTTTGAATGTCTAATATCAATCAACATTGAAATTGGGTCCATGTTATAAAGAAAAAGTAGGAAAAACCCTTATTCTGGTAAAAATGGTAGGTCCATTGGACTTTAACAGTTTAGATATCAAGGGTCCCAATGTAAAATCAGTAGGTCCCAAATCTTGGATCCAGGGAATTTTGAACCTCTGTAGTTCCTGTCAAAACAACATAGTAATTAATAGTAATAAAAGATTATATATTTATTTGCAGCAGATTTTTTCCCGTTATAATACCCATAATAAGATTTTATAATGGGTAATTCAAAATCAACAAAATGTGAGACAGTGTCACTGGGTATGCCGCAGCCTGAGCGGGAACTTCATCTGGCTGTAATGTCAAACGACAAAGAGAAGGTCAAGATGCACATAGCACATGGAACTAATTTAAACTACCCATGGAGTAATCCTGCTGTTCCTAGCGTTAAAGACAGTACAACACCACTGTTGGCAGCTGTGTCCTTGAACCATGTGGAAATTACAGAGGTTTGTGTTACATATTGACATATCGCCAGCCATGTCTTTTATGCAGGAGTCCTACCATTCCTATATTTTCCTAAATTACCTATAATTTTTACCCTTTCCTATATTTTCCTATATAATTTGAAAAATCTCTTATATTTCCTATATTTTTGTTACTGGTAGCTTTAGGAATTTAGAATGGGGATATTTTTCCCGCATTTAGTACATGTCTGAAGCAAGATAAACATTTTTGTATTTTTAAAGAAAGAAGGGTATATTGAAGTTGCCAATATTTTATGTTTATTAGTAAAAGGAGGAAAGAGAATGGCTGAAGGGGAGAAAAGGAGACCATGAATATATTTAATGTGTAAACTATTTAAAAATATTCCTATAATTTTAATGAAAACTCCTATAATTTCCTATAAAACTCCTATAATCTTGACCCAATATTCCTATTTTCCTATATTTTTGGACCCCAAAACTGGTAGGACCCCTGTTTATGTTCCGACACTGGCCGCCATCATGGTACCAAATCAACTTCACAACAACTAATGACTTACTAGTGTCAGTAACTTAATTGAATAACACAATTCAGGCTGAGTTTTCTTTTTTTTTTGTGTAATTCAAGCATGCCAGGCCTTTGTTGGAACATTGTAGGTGTGGATGGCAATCCGTCAATTGCCTAGTTTTTAGAAGGTTCTTATGTTGTATAGTAAACATCTAATCGATCAATGCTATCACTAAATCTTTTTGCATTGAGCAATAACTAAGATTGAACACATGCTTTTCACATGGTGTGCAGTACTGAGCTACTTTTATTGAAGATGTTGTACTGATGTATACATTCACAGGTGATAACATACTGAAAAGAAAAACGGTAATTCTGGTTAGCAACAAAATAGTTCCACATATTCAATATACTACGTGGCAGTGACACATTTGTTGCACTTAATGGAGAAATGAGACACATTTTATCTGATAGGTCTAGGCATATCTTAGATTGAGAAAGTTTTTCAGTTTGCTTATCAAATATCACTGGTTTTTCTCTAGGCACACTGATTTCCACCACCATTTTATAACTGACCACCTTTCAGTGAAAAATTTTCGCTGGAGTGTAAACTACGTTATTGGGAATGCTCCAGCCCACTCTAACTTAAAAGACATGCCACATATCTTGGTAAGAAGCTCACATCCATGTCGTTAAATCATATGAATCTGCAACTCAATAACTGATTTTTTTTAATTTAAAACATATAAGTTTTATTATTATTATTATTATTATTATTATTTTATTTTTTTTTGTAGATATTGATAAAAGCTGGGGCATCTATAAACCGGACAGATAAAAATGGATGTACGCCAATGTATAAAGCAGCATTTCATGGACGACCATTGTTGCTAGATATACTTGTTCAAGCTGGTAATTAGTTTTTATCCCCTGCCTTTTGAAGAAAGAGGGGGATACAGTCTTCACGAAATTAAAATTTTTTCTGTCTGACATTCGGTCAGACAGCTTTAAAATTTCTGTCTGACCGAACAAAGTTTTGTCTGACCGAAATTAATAAATGATATAAATTCCATTTTTAACATTTTAATTAATATATAGATGTATATAAATATATAGTGTTTTAGTACATTGCAATACAGGATATTAATCTCTTGAAAAAGAAAAAAGTGAACTCCAGGTTTCCTCCTCCCCTAGAAAACCGTCACAGAAATCGTCATTAGGACAGTCATATTTATAAATTAAATTAAATTCATGAATGTCTGTTTCAATTGAGTCATCATCATCTGTTTGACATTCTTCATGTTCATTTTCAGGAAAGTTTAAAGATATATCATTCATTTCTTGGTCAGGTTGGGTGTATTAGTGCTGACTACAGTATGACCGGTCTTGCCACTTAATATTAAACTGTCTGTCTTTTCTGTGTTCTTCGTACTTTTTTTTACGATCGTTTGTATCGTCGGGACTTCTGGTTCTTTTGTTTGGCTTTCCTGGTATTGCCCCAGAGACGTACTTAAGCTGAAACATGTTTACAGTCGGAATACAAACCGGAAATCGAATTAAATTAACGTTCTTGAAATCAGTATCATCTATGCGTTTGTAAGCAATGGGATTTAATACAAATGACACAGGCGCTTTACAATCACTAAAACGTTTGCGGTAAACCCATTTTTATGACTTGTTTAGAGTGTTCAAATGATTGTCGTGTTATGCGTGTTGTATACCGGCCCCGGATTTCTGTCGGACATTTGGTCCGGTTTACTAATGTTGATTGTCTGACCGACGTGAAATTTATCGGACATGTCCGTCGGTCCGACGGTATTTCATAATGACTGGGGATATTAGATTCATGTTTCCGTCCTTCCATCAGTCTGTCCAAAATTCTTGTCTGCGCAAATTCTCCAAAAACTATGAAGCACACTTTCATGAAACTTGGCGCAAAGCATCAACATCGATAGAAGATGTGCATATTGTTAACCCAAGTTGGTTTGCTCATTTTCCTGGGAGTTATTGCCCTTTCAACATAAGTGCAAATCACAAAAAAAAGAACCTGCTGGCTCCTAATTCACTGAATTTACTGGTTACATCTGAAACAGTAAAATTTGTTATACATATGTAAAAGACTCTTAAAACAGAATTATTTTTGATGGACATTAAAATCAAGATAAATTCTGTTTTCTAAGTTGGCATTTTAGTCGTATGACAAAATGGAATTCCTAAGTCCCTGAGAGATGTCACACAGTTAAGGCATTCCATAGGATGGTTAGTAAATTGGACTATTGATTGTAAAAATTAGTGAGATGGGTGAGACCATACAATGAGACTCTAACCACATCACTGGACATTGACTCCAGTGATAATCATAACTTAGATATGTCTAATCAGTGGTCTTGTTTTTGCTGGTGTTGTTTTGGTGTCCACTTATATTAGTTCATGTTCTTAGATACATTTGTTGTTGTCCAGTAGCATTTGTTTTGAACAACAGTGATGAAGCTGAACTAATTTGAGTTGGGGGCCCAGGTCACTTCAGAAAAGTAGTTGTAATAGTAATAAATGACTAAATGTGTAGAATTTAGGGACCAAGACTTATTTTGAAGAGCCATTGGTCACTATGCCCCCCTGGCTAATCTTAATCCCTAAACAATGTGGAATGGAATCTCAGGAATTTGTTCCGAGTCATGTTGTGGTTGTGGTGGTGAGGGGTGTGATGGTGGTGTTGGTGCTGGTAGTCAATATGATGCATTGATAGAACCCATTGGTATTGCATTGGGTTGTTTGTTTTAATGAGGTCTTAAGTTCATGCAAACCATTCATATCTAACTGTCATATTTTAATGATTTACTGCAGAAGATTGTGTTAAAGGAATTTATTGATACAATTATTTTTACAGGGGCAAATATCAACACTGCAGATAAAGATGGTCAAACTCCATTGTATATTTGTGTACAGAATGCCATAGTTCATTCAAGTTATGCAGCTGTAGAAAGAATTTTAGCTGCTGGTGCAGCTATACACTTGTAAGTATACCTCTGAAAATGTACAGGTAACTGGTGATTAGGTAAATTATTATCCTCCGCCTTTTGAAGAAAGAGGGGATATTAAGTTTGAGTTTCCGTCCGTCCTTACATCAGTCTGAAATTCTTGTCTACGCAAATTATCCATAACTATGAATCATTATTTCATGAAACTTGGTTCAAAGCATCAACATTGATAGGATATGCACATATCATTAACCCCAGTTGGTTTGATAATTTTTCTTGGAGTTATGGCCCTTTGATTGAAAAAAAAGAACCTGCTGGCGGGAGATCCTAATTTACTGAATTTGCTTCTTGTTTTTAAACCCGCACCAGCGTTATTATAGCTATTTGGAGATAAGAAATGTGAATGATAAAACATAATTTAATTCTAGGTATCTTTTCAACACTATCCCTTTTCAGTTTATTGTGATAACCAACATCGGTCACATGATCAGTAGCAAAAATGACAGAGTTGGCGATTGTTAATGGTTATGTCAGTTGACGTCATTGTATTAATGTGCCATATGACGGTTGCAATATGAATGTAAAGTGTTAATTAGATTTAATTGTCATTAAATTTATAAGTATTATTGCAAAATTATAAGAAATAACTTTGTTAATTTTTTGGTTTATTTTTAACCCCCAAAACCAGTGTGCAAACTTTTGTATAACGCGCTTCATTGATGTATTTTGTATTTTGATATTTTTGGTCCAGAACTTGAAAAACCTCGTTCTGAACCAAATATATCAAAACTCCAGTTGAGATTTCCCTATCTGTTACCACAGGTAGTGATGGTAGATTTCTATGCACCAATGCACTCATTCCTTGATTCCGGGCCCAAACAGCACTAATATCCTCTTTGTAGACTTTGCTCTCTGGTATTTATTCCCACTATTGTAACTTGTCTCACTTGTACTTTAAATATTCAATATTCTGTGTCAATATGCAAAATAAACTTAATATGAAAATGTATGTTTAACTTGATGCATAAGGTATGTTTATTAATTATAGGATTCTAGTAGGACAACCAAAATTGACTTTGTTTGAAAATTAGTAATGGTTCTATTGTCTGTAGATGTATTGTGTTGAATATGGAATTGATCAAGTTTTAAGTTGCTTTGATGTGATTTTGTATTTTCAGATGTGATAATTCTGGGAGAGCACCAATTCATGTAGCTGCTCATTGGAAATTGAAAGACATGATTAGGATGCTCCTAAATGCAAATAGCGACGTTAACTGTGTTGACCACAAGGGATGTACTCCATTGTATGTCTGTGTCAGTTCATTGAGTACAGGACTGTATAAAGAGGACCTAAAATATCAAGTCCCCTGCATCAAAGTTCTGTTTGCAGCGGGATGTGATATGCTGAATCTTGTGGATTGGCTAAAATGGAAAGGACCAGGGATTCCTGATGAGTTATTGGCAGATGATGAAGCCTTCTTCTTGTGGTATAAAAAGAACATGAATTCGCCGCATACATTATTGAATTTGTGTCGTAAAGTTATCCAACAGAGGATCAAGGGCAAAGGCAATCTGTTAGAGATTGTATCACGGCTACCAGTGCCCATCAAACTAAGGTCGTATCTGTCAAGGACTTTATTTTTCTATCTACCCACTCCTAGTTCTTGTGATAATGATGTCTAGTTCATTGTTTTCAACAATGTTTTGGGAAATGAATTTTAATTTTTTTTCAAAAACTTGTTGGATTAAATTTTCATCCTGAGAATATTGGTTCTGTGATTAAATTATCATTCTGAGAATGTTGGCATTTGCATGATATTTAACAACGTGAAAGTCAATTGGTTTGATGGTGATATAAATGTTTATCCAAATCTTAACTGACATTGTCAGCATATTAACTTAATTATAACATGGAAAATGAAATCAAAATATCAAAATCTAATTTTAAAATAGAAAATAAAATCAAAAGATAAAGTGATGAAATTCTAATAATATATTTAAATGTTTTCAGTTTTGATCTTTTAAAAAATGCATTTATAGCAGACATATATGTATATCTAATATGTTCTGATCATGACCCATTGGGACACCAAAAACCCTCCTCTTTTTAACTTTTAGTTGTTATTTTCCATTAAAATATGCTTGAAAGTTATAATTTTAAATTGTTGAAATGTATAAATATTTCATTTTATTTAAAAAAAATAAATATTTCATTTTATTTAAAAAAAATAAAAATTGAAACTAATATTGAAATTGTTATTTGCTGTGCTGTTTACATGAAATGATTGTTTTTAAACTAGTTTTTGTGTCGCCTGTTTACAGCTGACACACAGGTTGCTATTTGTTGTGTCAGTATTGACTCCGTTGTGGTCCTGCATTGGCAGCGTGACATGTTTCTGCGATCTTATATTTCTCCATGGTCATTCATCTAAATTTCAGAGTACTGTAAACATATTTATTTCAAATTTCATGCTTATTTCACAGTTGTTTATTTTGTGCAAAAATTAATACCAAGCAAAAATTATAGTATACCTAATGTGTTATAGTGCATATTTAAAAAAACTGAACATTTAACTACACGGATGTTTAAATTCATAAACATGTACCTTGAAAATAAATACAAATGGAATTGAATATGTTTATAGTATTCTAGTTGTACAACTGATACACACTCCTAAACTTAGCCTTGTTGATTCATAAAAGTTTTAGGATATTTTCTTATGACATGTAGTTGTGCACCTGATTATACATTTCCTTTAATTTAATTTTTAAAAATAAATAAATAAGAAATTAGTATTTTGCAACCAATTATAAAGAACAATTATAGAAAAATTATAGATAAATAATTAACACAGCAAAATTCAGGGGACAAGTATTCCCTTGAAGACTCACAATAATCCTAATCCAAGTTATAAAATAAAAACAAAAATTTTCTATGTATGTGGGTGTATTAGAATGTTCCAAATCAATGTTTTATTGAATTAATATACATGTATATATATATTTATGTAGCTGATTTTTGTGACTAACAGTTATTAGGAAAGAGTTCTGGTAAAGAACCACGCATTTGTAAACACTATGAGATAATTGATAGGTAATTATCAGATTTGAAGTAATCAATCAAAATTATAGTATTCTTTGATAGTAGAGTTTAACACACATTGCAAGGTGCTCGTGCCAGCTTTTTTCCCCAAAGAATACTAGAAATGATCTATATTCAATATTGTGTAGTAGTGTCATTTAGCAATTATTTCATTTCAGTAGAGATGTGAAATAAGTATGGTAGTGCATATTAAGATTACTGATAGGTCAGCGTTCCGCAACACAAAGCTATCTTAATGTTCACAAGTACTTGACTTTATTTACTTATATGTGTGAAATATTTGTGAAAGTGAAACTAGCTTAACTGGCTTATAGGTTTTTATATGCACACGCACATACACACTAAACCAACACATTATAAATTCTTTTGCTCTGCAACACAAACACACACACACACACACCCAAGTTTCCACAATTTTAAAAATGTTAGTAGCCTTTTTCCAAAATTTGTGAAAATTAATATAGTCCTTTGTAAAGTATTTTGACATGTTACTTGTTGTTTGCAAAAAATTCTCAGAAATGATTAGCCTATGGCAATTTCAGCTATCAAGAAGAAAATGTTGTTTGCAAAAATTTCTCAGAAATGATTAGCCTATGGCAATTTCAGCTATCAAGAAGAAAATTATAGCACACACCACTATGAATAGGGATTAAAAATTAAGTTTTGTTATAGAAGGTCCGTGGCCTTTTGGCTTTATTTTGGCAGGTCCCACATAGAGCTTTGAAAGTCTAATGTTGTCATTGAAAGGTTCATATACAGTTATGTTATCATATAGAAAAAGTAGTGTTAACAAATGGCAGGTCCATTGGACTTTAACAGTTTAATTGTTAAATCAGTAGGTCCTAGACCCTGGACCCAGGGAATTTTGAACTCCTTACACTAACTCATATGTTGAGGTGAATATAGTTGTTATTTTTACCTTCATTCATTATACTTTACTAGTATAGACAAACAACATTGACCTGTCCATTTGACCTTTAATTAGGAATATTCATATAAAAGGGCCCAGCCAATACATAGGTAGTGTTAGGATTGGCATTAAATCATAATATATACACAAGGCAGGCGAAATAAGCATATGAATCCCTATATGTTAATACACTGATTCATGAAAAATATTTAAATTAAAGGTCAAGCAGACAGGTCAGTATTGTTTGCCTATATTATATATATTGTATATTTATATATGTTTGTGTTAAGTTTTAAATTGTTGATATATATATATGAAGCAGTATTTTAAACTTGTTTTGTTGTAGAAGACATGGAATTCATACCTATCAGATTCTAGTCATATACTTCTAGTTTTATGCCACCTGTTAGGATAGCCTTGGTAGCCAACTGGTCGTTAATACTGGCTTTGGTTCAGTTTCATTTGGCATATATGAGTGTAACAAGTAAGGATGTTTTTCAGCTAGCTTGCCAAATATTAATTCCACTCGGTATCACCACAAGTAACTGATTACCCATTTTCGGCAATTGAAGATGTTTCATAACTCTGTCTAAAAAATCAATGTTAAATCAGATTACACTAAAGTGAAAAATGTTCAATATTTTCAATGTTGCCAATTACACATTATTACACTTTTCAGAATTTGGAAACTTTTCCTGAAATTAGCATTACTGATGCCCCTCAGATAAAAAGTTCATGCCTAGTTTCACTCAAAGTAAGGCTAGCAACAGAGTTTTGCAACTTCACATATAGCTAGAGGTGACTATATTCAGTTTTGAAAGTAAATGACATAGACTTTGACAGGAATGTAAGTTACTGTTGACAAAATTGATTTATGAAATGTTAACAAATGTTTTTAACTCACTCGCCATTTTAACTTATATATACATACATATATAAATTATATATATATGAAGTTTTAAATTCATTGTTTTATAATCACTAATTATTGTTGTTGTATTATTAAAGTTTAATCCAAATGATACATGTATTTGTTATGTGATTTTGAGGGCATCATCAAAATGTATTTCTTAAATAATGATGATGCCATTTTAATAAATTTCTGATGTCATAATTATGTATTTCTCAAATTTTGATGATGTTATAATTATGTATTTCTCAAGTTTTGATGATGTCATCATATAGAAGTTCTCAAATTTTGATGATGAAGCACCATCATAATGTCATTCTTGAATTTTGATGGTGCCATCATAATGTATTTTTCAAATTTTGATGATGTCATTGATATGTGTTTTTCAAATGTTACGATGTCATCTTTACAATATTAAAATTTTTAATGATATCACCATTATGATATTTTCAAATTTTGTTGAATCTTGATGATGATGATGTCATTATGTGATATTGAAATGCGTTGACATGTAATGTAAATTAAAATGTTTTATTTCACATCATTATGTAATTAACCACTTTACCCCTATTGACAAATGGCATTGCTCCAAAATCAAAACATATAAGACGCAACATTTTGCCATATAGGGGTGACATGGTTAATCATGTAATAAATATACATGTGTATTTATAAATTAACATGTTGCTGATCTGAAGACACAAATGTCTGTTAATCTCACATTTTTGAGAATCAGTTTTCGTAAATTTTGGTTAATGAGATCCAAAAGGATTTATCTGGTTGCATCTTTATTCCTTCTACCATTTATATCTGTTGTTTCTTTTCTGTTGGTTATGCAAAGCAAGTCACCATTTCCAGGAATAATGTAAATTTTTAGGAAAATTCTCATTATGTGAATTTCTTTCCAATAATGGTATTCGTTTTTTGGAAAAAAATGGTGTGGGGTATTAACTCTCCTGCTGCCAAGCTGAATTTCAAAATTGTGTTGACAGTGCTTTATTGATTGCAGTGTCAAATGAGGTTAACAGCTGTATCACATGATACCTTCTAATGTCTGTGTGCAACACTTATTTCTAATGGATATGAAATCGCATAAGATGACAGTTTCCTGTAAAAATGACACATTTTTCAGGAATTGGCGACACTGTTACTGTTTTCCAAAACGTTTGTCACAATGTTAAGGGGTGTTCATCACATGGTACAGCAGCAAGGCCCATTTAAGTAAACAATGCACATGTATATATACATTGTCAATAATAGATTATTGCATGAATATATGCATTTTGTAGTCATAACATGACATCATTAGTTCATGCTATTTTAAATCTCAATAGTCAAAATTTGTTCTCATTTGTTTGCTTTATAGAAATATTATAAGTATCTCTTATTCTAGTAACCAAGAGTTGTTTTTTTCCACTGAAGTAGTGGAGGCTATTGGTAGAGGACACATATGTCCATTTAGCAGCAAGAAGGTTAAATGATGCATGGCTGAATTTCATAGGATGTCTCTTTTACTATATTTTAAAAATCTATGTTTCACTTTAAAGGTTATGCAGATATTGTTATAAGGCTTTACTGCTCATATATCAAATAACTCTTGCAGTTCTTTTTAAAAAAAATTATTCTTAATAAGTAAATATATCAAAATTATGCGCAGGCGCAATTTAAATTTTACCTTGCACAGTAATTGGGATTTTGCTGCCATTTGGCAATTGATTTCATTTATTTAAGATTTTGTTCAGAATAACCTAATTAATGAATTCTTTGCTAATTAATGATTTCTGTTATCAGGCTTTCATATCACTTGTGAAATTATTAACTTGTCTAGACCTTTCTGAAAGTCAAGAGCTAAATTAAGTATTTTCAAAGTTTGAAAATAGTCTAAAGGGTAGATGGATCATCTGCTTTAGACAGCTCTGTTTTCATTTTGGACCAAAGGAAGGTCCCTTTTTTTAAAGTTTTTCCCCAAATATTTTGGTGGGTTTTCTCAATTTGAATAAATTAAGTACATAATTATAATTTTTAAATTTCTAATATGCAGTTTCCTTTGAATTTTTTCCTCAAATTGCTTAAAACAACTCATATTTCCCCTTTTGTAAAGACTTAGTCCCATTATCAAACAGGGATGTGACAGCCCTGAAATGGGACATTTTCCTTTGCAAATAATTTTCTGTTATAGAATAGTTTATATTATTATTATAATAAAATTATTATGTCATGTCACTAAAGTTTACATTTACTGATGAGGAATTGTATTCTGAAACAGTCGTCTAGTGCTGTAAAATTAAAACTGGTGTAATATGTAATTATGAATGTGTACAAATTTAATGTTCATTTATCAGGTTCTTCTTTTATGTGATATGTAAATTTAACTGTAAATTTATTATTAAAATTGTCACAGCAATGTTTGTTCTAATGTTAATGAAAGTTTGTCCGAAATATTGGGATCTTTTCTGTATTATAACTTGTTTGTGAAAAGTATGTTAAAACAATTTTAACTTGACTACTGGTATGTCAAAAGAGATATGCTGCTGTTTGAGAATTTTTACGTAGTAGAATTTTCAAATGTCACTATATAAATAGATATGACTAACTCATGAATTTAATGTTATTGATTTCTTTTTTAAATGTAGAAGCAATTTGGGTTTTTGGGAGAAAACAATTTAGCATATCTATAGTTTGAATGGTGTTGTAAGCAATCAAAAACATGACACTCATTTCAGGAATAGTAATTGGAACTAAAGTATTCAAAGTAAACCTTTGGATTTTGTCAAGTAAACAGACAAACTTTCTTACATTTCCAAGCAAGATGTGAACTAAGAGGTTGAGGCATTGTAATCTGTGATGACTTGACAACCATTATGTTTTTTAAATCAGTTTGGTACACTTCACTTTGGTTAGATTTAGCTTTTGAATGATTTTTGGATGTATTTTCCAATACTTAGTGAGAAATATGCTTATTAAAAAGTGAATTCTGCTGTTCATTTGCTCCTCTGCATTGAATTTGAATTTGTGGTCGTCATCATGGGGAAAATGGAGAAATTGAAAGATATTAAAAATTTCCATGTCACAGTAATGCCTTTAGTTTATACAACTTGTAATGAATTAATGTTTCAAGTACAAATGGTTACTGAACAAAGAATTTTGAGCAGTTAGAATATTAATACCAGTACATTGTATTTCAATTTTGACTGTTATCAGTAGATACCAGGTCAGTTCAGTTAAAAATAGGATGTAACCAAATTTTAATTGCAACAGAAAATATTTAAATATCATAGTTTTTGGGAAGCATTTAGTTATTCATCATTAAAAATCAAACAATGTACTGAAGGGACAGTTTGTTAATTTTTATTGATTTTTTTTATAAATTACTGCAGAAAAAAGACATAACTCGTCAATTCCAGTGTTTTCTCTGATTTCCTCATCCAAATAGGAAAAATATTGACAAATTGGAGTGAACTGAAGTCTGTTTTACAAAGTTCATATCTTTTCTTCTATTTGAAAATCCCTTAAGGAATTAGTTTGCTCAAAAATGTGGTTCATCAGATTCTAGTAGACTTTAAGCTTTGCATAATTTGGAGATTTTAGAGAAAACATGTTAGAAAATATATTCTGATGCAATTAATTTCATGTCAAAACTTTTTTTAACTGGACTGACATTTCTACTGATTGTTGAACACATAAACTGCTGTTGACATTCTCGGATAAAGATTTTATGGGAGAACATCAAATAATGTGATTTATGGTGTATATCTATCATCAACTTCATTATGATTATAGTTTGATGATATAGAGTCCATGATTCATTAGGTGTCACTGCCAGTCTATAGTAAATTCATTTGCAAATGTGAAACTGCACTCCATTTTAAAATATTTTTGTTAAGATTTCAAAATATTTTCATATACATGTAATGTTATGTTTAAAATATTATGTTTGTGTGACATTAATTTTTGTTATTCAATTATTATTGCAATTCATTTGAAGTTGTATATACTAGATATATATGTTTATGACAATTCTGACTTGTGTGTAATCTTAATGCAATGTGTGTGTGTGTGTGTGTGAGAGAGAGAGAACGAGAGAAATGCTAATTATTAAATAAGAATATAAAGAACAGTTTTCTGAATCTGTTTCTGCCCCTTCCTGTGTTTTAAATTAGAGATTTACTTACCGGATCTTTTCATCACACAAGCAGGCAATTGAATACACAAGTAGGTCTGTAAATAGTACTTGAATTTTAAAAACATTGACAAGTTGGTCATTAAATAGTACCTATAAAAGCCAAGTAGAAAGTACTTTAAATAGTCATTGAGCTGATGACATTAATGTGTACTAAAACAAATGAACTGCATACAAATCTGATTTGTTGGTCTCTAATTTATCTCTTAAATCAGTAGATGAAATTCTGATAAAGTACCCTGTAATATTAATTTATAGTTCAGTCCGGTCAGTTTGACCTCAAACTAATTGCAACAGAATATATTTTGTTACTACTTTACTCTTCTATTCATAAAATGTTTAGAGTTAAAAATCTACAAAATTGGATAAGGGGAAAGCAATGTTTTAGGAGTTTTAATTTCTTATAGGGTTTTTTATAGACAAGGGACATAACTCTTGTGAAACTGGTAGGTTTTTAGTCCCATTATCATATGTTTTTTTGCTATTTGAACAAAATGTAAAGCAATGACACTTTAGTTAATCATAATTTTCATATATATCTGTAACAATTCTGATCTAATTTTAAATGAAGGCTATAAAGTCTTTCAACAAAATAATGTATTTTTTACATTCCACATACATATTGTATCCTTATTGTCTTAAATTATTCATTTTAAGTTGATGTCTAAATTTTTATCTTATTTCTAGTTGTTCTTCATATAGTAGCAGAGGCTACTAGAAGTTATTTTTAAAAGGTTTGTGTAAAATTTAGGCTCACAGTAGAGAGTTATCTCCCTTTGCTCTAGAAAATGCTATTGACAACATTAATTATTTTATAAAAACCACCAAATTCCACTGAATTGAAATTGTTTGATTTTTATGGTGAATAATAACACCTTTTTCGACAACAATCACATAAAAATATTTTCAATTACTTTGAGGTTGACCCTATTTTTTTTGAATGACTGGACTATTAAGGTAATATTGAGGATGTTTGATATAGGCCCATACTTGTAATATTCACACCTTTAGGATAACTGAAAATGTTCCTTAGAACTTTTGTAATTTTTTGAAGTTTGGTCAGCACTATAAGTACTTTCAATTCGTTTTCAAAGTTTTGTCAGCAAGATCAGTATTTTCAATCCATTTTCAAAGTTTGGTCAGCACCATCAGTGGTTTCAATTCATTTACAAACTTTTGTCACCAAGATCAGTATTTTCAATTCATTTTTAAAGTTTGGTCAGCACTATCAGTGCTTTCAATTCATTTTCAAAGTTTGGTCAGCACCATAGGTGCTTTCAATTCATTTTCAAAATTTTGTCAGCAAGATCAGTATTTTTAATTCGTTTTCAAAGTTTGGTCAGCACCATCAATATTTTCAATTCATTTTTGTACAGCGTGAACAAAGTGAACCTGTACTTTGTCATCGCTTTCTTCCAAGATATCGAGCTTCTTTGCTATGAAATTATAAGATATGAGTACACCTAGAAATAGTGCGCCTGATAAATGAGCGTGAAAGAAGTATATCTGTTTTATCGTGAGATATGTATTCTGAGACGGGTAATGCATTTGGTTACATATGCACATTTGGAATAAATTTTCGGAATACATTTCCGAATCTAGTAAAATATTGCGACGGGATGCATCTAATAATTTCTGCAATATGGCGAACTGATCTCATGTTTACAATAAAAAGTAGTTCGAGAAGTTTGCGTCCTACGATGTAAAATCATAACTTTTTAAGAAATGAACAGCAACGGCAGGTTGTTTAATTAATTCTTCGTGAAATCTACGGAAATTTAAATTTATCTTGAAGGTTATGATAACGTATTTTAATGTTTTGAGGCAATTGTGTCATATTTTAAAATGTTTATCGATTAGATTTTACTTTCGTGAAAGGGAGATAATTCGTACAGTGTTGTATGCAAATTTTAAATACAGTCGTTTTACCAGTTCCGAACAGGGTTTCATATAAGCGCTGCTTCAGACGTCATCCACAAGCAGAGGAAATAAAATTTATGTGGTGTAATAATACAAATGTTTACTGATTCCAAAATATTGACACCTGTCCTCAAAAACACGTGGTAGTATGTTTTCTTGAAAAAAGCATTTCCGTGATCACGATTTGTTACATCGTTAAACTAGGTCACCAACAATCTGTCGTACATTTAGGAAGCGGTTGAAGAACAGCAAATTGAGAAAGTTATTTTGCGATTCCTTTAATTGAACGGGATTGAAATTTTAGATTATTCGGTAGTAAAAATTCGGAACTGGTAAAACAACTAAATGATCAGTTTATGGCATACAACCGCTATAATGTACCCCCTCATAGCGACGGTAGGATCTGCAAAACTCTACTTTCTCTCTATCCGAAATGACAAAACGATCGGGTACAACTTTTTTAAATTTTAATTACCGATTGTCTTTTCATATATTTATGAAATTAATTTTTTCTACCATTTAATTCAGCAATACATGGTTTGGTACATAAAAATTTGTTTCTTTTTCCAAAAAAAAAAAAAAAAACCCATCCGTCGGACTATATGCATAGATCAACGACACCCCCCCCCCCCGAATTTTCGGTTATATTCTGTCTTGCCACAACACAATTTTCCCAACTACGCTGTACAGCAGCACGACAGTGCTATGTTTAAAAGTTGATCAGCACCATCAGTACTTGTAAAGATTTATGTTTGTATTGAGAATGTTTCTTTTTGTTGTTTGTATGTATGGTTTGAAATTTAAAATTCATTTTTGACCCACATGTTTGCCAAGTAATTTTCAAAATTATTGAACAAAAAATCCTGTAGACTTAGCTATATTTTCCATCAGTTTTTAAAAATGGGGACACATTAATTTCAATGAAAATTGAATTTTACACTTTTATGAATAATATATAAGGATTTAAATATTCTAGTATATCTGGTTTGCATAGTGAAAACTTGTGTGTATTTACTTTGCATTTTAAAGATCTGTGTACATTTACTATATTTTCACTTTAACTTGAATTTCAATTTAGATTCTCTATCAAATAAAGAAACAATTACCAATAAAGGGATTGCATTATGTTAAGACAATGTCTTGAATGTACATCACCAAAACAACTTAAAAAAATATTTTAAGGAGAGACTATCTGAAACATTGTACAATGAAGGAAACTAACATTTAATATGCCTTATGAATAGGTAATAGGAAGCATAAAGCATACATGGTGATATTGATTTGGTGTTCTTATTGTATTTGTTTCAAAATTGTTCATATGGTTTATAGTATGTGTTTCCAGTACATTTTACATATGATTTTAGATATATTTTCCATATATTCCCAAAAACACATTTTCAAAATTGTCCCCTTTATAACATATTGAATTTGATTTTTGCTTACAATGCACCTTCATGCCGAATATCTCTTGATTAAAATATAGCGTTTTTCGTTCACATACATATTATATGGGTTTAGGTTTGTTCAAACCAATTCTAAAAATGATTAATGCTTTTAGAATTGAATATTCTAATAATGTTTGCCGTCATGATTGGCGAATTGCCGGTTTTAGTACTGTCAGTACTTTGATTAAAATTATATGTTGACAAATATTAGGTCTGCAGCTGGTCTGCAAATGTTTGGCAGTAAGCCTTACAGGGTCGTTGTTATGACTACCAAACCTTTGAAACAGTTATCATGGAAACAGTTTTTACCTCCCAATGAAAATTATGGTTTTATGTAATTTTGATAATGATTGCACTGATTTAGAGTTATATTGTTTTAAATCGTGGGAAAAGGTCATAAACTATAAGGAATTTACAAAAGTTTGACAAAATTATATTTATAATTTTTTGCCAGAAAAGATTTAATTTTGATTTGTATCTTTTTATTGCCTCTTTTTTCATTTTTGTTTTACCTAAAAATGTATGTTAACAAAGGGCCCTGGCGGTTCCTAGTTGAGATGCAGATTAAAAGTTTAAAGATAGAAAACTGTTGACATGGTAACTGTTTGTATTAAAAATAAGGTACTCAGTATGAGATGTCTTTTGTAGTTCGTGGTAAGAACATTGTATTACATGTATAATATTTTTAACTCAAATTTTAGACATTATTTATATCATGTAGAAATAAGAGGCTCCTTTGCTTATTCCTCTTTATATGCCTGATGACACATGAAGCTGTAATCAGAGATTTCCAGTTCTGTCCGTCTTTTGCAAACTATTTGACTTTAGGTCGTTTCCCATCTTGATTTGTTTGAACTACAGTACAGTCCTGTCGAAAGTTTAACACTAACGAAAAGGAGTTGAAGCTCGGTTACCACGTGACCGAGATATGAATACTTAATACGTAGTGGTCGAAAACCTGACTAGTGATAGATAGAAGCTGCTGAAAAGCCGACTAGTGATAGATAGAAGCTGCTGAAAAGCCGACTAGTGATAGATAGAAGCTGCTGAAAAGCCGACTAGTGATAGATAGCAGCTGCTGAAAAGCCGACTAGTGATAGATAGCAGCTGCTGAAAACCTGACTAGTGATAGATAGAAGCTGCTGAAAGCCGACTAGTGACAGATAGCAGCTGCTGAAAAGCCGACTAGTGACAGATAGCAGCTGCTGAAAAGCCGACTAGTGATAGATAGAAGCTGCTGAAAAGCCGACTAGTGATAGATAGAAGCTACTGAAAAGCCGACTAGTGATAGATAGCAGCTGCTGAAAAGCCGACTAGTGATAGATAGCAGCTGCTGAAAAGCCGACTACTGAAAAGCCGACTAGTGATAGATAGCAGCTGCTGAAAAGCCGACTAGTGATAGATAGCAGCTGCTGAAAACCTGACTAGTGATAGATAGCAGCTGCTGAAAAGCCGACTAGTGATAGATAGAAGCTGCTGAAAAGCCGACTAGTGATAGATAGCAGCTGCTGAAAAGCCGACTAGTGATAGATAGCAGCTGCTGAAAAGCCGACTAGTGATAGATAGCAGCTGGAAAGCCGACTAGTGATAGATAGCAGCTGCTGAAAAGCCGACTAGTGATAGATAGCAGCTGCTGAAAAGCCGACTAGTGATAGATAGCAGCTGGAAAGCCGACTAGTGATAGATAGCAGCTGCTGAAAAGCCGACTAGTGATAGATAGCAGCTGGAAAGCCGACTAGTGATAGATAGCAGCTGCTGAAAAGCCGACTAGTGATAGATAGCAGCTGCTGAAAAGCCGACTAGTGATAGATAGAAGCTGCTGAAAAGCCGACTAGTGATAGATAGAAGCTGCTGAAAAGCCGACTAGTGATAGATAGCAGCTGCTGAAAAGCCGACTAGTGATAGATAGAAGCTGCTGAAAAGCCGACTAGTGATAGATAGAAGCTGCTGAAAAGCCGACTAGTGATAGATAGCAGCTGGAAAGCCGACTAGTGATAGATAGCAGCTGGAAAGCCGACTAGTGATAGATAGCAGCTGCTGAAAAGCCGACTAGTGATAGATAGCAGCTGCTGAAAAGCCGACTAGTGATAGATAGAAGCTGCTGAAAAGCCGACTAGTGATAGATAGCAGCTGCTAAAAAGCCGACTAGTGATAGATAGCAGCTGCTGAAAAGCCGACTAGTGATAGATAGAAGCTGCTGAAAAGCCGACTAGTGATAGATAGCAGCTGCTGAAAAGCCGACTAGTGATAGATAGCAGCTGCTGAAAAGCTGTCGAGATATAGCTTACGAGAGGCCGAGATGAGCCGCAGATTCAGCGTTATCTTGGTGTTAAACGTTCGACAGGTCTGTACTGTATGATAGATGGAGGTATTAGAAAGGAAAACATCAAAGTCTCATCCACCTGAATGGGTTAAATTCCAGGACTTACCACATTTTGACTGAAATGCAGCACCATGCCAAAAGTCTTTTTAATATCGACATTTTCACTTAGCCTTAAAACGATAGTGTATTCTAAACCTATCTCTTTTCAGTTATCTTACCTAGTAAAGAGCACGGCTGTTTACACGACGCGAAAAAATGTTGCTAAAGTTTGAAGACGCGACAGGGCTGTAGAATTGACGCGTTGATGATCCTTCACTGTCTCTTGACTCACAGGGACTCGTTAGAATTAATAACAGCAGATAGTATAGTAGGTCTGGAAAATTGTGTATAAAGGAGTCCCATCCTTTATACTAGACGTGACTATTGGGGTCTGGAATTAGAATATTTATCACTCGGAAAAAATCTCATCACTGGAAACTAAAAAGGGCCGCCAGTGCCCGTAGACAAAGCAGACATGACACGATAAAAAGCCTATAATGTCTGTAAACAGGACGCTATTGTCTAGAGGAGAAAAAACAATATAAGTATGGCACGAAATAGAGCCGTTATTTTTCTCCAGGCGCGACAGGTAAAAAGCTATCACTAAACGTAACACGTATTATAACTGTTACAGTAGATGTGGCATTGTCATACGTGAATTTCAAACCTATTAATTTTAGCAACTAAACGTATAGCTTGTGACGATTTAATAAATAAATAAGAAGGAAGGTAAATCGATTTTAAATCCCTTGTTAAGAACCCTCTCGTTTCTATATGATATAATATATGGCCGCAGTTATTTTTGATTGCACACTTTTAACTATATACCACATTCACATGCATTATGATACATATTTTAAAATATTTAATTTTGATTTGATTTCTATACAGAAATTTTACTATTATATAAAATCAAAAGATTGAGCTTTTTACGAGATTTTCTGTTTTTGTCATGCTTGTGTAGAAGTGAATTTAAAGCGTTTAATTATTTCAGCAAAATAAAAATATTTCACAGTTCAGTTGTATTTGAGAATTTTGTTTATAATATGTAGTACCACTGCAGTAGCTCAGTAGGTAGAGTGCTCGCTCAGTAGGTAGAAGGTCGTGGGTTCGAACCCCGGCCCGGTATGGTGACACAAGACTGTCAGTTTGCTTGCCGGAGCTCGATTTTTTT
Organism: Anadara kagoshimensis; assembly: GCA_021292105.1. Taxonomy (NCBI): domain Eukaryota; kingdom Metazoa; phylum Mollusca; class Bivalvia; order Arcoida; family Arcidae; genus Anadara; species Anadara kagoshimensis. Next base: position 48,547,375 of record CM037857.1, read on the forward strand.
CTCCGGACGACCTGGTTTTCTCCTTCATCCCATAACCTTGGAAGAGTCTTATTTAACTTGGGTAAAACATTACTTTAATCCACGTTTTATTGTATACGATTCATCTCTATAAAATGTTAAACCGATGCGCCTTTTGATATCTTTCAAAGAAAATTAAAATACTCGACGCGGTATGAATGGTCACTGTGTAGGATTGATAAGTTTGTGTCCTGCAGCTTAAGATTACCACCACTGCGGTAGTTCAGTTGATAGAGTGCTCGCTTCGTAAGTGGGAGGTTGTTGGTTCGATCACCGGCCAGGTTTGACTCGCCTTAAAAGTCACCGGTAGTAACTGCTCTTTCGCGAAACACTCGGCATTGAAAAATGAAAGTTATGGTTCTTTAGGATAGGAACATAAATAAAACCAGATCCTCTGTCACGGAAGACGTGGCACGATAAAGAACCCTGCTGTATAATGTCATCAGCTCAACGCATAGGAAAAATTTCTGCATATTTGCCTATATCCGGAGGTGTCTCGATATAAGTGAAATATTCTTGACTGAGACGTTAAACACAATTACTCTGTCTCAACTCAACTCTCCTAGGTAATAACCACTGATACTATGAATAGAACAAGAATCTAAAATATCGATTTCTGTGTGCCTAAATTAAATCTTATATATTGAATTGAATATTAAGCTAGTCATTTATCTGACGTCTCATAGTTCCATGTTCCTTTCACACAATTTTGATTACACACGTGGCGGGTGTAGCTAGCTAAACAGGAGGTGCTTACCCTTCCGGAGCACCCGGCCTCACTTCCCTGGTGGAAGTTCACGTGTCTAACCTAACTTGTCAGTTCCAAAGTTTTTACTTTGCTTCTGGATTATGATTCGAACATGGATTAGTATGTTTGTTTTTGATTATCACGCATGTTTATTTCTTAACAACAAATAAAGCAGACTTTAATTGCAGTACATGTGTATGAATTGTCTCTCTTTTCATTACATACCACCACGGTAGATCAATTGGTAGAGTGTGTTGGAGGTCGTGAATTCGAATCCCGGCCGGAATCTCTCTAAGACTTGAAAATAGGCAGTGACCGTCTTTCGCCAATCGCTCAGTATTCAGAAATAAAGGTCCTTCGATAGAAAAAACTCGATGTCCCGTGTCACAACAGACGTGCTTCCAATGTTTACAAACAATCGTCTGTCACACTTGTGATGTCCAGACCTGTGGGGGAAATTCAAGATTCCTTCAGTTGTGCAAAATGTTATTTTCATAATTTCTACCCCTGCACATTGCTATGAGCGCACTGTAAATTTCAACATTTTTCCACTTCACATATAGCTGATGACGTCTCGATATAAGTTAAATATTCTTTGCTGTGACGTAAAACCTAATTCAAACCCACGCAAATCACAAACATTTTAAATTACTTTTTATTCAATTGATCAATTTTGTTTCGCTAAAGAGTTTAGACATACGAGAGAATTATGGTTATTATCCATCTTATTTAGTTCCCTTTTATGCATGTATTTCAGATCTCCATCATGTTAGATGTCGACAGTAAATTAATCTTCAAGTAAAAGATATCTAAAAACAGTAGTTTTTCCTACTTATTTATGATGAAGATGTATTAAGCAGACTTGTGCCTCAAGTGAAGTTTCAGACCCAGAACGCCTACTTCGATAATTTTGACTCTAAAAGGATATTCAACACGGTAAGAAAATATTTACACTTGACCACTATATTTATGATCAGCTAGCTATCTGACACATGGACCCAGCAAGCATCTCGCCCTCAACCGTTCATCGTCCTAACAGTTAAAGTCATTCGCGATGACTAAAAACATTGGATTTAAGCCTATGTTCGCATCTAAACCAAAGACGATTCGATTCCTGCCATGGCCAATACTAGCTGGTATCATTTATATACAGACTTGGACTTAGGAAACGTGGCCTTATTCCTGTGACTATGAAAATGCATGCTGCAAACAATAAAGGTATCGATATCCTTGGCGCCATGGTTTTACGATTATCTGGCAAAGATAACGATGAATCTGATCGTCAAATTGTGTATGTTTCAGACAACTCTTACAAATTGTTTATCAGTAGAGAAGCCTGTATTGCTCTCGGCATGCTCAACGAAAACTTTCCAATGATTGGTAAAATCACTGGCGCTGCAAGTGAGGCTAACAATACTATTGCTGACAGTAGTAACAGTGTAAGTTGTTCTAGTGCTGAATGTGGTTGACTAAAACGTGAACTACCTCCTCTAATTACTGAACTGCCTTATCTAGCAACAGAGGAAATATTAAAACTAAAATTACATTCGCGACCGGTATAAGTCCAGTACATTTAACACATGTGAGCACCAACCTCTACCCTTAATGGTAAGTCCTCCAATGAAGCTAATGTTAGATCCCAATGCTACACCCATAGCTCATCATTCATCCGTACCAGTTCCTCTTCATTGGCGAGACGAAGTCAAAGCAGGTTTGAATCAGGAGGTTAGATTGGGTGTAATAGAGCCAGTGCCAGTTGGAAAACCGGTAACATGGTGCCATAGATCGGATGTTTGCACCATGAAAAATGACATACCCAGACGAATAGTTGATTTTCAAGCCCTCAATGTACACGCCATTAGAGAAACACACCACACTCAATCACTGTTCCACCAAGCTAGACGTGTCCCCATGGTAAAAAGAAGACGGTCTTTGATGCTTGGAATGGATATTATAGTGTACCTATTCGGAGTGAAGACAGACATCTCACAGCATTTATCACACCATGGAGCTGGTATTGATAGTATACTGCACCCCAAGGATACATTGCATCTGGAGATGGATATACAAGGCGGTTTGGTGAGATAGTCTCATGTACCAGATAAGACTAAATGCGTGGATGGTACACTCTTTGGGCTGATAACGTTGAGAACAGTATTCAACAAGCATGTGAATGGTTGGATATTTGTGGTAGGAATGGAATTACTCTAAACCCTGATAAATTTGTCTTTGCACAGGATACTGTCGAATTTGCCGGATTCCAGATCACAAAAGATAGTGTTTGCCCTTGCTAAAATATCTTTAAGCTAAATTGTGTTATAGATTTTCATACACCACAGAACATTACAGATATGCGATCTTTGTTTGGTCTCACTAACTGGGTATCTTACGCATATTTCAGTGCATATGTGTAGACTTTTTTCACTACAAAGAACAGAAATATTTAGTGATTGTTGATAGATATTCCAAATGGCCAATAGTTGAAAGGTCATCTAATGGTGCATCAGGTCTGATAGATTGTCTACGCCGTACGTTTGGAACCTTTGGGATACCCGAGTTGTCTTAAGATGGTGGGCTTGAATTTACTGCCTCCGCCACGAGAGAATTTTTAAAGAATGGAAAATTCATCGTCGTCTATCGTCAGTGGCTTTCCCACATAGTAATTATCGAGCAGGGGTAGGGGCCAAGACCATTAAGCGATTAATAACTGATAATACTAGGCACATTGGTGAACTGGATACGGATGATGTTCTCCAATATAGAAACACTCCTGATAGAGACAGAAAGTTGTCCCCAGCTATGTGCATTCTTGGTCGACCTATAAGAGACTTTATACCTATTCTTCCTGGTCACTATGAACCACATGCCACCTGGTGCGACATATTGTCCATGCGATAGGAAGCCTTGCGAAATTGAGACATGAAAGTAGCCGAACGACTTGTAGAACACACTTAGAGGTTGACACACATTGTTGTAGGTGATCTCGTTTGAATTCGAAATCAAACTGGCGCCAATCCTCTGAAATGGGACAAAACTGGACGTGTAAATGAAGTCTGTCAATTTGATCAGTATGTTGTTCGCGTGGATGAATCTGGAAGAGTTACACTACACAATCGTAAATTCCTGCGCAAATACACTCCTCTGTCAAAACATATAATTGATTCTGACTTGGCCGCTCAACCGAGATATTTAAGATCAGCGATTCCAGTATTACCTATCAATGGTAACACAACAGTTCCTAAGTGTGTTATATCTAACAATATTCAACCGCCATCAGATTATGTAGCACATCAGCCTTTAGCTCATACCGACAACGTCGGTCCCCTAACCACAACTGTAGCCAGCGTAAATAGAATGACATCACCTGTTGCACCCACTGCAACTTCGGAGTGTTCAACACAATAATCTCCACCTGCGACTTCTACTTAACATGTCATGCAACCACCAGTGGTTACATCAGAAAGGCGCATGCTGCATTCACCATCACTCGTAAAATTGGATGCAACACCTCGCCGTTCAAATTGGAAGAAAAGCGAACCGCATTTGCTTAGTGATTATGTTCATACGCTTGGGGTTTGATAATCCCCGGGCTGGAGGGAAGTCTACCCGAGGAAGACTCTTTGTGAAATATCAGTGCGTGGAATAATTTGTGACATTTCTTTTTTTTTTTTTTTTTTTTTGAACGTTCATATTAGTTTATAACAATGGTAAGACGTAACTACAAAGTATTTATTTAAAGTCCTTGACGTACCTTACAGAAGATACACCAATGACTTGGGGAGAAATAGAGACTTAAGATGTCGACTGTAAATTAATCTTGAAGTAAGAGATATCTAAAAACAGTAGTTGTTCCTACTCATATACATACGTCTTTAATTCCAAAGGCCATAATTTTTCTGAAGTTACCTGATATCGATGTTTCTGAAAATGACGTAAATGCCTCCCAGTGCCGGCTATTTCATTCTTTATCGCACATAATTTGATTTCTTTATATTTGTTATTTAATTTTAACCGACGCGTACTAGGTAAGTTATATCCCTAAATTATAAACTCATTAGTTAAAAAGCTTTGAAACGAGTAGACACCTTTTTATTTTATTATATTATTACCATCGTATGTACGCTTTAGAATTTAACACTAAATTGAAATTTTAAAAAAATCACTTTGCATGCCGTGACTCGACCATAATGTGCTTTATTCAGTCTGTCGTGCTAAGATTTAAAAACACATTTTGGCGGGAGATCCTAATTCACTGAATTTGCTTTAACAGTTATATGGTGTTTCCTCTTTCATTCATCTGAAAAGTCTTGAAAGTGCAAAATTTATACAGGTTAGGCGGTAGGATTAGTAAGGCTTGGGATACGGTTACTATTATGGTCGGACAAGTACAGCTGGAATTTTCTATTTGAAGATATGCCTGATCTATAATCCTCAAACTGGAACAAACCAAACTGGACAGTCACGCTTGATATTTCAAAGCTGTGTCATGGGAAAACCAATCCTCACAGTCCCTAAGAAGCCTTACGTTTAGCCATTTTTAAACAGATGTTGAAAATAAACAAATATATCATTATCCAAATTTCAGATCTTTTAGTTTCCCATTAGAATGTTAACATGCGATGAAGATCACACAATGTTATCGTTTTTAGTATTAGAGTTTCAATTAGTGAAATAGCAGGACATTTAGAAGATCAATGTATTAAGTACACAGACATGTTGAAGCGCATTAAAATCTTAACGGTTGCTGTATCAGAACTGTACACGTCCATTTAGTTCTATATAACAATGGTTTTTTATTAATGGTTTTGAAATATTTAAGGGCTTATTATTGCTGTTTACACATTTAAAGGGCATTGTTAATATGGTTTAATATTCCATTAATTTTATATTGAAGGTTGCCGATTCCACATGGTCATAATTTTGTCATGTGCTACTTTTGATTTTTTGGTGAAAAATGCAATCCGTGTCAAAAGTAGCGCCTGCTAATAAATGGGGTTTTCCGTTTCAGTAAAGAATATTTCAATCATATCGAGACATCATCAGCTATAGGTGAATTGGCAGAATTTTTTTACCTTTGTAGTGCGCTCAAAGAAAGGGTCATTAATGTGCAACGCATGTTGTGATACGGGACATTGTTTTTTAAGTTTCCATCCGAAAAAACCGTGAATTTTATTTTTAAATACCGAGTGCTTGGCGAAAGAATAGACACTACCTTTTTTTCAATTTACAAGTCTTGGTTAGACCCGGTCGGGGTTCGAACCCTCGACCTTCCACATACGAAACGAACACTACCACTGAGCTACCGTACTTGAAATTAAGTTTCACTAGTACTGGAAGTTTGCGTCTACTATTGTTGATTCTTCCGATTGTTCAACAAACTCGCTGTTCTGATAAAAAAAAACAACGTGCACTCGCGCATGTTCTTTTATTGTGATAGAATATTTTAAAATACGCTGTTCTGGAATAACCAACAGGCACTCGCGGTGTCGGGTTAATATTGTGTGTTGTATGCAGATACGATGTCGCAAATCATTCCAAACAAGACCGGTTCGTTTATTGTGATAGAATATTAATTCACCTCTGGTCATACCCGATTGATTATGAAAGTGCAGTTTAAATTTAATACACAGTTATAGGTCATTATAGACTATGAGATGAAATGAAAATGCAATTGAAAATATAATTTATGATCCAAAACTTACTCGGTTAATACGAGAAAAACTATAATCTCTCCAAGCATCAACAATGAACGTGCTATCATGTAGATTTTCTATATTATTAAATTCAAATTCTGATCATTAATGATTTGTCATTTACACATAATGGCTTCATATTGTTTAAATGTTATAAACGTTTTTTATCGGCAGGATTCATCAACAGTTTGCTGATTTAACATGATCTCGCTATTGAATAAAGCCAAAGATCGCTGCTCGTAATCTAATGTGTTTTCCCCGGGGAGCATCAAGGTTTGTTACCGTTTTTCAGACTAACTGTTACAATCTAAATTATCAGCAGGGATCATATATAATAGCACATAATGCATTTTGGCTTAAATTGTAAAAACAGAAATTAACAGATATATAAAAGTGTTTTTATTAAATGTAAAATAATTGAACATTGATGACCGTGATAGGAAAGCTCATAAACAAATTAAATCGGACTAAATTATCGCCAACAATATGCGACATACATGGTGTGTATCAGGCGTCGTAATTCCAGGTTCTTTGAAGATTAATAAAAAAGTAATATAAAATTAACTGATTATCATCTTCGGCTTTTAATGGTGAATTAATATTTCTATCCCCAAAGGAGAAAAAATGGGCACATGATTTGTCGACGGAAGCGTTTACACACATACCCAATATTTTTTATATAAAATAAATCCCGGTATTGCAATCGCGAATACAGAATATGGCACAAAACAAAAATAATAAGAACAAACACAAGATGCACACACATTGGGACCATTACTATGAAAATTTCAGTTCTCTTTGCTAGGGTCGGTTGTTTTCTTTAAGACACTGCGGTTTTCTCTACTATATCATAACTGATCGCCTTGATACAAATAAAACAAAATAAACAATCGTTGTGCGCCAAAAATGCGCCTGTCAGAGATATACCTACCAGAGATGCGCCTCCCAAAGATATACACTGTATTGTGATGTCATTTATTATAAACATTAGAAACAGCAATGTCAAAACACAACGGTTGCTAAGAGACACAAATCACGTGATAACACGTTTTAAATGTACAACATTGATTTGCCCGATTCACATTATCTTGGCATCAGAAAGTGTTACGGGAAATGAGGCCAGATGTCCCGAAAGGATAAGCACCTGCAGTCTAGCTAATATATCCAATTGTAATTTTGGATACAGAGACATCACACTTCACAACAATATTGTGGATTCCTCTTTCTCTCTTTTGGCATCTGTAGAGGGACACAAAAATTAATTACAATCTGCAACAAACGTTTTAGAAATCCTAATGATATTTGGTTCGAAAACTGTTTTTATATAGGTTAAATGTATTAAAGCAAAGGTTATTTTAAAGGTTTTCTAAAAAAGATATATTTTAAATCCCCATTTAAAGGTTTTCTAAAAAACAAACAACTAAGCAAAGATAGCTTTATTACAAAAGCAGACAACATTTTTCCAGGTAAACGGATTCATATCAAAGCAATTTGATTAAATTTTCTTTTAGTCGTTTAATGTTTGAACAATTTAATACGAAAATCTTATATAAGCATTGTACGATGACTTATATTAAAGTTTTATTACGGGATATCATTTGGTTGATGTATTCGGTAAATCAACCGTGACTTTGATACGAAGACTACCAAATATAGTTGGTTTTTGTTTATTATTATGTGACGTGTTTTAAGACATTAGATTTATATATACTCTTTTAATATATATATTTTACAACGTTAACTAAATCCGTTTTTATATGATGCAGTAGTACTAAGTTCAAAACTTTATTACCCTATCTAAGCGATTCCTAAACTGGAACAATATTTTGTCAACTTATTTTTTATGTTTATGCGACTACCAGTGTGTATATCTTACATGTAACTTTCTTACTAAATTATTCATATACATATTCAACGTTTTATATCTAACGATTGTACCTGGTTTTATCATAAAATTTATCAGTTTTGAATTTCATCGTTGCAAAGTTAACGGGTTAATATAAGCCATTGTGGCTTGTTCCTGAATCCTTTTCTATATTTCTATATGATTGTATATTGAATTATATGTTGTATATATTGGTTTTTTTCAAAAAAAAATATTGTTTAAGCTAGTACTGAGTTACGAGTAAGTGGATATCCTCTAACAACCATTATGGTTCAATAATAATAATAATAATAATAATAATAATAATAATAATAATATTTTAGACTGTACCGAAATAAATGGAAATATGACGTTTACTTAAACTATCTTAAATGCTACAGTTTAATACATGCTATTCCACAAACATGGAAGAATAGAATAAGATTGACAACCCGGCTGGAAACTGTAACAAATAACCTTCTAGCAATCCTAAAAAGTAATATTAAAATCAATACACCTTTCTATAAACTTATTTTGGAAAAGATAATTAAATCCTGAGGTAGAAAATAACAAAATGGGAGAGAAAACTCATCTAAGAGTCCAGAAATTGGGAAGATATATTCAAATCCCCATTTCAATATTGACTGACGATACAACTTTACAATCGGTACAATTTAGAATAAACTACAATATTATGTATACAAATAGTAAGTTATATAAATGTATTTAATGTGAAAGTCAACTCCGTACATTTTGTTTTGAAACGAAGGGGACTGTTCAACATCTGTTTCATGAATGTTTCTACATTGTATATTGAAAATATATGATACGGATATTTACATATGTTACATAAAAATATCAGTAGTAATTGACAAAAACATTGATTCTTTCCTATCTGACTTGAAAGACGAACCTTTAAGTATAATTAACTTATGTTTTTTGATTGTTAAAAAGTATGTAAGTTTAGGGTATGCGTGATTGTAAAAACGACGGTAACCCTAGTGTCTGTTATCTCAGTATGCCAATCGATGTATCGCGGGATACATATAATAATAATAATAATAATAATAATAATAATAATAAATAATGAATAAATAAATATTTAATAAATATTATTTAGTTTCACTTGCTATCAATAAGCATGCCGCGGCTTGAAAAATTATCAAATAAATATTTCTTGAAAATGCACAATGAAAACACAAAAATTGGACATTTCATTAAAAAAAAAGCTTATCTGGATGTGGTTTGAACCACTTAGTAAAGAATATAATCATTTAGGTATTCTACAAAATGTCTTCTTCCGTAGTGGACATAGAATAGATCGAATGTGTGACAAAGGAAGGAAAGCTTATTTTGCCATAACTGGAGTCGGTAAAAGTGAAATAAACCCTATGGTGTTATGTGACTTATATGGAAAAGTAGTAATTCCTACTGTCTTATATGGTTCTGAACTATGGAATAATCTTAAGCAATCCGACATTAAAACACTCAATACCTTCCAACATTTTGTTGCTAAGCATATTCAGGATTTTCCTCGTAAAACACGCTCAGACATGTGTGAAAGTATGTTGGGACTTCGCCGTATCACCGCTGAAATTGATAGAAGGAAACTACTTTTCCTTCATAAACTTTGTTCTTTGGACTCATCAATACTGACTAAACAGATCTTCTTACAACGCCTTCATTCGTTTATTGCAAATCCATCACTGCAGTCAAAAGGATTCATACCAGATATATTTAAAGTTTTGAACAAGTATTCACTCACCAACATCGTCACTAATTACGTACTTGATAACACTATGCCAGAAAAATTAGTTTGGAAACACTTTATAACAGATACTATAAATGAGTTTGAATTTAATCAATGGACATTTAGAACAATACAGGATCCCGACTTTACACGTTTTCGGTTCCTTCACTCTGGATATTCACCTGCATCCGTCTGGCAATTTCCAACAAACTATCATGAACTTTCCTTATCAAGATATATTGCTAAGTTATGGATTATTCCTTCAACTTGTCATGTGCTGTTTTTTTTAATTTCTATTAAAATAATGCATTCAAAAACAGCACAAGTTGTCATGTGCTGTTTTTGAATGCATTATTTTAATAGAAATTCAAAAACAGCACATGACAAACTTATAACAACATTTATAATTGTGAAATCTGTGGTGGTGTTTATACCGATATTTATATTCATATTTTATGTTTCTGTCCGTCTGTATCTGAAATAAGAGATAAATTCTGGAACACTCTTACTGATGTTTTCGGAGTAAGCGTTAACGCCGAGCTTCATAACTGTTCTGACAACCAATTATACGAGATGCTACTGTGAACAACACCTACAACCCTGATCGGAAATAATGATAACGCTCATCTTTTTAGAAGACTGTTATAGGCTTATACAAGCAACCTGTGCTTGCTATTATAGACTTCTAAAGCCCAGTGAAAACACCTAGTTCGCTCGGTCAGATCATACACATATCTAAAACGCAATAACATTATATATATGTGTGTGTATATGTGTGAACGTATGTATATATATATCATAATGAAGTAACTAATTACGTTATGAATTAATTAAGATATAGTTGTTCCTTGCTTTATAGTTCCATTACTTCATTAATTATTATTACTTTGTATATATTTCATATATTAATATCTTGAATGTATTATAAATATAATCTCTAACTAGAGGAAATAAATATTGAATTGAAAAAAAGTTTAAATTGTTCCAATTTTTTCAACTCTGACCTACATGGTAAAATTATTTAGAAAAAGTAACCGTATTATTTGGTTCTCTGACTTTTTAATGGATTTTATAAATTTTAATTTGATGCTTTTCAGCAGGGGGCAACAAACTTCAGTCTGGTTAACGGAAGAGGTTAAGAAAACCGTCACTCAACTGTTTACCATATATTTGGATTTTCGCTTTAAATGGGTTAAAATTCTATCGCTGATCAAGTGCCTATTACTTCGTCAAACAAACGTCCGTATTTTATCGCTCTGTTGCCCTATGCTTTTCCCAAATGTCTACCTACCGCCGTTGACAATCAATGTTACTTCCGTAAATCCTACGCCGCTTCAAAAACCTAACAAAAATAAATGACAAACAATAAATAATATAGGGTTTGACCAATTTAGCATAATTTATTGGGTTTTTTTTTGTTTTTCAATATATATTTTTAAGATTTTTTTTCTATAATATTTATTTGTTAAGTAAGTAAACGATTCCGTTGCTTTTAAAAGTTGATTTATACTTATATACGTGTAAGTTAATGGTCCTGTCGACACTTATATACGTGTTAATTAACTTTTAAAAGCGGATTCTTAAATTCCACACATCCTGCAAGAAAAAATTGAAAGGTGCAATTATTTCTGAAGAAACTTTGATATATTTTCATTCTATAATTGATACCACTTTAAAACAGTTACTTAAAATGTAAATTAAATAACCTTTTAAACAGACATAGCGTTAACGTTAATGCAAACTGGCTAATGTTACAGACATTTTTTTCTGTTTTAGCAAGCTAAGTTACATCACAAATTTTATACAAAACATACGAACAGTAGAGGCCTGTCGAAAGTTTAACACGAGCTAACGAAAGGGATTCAAAGCTCGACTTCAGAGTGACAAACAGTTTCAGTATTCTTTTGCATCTGTGACCTTGACCATTAAACCCATGTCCGCTGTCAATGCTAGCTTGACTACGACTCGAACAAAGTTTAGTAACGCGCGCCACATTCCCCCTTTCCCTTTATCGATTCAATTACCTTAAATCGAAACCACCAGGTTCCATCCTGGGCGCAACCTGTTGGTCGTCCACTTCCCAGGGCAGGATGAGCCCCCAGTTGTAACAGGAAAGAGAACAAATGCAACGGCCAAACCGGGACTCGAACCCCCCCCCCCATACCGACGTTCTACCCACAGAGCTACCCGGTCACCTATCGAGTCCGGCCCGCCACATATGGATAGGAGTTGCCGAAAAGCTGTGGTGATATAGTTAATAAGGAAGACTCAATATGAGTTGTCGTGCCTAATTTCCGAGACAATTAATTGTCATGTGCTACTTTTGAATTATATTATTTCATAAAAATTCAAAAGTAGCACATGACAGAGCAGCTTAGTGCATCTTAGCCAGTAATCGGCCAAATTCGTGATGTTATAATCGGCGTGTTTTTTTCTTCTTAATCTTTGCCCTGTTTGTTTGCATCATTGACTTGCGACTTGTGTGAATATCGTCTTTTAGTGTTGGATGTTGTCAAGGAAATGCATGTTTTTAGTCTTTTTTGTACAACTATTTTACGTTAATGGCGACCATCTTGGTTTTCAGAGGTCCCTGTGGACAGATCTTACAGTAGTCTTCCATACTTCCTTTTTTAACGGTTCTATTTTACATAATCTGTAAAAGATTACACAAGTCGACGAGTAAGAGTAATGGTGTCTAACTTCCCAGTCAAGAATATTTCAATTATATCGAGACGTCGCTAGCTATAGGCGACGGTGCTGAAATTTGCCTGTGCGTTGCGCTGATGACATTTTATAGCAAGGTTCTTTATCGTGCCAAGCATAGCTAAGAATTGGTCATTTTGCACACTGATTCATTCACGCAGCAACTGATGTTATGTGTGCAAATTGTCCAATTCTTTCATACTGTCATGTGCTACTTTTGAATTTTTATGAAATAATACATTCAAAAGTAGCATTGTCATGTGCTACTTTTAAATGTATTATTTCATAAAAATTCAAAAGTAGCACACGCCAATACTTTTAATTCAATTTATAGAACATTTTCACCCACAAATCAACAATTTTAATGACAATATGAATGAAATTTGTCAAAATAAAGACACAATTTAATATTTCTTATAACATTTATTAATTCAATGGAAATATCAAAATCAATATAATTCTTTAAATATCAGCGCTCACAGGCATGAATTCATCCTGAGAGAGAGAGAGAGAGAGAGAGAGAGAGAGAAGAGAGAGAGAGATTTTAAACTCTAAAAATCTTATAGTCATGTACATGTATACGCGGTCATGATTCCTTGGAAGAAAATTATGTTGTCATTGCAAATGCCAGGTTACTAGGTCAATTGCATATGCATAATTATCATTTTTTTAAAACCGTGAAATAAATGTCCTGTACAATTATCAATTGATTCTGATACGTCTGACATAACATTTGACGAGTACGGATGCCTGTTTTTCTGTTTTAATCCCCCGTCTTTCGAAGAAAGAGTGGGATATCAAATTGGAGTTTCCGTTCATCCGTCTTTCCGAAATTCTTGTCTGCACAAATTCTCTGAAACTATAAAGCACTATTTCACGAGACTTGGTGCAAAGCATCAACGTTGATAGATACGCATATCGTTAACCGGAGTTGCTTTGCTCATTTTCCCGAGAGTTATTGCCCTTTGAAACAAGTGCAATTCACAAAAAGAACCTGCTGGCGGGGGATCCCAATTCACTGAATGTACTTATCTTTCCTTTTTAAGGGGGTTACCATGCCATGTTGCATTGAAAAAATAAAAACATATTTGAAAAAATTCTACATGGCATATATCTTGCTCTTCTAATTTATGATGGTAAGAAAATCCCAGGCGATTTTTTAAAATTCAAGTAACAATTTAAATAATAATTTGTGTGACTGTTTGAGTTATTAAGCAGCTATCTGTGTCATAAAACCAGGGGCGTAGCCAGGCGTACGTTTGTACGCAAAAACGTCCACATCGTTTTCGCAAAAAACAATGACTTTGCCGGCATGGCAAAACAATTGAAACTATTGATAACCAGGAATTCGATCGGGAGGTTCAGCGATAGAAAGCCAGGTGGGCTGAACTCGACGACAGTCCGTCAACGCTGGTCAACACGTTACATGCAATACGAAGGCCCGAGCTGTATCCATGCATATACCGAATTATTGAAATTCTCCTATCCATGCCAGTGTAATCCGCGTCTGCTGAAAGGTCATTCAGCGTTATGCGGCGTCTCAAGACTTACTTGAGGTCCACTATGACCGGCGAGAGGTTTTCCTCATTGGCCCGCATTCATTCTTACAGGGACACCGACATCGACATAAACAAAATCATTGAGGAATTTGCTGGAAGGAAACAACGAAGACTTGCTTTCAACTGACTTTATCTGGTTGTTCTCGCACATAATCATGATCTAACTCTTGTGCCTAGATACGAATGCCTGTTAACAATTACATTAAAGACTTTCTATTAGCCATTCGTCACGTTTCATTATGTATTAATGCAATAAAGAATGATTCCCAAAACGCCGAGCTATCCGCCTATAGGAATATATACGTAAGAAACTAGGTTACACCCTTTTCAGGCCTCTATACCCGTCACTACTTCGAGGCCAAGTACAAATCTCTGTGTAAATATATACGTTGCACATGAATAACATTTTACGTTTTTTATATTGACGTGTGTGGAAGCTGACTTTACTGGATAGTTAGCTGTCTAACTTATGTAAATGTTTGTTTTTCTGCAACAAAGTGTAGCGCTACTGTCATTGCCATTACTTTGCTAGCACAAAAACAAAAACTCAGGTGTCACAATGACTTGTTTTATTTTGCGTCATAATGCGTATACGTTGTGTCTTTGATTTGGGCCATCATACTTGTATTTACTAGATGAAATCAGTGATAGAAGGCATTAAAAAAAACTCAAGTTGTTAGAGCCACACATGCTTCAGAGTGCATGCTTGACACCTGTGGAGCATTTTTCAGACCACATAGTGTTGCTAATATTTCATGGTAAAGACCAGTTTAAAGCTTTGTCAAGAGCAGTCCTAACACAAAGCTTTTAGAATTAGTGCTGTGGACTTTACTGATATATCCTTTGTTACAAGATGCTACGTCCAGTCAATGTATAATAGTCATCATCAGAAAGGCCATTTGTATAATCGAAATCAATTTTTCTACTTTAACTATAAAATATTCTTATTCGACAAATCGCAGGTTCATGATATTCAGTCGTGTCCAGCTAGTGACATTCATCACATGAAACCTACCCTATGGCCTTTCTTCGTGCGACGATTGCACTTAAAAAGTTTTTGGCATTTTATTTTCTAGTACGTGTTCAACATACACGAAACACACGGGAAATGACAAGTGGCCTTAAACTGGATTGTAATGTCGTTATATATATTGTATGTATAAAACAAATATACGTGCATGTCTTTCTTTCTGTTATGTTATTTGTGGCATAAAAAATAATATTGCATTTAAATTCCGACACAAAGTAAGATAAAAAATAAACAAAGCCGTAAAATATACATTTTATTAAAATAAAATAAGTTGAAAAATAAAATTGTAACTTTGGGATTCGAACTAACAACGTAAGACTTACTGGTACCTACGTATATCCACTACACCACGCAGGTAATGGTTGACAAGAAGGTTTATTAATATCAAGTACGAGTATAGTACGGTATATTTAGAGGTAACATTGGGGTAACTCTCTAAACATTGATTTTTACAAAATTCAGTATCAGCGCATATCTCTCCATTAACCATACTTTGCATATCTAACAGTAAAATAATATAGTTTTTATATTCAAAATATCTTTAATGGAGAGGCATGCGCTCTATATGTATTTATTAAAAACTTGTTGATTTTCACTGACTTGTTCCATGTTTGTATAGAGTTCTACGGAGACAAACCTAATGGATTACATGAGTTAAACATATAATGCAATACTTCACTGAGAATTTTGCCATATAAACTTTTACATAATGATAGTAGCTTTAGGTTTTTTCACTATCAATATGTATTCAACATAATTTTAAATTTTGAATCCTATAGGCGGATAGCTCGGCGTTTTGAGTATCATCCTTTACAAATATATTTCCTCTCCTCTGTTTAACCTCACCATTATATTAATTGAACTTCCATTTTAACTTTCTCAATTATTGAGTGTGTTGTTTTCGTAGTGCTTATGCCATACAACATCAGATCCCCTTGTACCTCGTCTTCAGGTTTAAGAATGAACCAGTCCTCAAAAGAACGACAAAAACTGCCACAGCATAGCATAAAATTATAAGAAAAATTCTGATAAATAGCGCCCTGGAGGGCCGAAAATTCGCATCAGGGCGGCCACAAACCCCCTGCCCTCTTTAGGCGTCCACATCATAAACACCCCAGCTACGCCCCTGGCTGTGGACTTTACTGATATATCCTTTGTTACAAGATGCTACGTCCAGTCAATGTATAATAGTCATCATCAGAAAGGCCATTTGTATAATCGAAATCAATTTTTCTACTTTAACTATAAAATATTCTTATTCGACAAATCGCAGGTTCATGATATTCAGTCGTGTCCAGCTAGTGACATTCATCACATGAAACCTACCCTATGGCCTTTCTTCGTGCGACGATTGCACTTAAAAAGTTTTTGGCATTTTATTTTCTAGTACGTGTTCAACATACACGAAACACACGGGAAATGACAAGTGGCCTTAAACTGGATTGTAATGTCGTTATATATATTGTATGTATAAAACAAATATACGTGCATGTCTTTCTTTCTGTTATGTTATTTGTGGCATAAAAAATAATATTGCATTTAAATTCCGACACAAAGTAAGATAAAAAATAAACAAAGCCGTAAAATATACATTTTATTAAAATAAAATAAGTTGAAAAATAAAATTGTAACTTTGGGATTCGAACTAACAACGTAAGACTTACTGGTACCTACGTATATCCACTACACCACGCAGGTAATGGTTGACAAGAAGGTTTATTAATATCAAGTACGAGTATAGTACGGTATATTTAGAGGTAACATTGGGGTAACTCTCTAAACATTGATTTTTACAAAATTCAGTATCAGCGCATATCTCTCCATTAACCATACTTTGCATATCTAACAGTAAAATAATATAGTTTTTATATTCAAAATATCTTTAATGGAGAGGCATGCGCTCTATATGTATTTATTAAAAACTTGTTGATTTTCACTGACTTGTTCCATGTTTGTATAGAGTTCTACGGAGACAAACCTAATGGATTACATGAGTTAAACATATAATGCAATACTTCACTGAGAATTTTGCCATATAAACTTTTACATAATGATAGTAGCTTTAGGTTTTTTCACTATCAATATGTATTCAACATAATTTTAAATTTTGAATCCTATAGGCGGATAGCTCGGCGTTTTGAGTATCATCCTTTACAAATATATTTCCTCTCCTCTGTTTAACCTCACCATTATATTAATTGAACTTCCATTTTAACTTTCTCAATTATTGAGTGTGTTGTTTTCGTAGTGCTTATGCCATACAACATCAGATCCCCTTGTACCTCGTCTTCAGGTTTAAGAATGAACCAGTCCTCAAAAGAACGACAAAAACTGCCACAGCATAGCATAAAATTATAAGAAAAATTCTGATAAATAGCGCCCTGGAGGGCCGAAAATTCGCATCAGGGCGGCCACAAACCCCCTGCCCTCTTTAGGCGTCCACATCATAAACACCCCAGCTACGCCCCTGAAAACCATTGGCACTACATATGTTGGTGAGAAGAGAATATGAATAAGTGCCGTACCAAGTGTACTTTAAACTTGCTGGTTAAAGCAATTCATTACGGACGATTAAAACAGTTGGATGTATATACCACTGAATGTACAACGTAGCAACTTCTAACGAAGTCAAACGCCTAATGAAATCCAGAATCCATTAAGTGTCGAAATTACAACGCCTATTGAAGTCCGGACTTCATCAGACGCTGACAATGTCGACCATCAGACGCTGACAATGTCGACGCCCAATGAAGTCACCAGAAGAGAAGCCAAATACAGTCGTTCAATTTTGAGAATGATTTTATTTTTTAAAATTGTAATACGAAAAAGACTTCTCTTCTGGGGCCTCAATCTTTAGACTTCATTAGGCGTCGAAATTGTCAAAGTCTAATGAAGTCTGAACTTCATTAATAACTCGTTGTAATTTCGACGCCTAATGAAATCTTAACTTCATTAGACGTTGGGGTTTATTATAAGTCGTTACAGTGCCAACTACAGCGTAGCAATGTTGTACTTAAACCGGGTAGACAAGACCAGAATATTTGAAGGCTGATGTTTGTAGAAAAAAAGTATCAAAAATAATTTGGGGTACTGTAAACGTATTTAATTTCGCGTGTGTTTATTTTTGCGCTATCAAAAATTTAGACCTATCCGCGTAGTTAAATTTTAGCGTTTTTTTAAATGTGCACTAATACACAATAGGCATAATATAATTTTCGCTTGGTATTAATTTTCGCGCAAAACAAACGACCTCGAAATAAGCGAAAATTAGTACACCGCGAAAATAAATACGTTTATAGGATATATTTTATGAATTTCTTGTTTTGAGGAATGGAAAGTGAATTTATTTGCTTTAGTTGCTATTATTTTTTACAACTTAATTAATATTGTGAAGTTGTTGGACTTTTAAGTGAAAGAATATGAGTATGGCATTATACATCAATCAAAAACAAACATACAAGTTCAACCAAATTTAAGGTAGTAACACTAGAAGGCTAGCACTAATAATATAGCGCATCAAGTTGACCTGGCTGTTTGACCTTTTAATTGGACTAATGGACTGCGTGATCTAGGTAAGACAGCATGTTCAATCACCATAAACACCCGGTACCCAATATCGCTATCATCTGTATCTTTATATATTAACTTTGTACAGCCCCTAAATTACACAATAGATACAAATGTATGTCTGTTTGAATATTCAAATTTAAGGTCAAACGACCAGGTCAAACTTGACGTACTATGATTGTTGAGTAGAGTGCAAACCACGTAGCAATCTATATATTATGCATCGTTCAAAATGATGTGAACATACTGAAATTAATCAAAGTTAACGCATAAATAACTAATTGAAAAACGGCAGGTGTGATAAAACTGCACTTTTTTTAGCACTTCTTTTAAAATTTTGATACATATTCGAAAAACTGTCAAGATGTTTTGCATTTTAATCTATCATGTTTCCCCAGCAAGTAAAGATAAAATGAACAGTTTTGCAATTTTGATTTACTAAAAAGTTCGTCAAAGTCTTAGGTTTTTGTGGTTTTTAATGGTTTTCATGCACTTTTTCTACACAAAAACCGTTTCTGTTTACATCCTGCATCAGACAGTCTTCAGTATACTTTTGGTGCATTGGTTTCATTGATTAACCTATAGCTCTTGGACTAGCCAGTTACTGATCCATTAAATCGCGGAGAATTCGTGTATTTTAGAATTCTCAGACATCTTTCGGACAAACATGTACACACGATAGTTACTTGGAGCATGGGTAACCACAGATGCCAATATCTTTTTATCAATTACAATGAAATTGGCAATGTTATAATGACCTGCGTTTCCTTATATGAAACATAGAGAGAGCCAGCCGTGGTATACATCGCTGTTTTGTTTTAATGACGTACCCCCTTGCTTATATTATGACGTCATGCGATGTGTCGCGAACAATGGTTGTGACATAATTTTCATTCATAAAATCATTTATTTCAATGGAGGTAAATTCAACAGCCGCATTGTTTCAATGGATTTTTTTGAAAATAGATAGTAAAATGTACTTCCGAAGAGAGAGTTCACGCTGTTTATTTCAATCCATGTTAGAATTGAAATGATCATTATTTACCCGTGGTATATCGTCGAATAATACACGGGCCGTCGTTAACATGCGGCGAATATATCACTCGGTGGCAAAGCATGTGAACTCCTGCCCGTGTATTATTCGACGATGTACCACGGGTAAATATTGATTATTTCTTAAGCATCCAGCGTAAGGATAGTGACACTGGATCTTGTACCGGTAACAGTGTTAAACACACTGTGTAGAATCTTACGCCGGTACACTGTAAGACAGAAAATTCTCACACCTGTGACATGGAAATTTATCCCTTTTTATTACCCATGTGGGATTTCCTTGTCTCACCCTGGGGTTGAGACAGGCTACACGCTGAATTTCCCGCGTAGTTATACCTGCTCTGGATTTATCGTTGAGGGGACTTAATAAGTTGTGAAAAGTTCCGAAGTTAACCAACAATTTCTCAACGTCACAATCACTTACACGCGCTTAATTGATGACGTCATAATCATTTTATGTGAGAACGTCCACAAAAATTGATTACGTCATTTTCAGTAGGCACGGATGGTGACATGAAAACTGAACATTTGATGCAATTTTTTGTTTACAAATCATGTTTTATGTTGCAAATGTGTGAGAAAAAGAATCCTACACCAGTAAGAGGGCAAGACAGAGATAACTCAAACTCGGATGAATATTTTCAATGTCCAGAACTCGCTGAAGCTCGTTCTGGACAGAAAATATTTATCCTTGTTTGAGATATCTCTGTCTTAATCTGTTATCGGTGTAAGATTTTATTACTAGTAATCTCCAACGACCTGTCCAGAACGAGCTATAGCGGGAAAGCCAGTAATCGTAATTGAAGAACATAGTTTCACCAAACATTTTCAAAAATAGTTGTTTAATACGATGGCAATTTAAATAATTGACACAAAAGGACTAAGGGATTTTAAATTTTTAAAAAGTTGGTGGCGGAAATATTATATTGGTGCAAAAACGCTAAATGGCGCAAACTGATTTTACTCATTAAAACTCGGGCACAAATAACGCAAATCAATAGGTAATGAATAAGCACGTATAAGTTCTGAGCTGAGAATTATATCAGTCCTCATAAAGTCTTTACGATGCATTTAAAAGTACACGTGTGTCGACAAAATAGTTCAGTAACTCATCTGATTCGACAGATTCATGCATATTGACCTTTTTTGATAAACAATTTTAAACATGTCCGTCTGTTGACAGATTCTTGTGAAATTAAAACCGGAAATGTTTGTTTACATAAACTATTACTATATATCTATAGTAATAGATAGAGAATTGGTTTATAATACACATAGGGGTATTCGATAACACTTATCTTTGATCTCATGTCTACTAGTACTACTATAGGTTGGGTGTCTGGTAGGATAAATAGGTAACCATTTGTTGTGAAAATACACCCGGAATTTTAGAAGTACCTTAACCGAGAGGTGCATTTTTGGTCCCCATTGTATTGTAGCTTGCACTTCCGGAGCACCCGGTCTCACTTCCCTGGTAGATGTTCACGTGTTTCATTTAATTTCTAAGTTGCAAAGTTTTTATTTAAATTTCTAATTGTGATTTAAACATGGACCAGTATGTTTGTATTTAATTGCACTGTGTGCGTTTTGTAATTTTAAATTCTTATGACACACACACACACACACACACACACACACACACCAAATAATAATAATAAAAATAAAAATTTACACACGAGTCGACAACAAGCCAAGAGAAAAGGGTAGGAGTTTAAAACTGAATTTATTTAATAGATTAACAATAAAGTGGACAAATAACTATTTAAGACTATATATTCAAAACTTTGAATTTTTGTTTTTTGCCATTAGGATGGTCTTAAGCCATATTCCTGTATATTTCTTAACAATCTTGAAATTTTATATCTTAACGGAATACATTTTCTGTGGTTAAAGTATTGTGAAATATTATAGCCTCTCTTATCAATTTCGAGTAGCACTTAGTGGTAGATTTCATAAGGCAATAATAATATCTGATTTACGCTCCTTGTATTGGAAACTAGGATTGTTGTCCATAGTCCAATAGAAAACTTGGATTTGTGAATTCTAAAATCAACGAAATCGTTAAAAAGTCAATTATATCGTGATATGGCATCAGTCTAAAATACGTAGTAACTGCCTTGTGACACGCGCAGTCATGTGACACCCACCAACGGCCTACCTTTTAATATATAAGGGGATGTAATGCTATCATGTACATATTGATTTAAGACCGTTTTATCAAATCCTCGTTTGAAGTTGGAACTTGAATGCCACAAGGTCCAAACTGGTGGAAAAGACAATAAGAAAAGTTTCAAACGAATTTATTAAAAAGACAGAAATAATCATGGAAATATGTAAAAGTTGCAGGATTATAGTCACTTTAAGTTTTGCATTAGTTTTAATTACAAGTTCCCAGGCTTGTTTTATACGGAATTGTCCGCCAGGTGGAAAACGGAGTATGGACCTTTTACCACGTGCTTCAAGACAGGTAAGAGATTCAGATATGTTACGATATTTTCGTTGTCTAATTTTTCTTGCGATTAAGAATATACTAATATAACGAATGTTAAGTTTAAATGATTTTTATTCACAAAATACAATGATACAATAACATACATACATGAAACATAGTGAAAAGGATTCGAGAACAAGAACAAGGTCTTGTGTAAACTCGTCTCCACGAATGTTTGATATCATAAACCATTTTTTAAAAAACAATTTATTATTAGATGCATCGAAAATAATGACAATATCATGTTTAAATGTATTAAATAATAAAATTTAAAAAATATATCTGGACATGGCAGTAGTAATATGGTTTATCACTTTAGTTACCCCTATCAAAACAAGCAACGCGATAATCTGATTTTGTTCATTTTTACTGCAAATTTAGTATAATTGTATCATTGAAATTCAGACTGACCAATCTGAGGGATTTGTCCGTTTTTGACAGATTTGTACCATAAAAACGGATAAACGGACGGATAAAATTAAAAGGTCAAATTAGACAGATTTTTCCTATTTTGACAGGTTATTTTAAATTATAAGTATCAATTTTTAAAAATTTTTGATTGGAAATTGTACCAAAATCAAACACTTAACGATAAAAAATACCAATATGGTAACTTTGCGCACTAAAAATCAAATAAATAGAATTGATTGGTCAGTTTGGAAATTACTTATCTTCACTGTTGATTTCATATTTAAAGAAGATTTCTTTTTCATTTGTGAACATTTTATGTGCTTTTAATATAAAACGGGTTTGTTATACACTAATTTAATTATAATCATGTAATGCGCAGATTTTCATATGCTTAAACTGGGTGGTCGCTGATGTTTTAAATTTACAGTTGACTCTCGTTATCTCGAACTCGACGGGGAAATGCAAAAAGTTCGACTTATCCGGAGTTCGAGATAACCGATGTTAAAAACGACAACAAAAGGGAAGTAACTCGTACACGCCTACCGGAAGTCGCTTCCGGTTTCATCTTGTCAAACTGTATATTGCCATTTTCTCCTATATCGTATGTATTCAAACATGATATATAAAAACTGCATTATTTATTATTTGTATTAATATTTGAGAATGTAGTATATAAAAAATCGGGAGATTATCTGTTACTCGTTATTAGCCGACAAATAGTGGAGTCCGCTTTGGTCTCCATACCAGTTTCACTTTGTGTACTTTAATCACCCCAAGCTTCCGGTTGTATTGAGTAATGTTCACATCACACGCGTTTGGAAGCCATGTTCAGCTTGGCAGTAATTATGACACCTGCTAATCTCCTTGATGGTTTAATGGCTTATGCAAGGGATAATAATTAAGGGCTTAAGGAAATTGGGAGGTCAGTGCAATGTTGTAATTTTAAAATCAACACGAGGCCGACAGTCAAATATTTTATTTGTGTCGGAATGTGTTTTTTCTACCAAGAAATCTGTAGGCGCTGACAAATTTGATTTCTCAAAATTTTTTGTTCGAGTTAAGAAATTAATTTTCCAAAATTTTTTGTTCGAGTTAACAAATTTAATTTCCCAAAATTTTTTGTTCGAGTTAACGAGTGTAATTTTCCTAGGATTTTCATTCAAGGGGACGAAAATACTGTTCGACATATCCGATAATTCGAGATATCCGAGTTCGAGATAACCGGAGTGATTTTGGTTTAATAAACAACAACTCTGTTCGGACTTTTTAAAAAAGTTCGAGATATCCGGTAGTTCGAGATATCCGAGTTCGAGATAACGAGATTCAACTGTATTTTCACATAATAGAATTAAATTTATTTAAACAACTGACATTAAATTCAATTAGCCACAAAGACATTGAAAATTAAAGTAGATTTTCTTGTCAATACTTGGCATGGTGTGTTGAGTACAATAGCTTTAGGACTTTGTCACTTTAACAGTTTTGTCACAGCAGCGGGCGATTAATGTAGAGTTTAAAACGCTTTGAATGCTTTTAAGTGTCTCGAAAAATTTGAAAAAAGTTTGTAAAGTGATCTTAACATTCTAGGAAAATTTGATACTGAATTGAGATGTATGTGAGCGTTTAATAGTTGCAGGTCAATGTTGCTACGACACTACATGTAGGAGAAACAATTAGGGATTATTTTTGGATTTTACAAGGATTTACATAAAAATTGTGTTGCCTACTATTTTTATATGAAATGTTAAAACTATGGTATTTGAATAAATATAAAAGTAGCGACATTTTTATATTTTAAACTGATATAATTTTTATTGAAGTTTTCATTATCAAAAACATACCATCTCAAATGTATCAGTTTTACAGTACGTCAATACCATCTGACGTCATCGTGAATATATAACCTAAATAAAAAAGGCAATGCGACCATTTTATTTCATATTTATAAATTAAAATCTTAGCATATGACAAAATGGTCTAAAAAGTTCTTCTACATATTTTAACTCTTTTTTGATTTATTTATGTTTTTGAATTTATTAATTTGTTTTATGAAATTTTGACGACTTCCTGTAATACTTTCTCTATAATTATCTTTTATCTTTTGTTAGGTTTTGGCTTTTAGAATAGCGTTAACATCAATATAAGAGTCAACTTTCTCTCCCACATATATATATTGGCTCAATTTTGTTTCTTAAAGTCTTAATTTCATTTTCCGAGCGTTATGCGTAGCTCTCTCTCTCTCTCTCTCTCTCTGTATTACCAAATCTCTCTCTCTCTCGATCGATGTATTCCCAAATAGGAAACTGGAGTGCCCGGAGAAAACAATCGGCCTCTCATCTGTCCTGAGTGAGATTTAAACCTAGGTGGTGAGAGACAAGGTAATCCCTAAGCGCTCACTTTTGGTCACTACTCCCCTGAACTCCATATAAATAGTCTGAACAAATGTAATAGTTTACGTTGTTAAAACAGAGTTTTCTAACATATATCGATTTATCTGTTTTGTAATAGTACAGGTGTGAAATCAAGATGAAATAGATTAAAATGTTACAGGTATGGAATTAAAATACTAGAGAATCAAAGTTTAAGTTTTATTGATAAGAGAACGACGTTGTTATCTTAAGTTTCAATGATTGTTTACTAACTAAAGGTAAATTATCATTTATCTCACAGTAAGCTTTCTAGCTGTTCTACCAGGATAAACTTGACAACAAATGCCATAGGGAGTGATTTTGCGTGAATACATGTACAGAGCAGACCCCGGTTTCACAATCATTCCTTAGCTAAGATTTTCCTTGACTTAAATTTAGCCATTTTTGGTTATCACTTTTTGGAAATGCTGATGAATATTTTTGTAAAAACTAAATGCAAATGTTTTAATCTAGAAGTGACCTTACAAATGACACCTTAATTTTCTGAATATCTTGAAAATTAACAAAATTATAAAGTTTTGAAATTTAGCAAAATTTAAGTTAAGGAAAATCTTAGCTAAGGAATGATTGTGAAACTGGGACCAGGACTGTCGAAAGTTGAACACTAAGCTAACGAATGAGTGCCTAAAGAAAGTTAATCTCGGCCTATATCTCACCAGCTGCTGTCTCTTTCTTGGTAGCTTTTTGTCCACTAGATATCCATATCTCTGCCACTCAGCAGCCGTGCTTTGACTCTTTTTCCGACATTTAGCCAAGTGTTAAACTTTCTAAAGTTACTGTATGTCAATCTTTTTAACACGTTTTGGATATAAGTTATTGAAATTATCTCCAGTTGTACTATTTTGTCTTTTTTAAAATGAGTGCTTACTTAAATTTAAAAATCTTAAAAATCATTGTAAATGCTTAATATTTTGAGTGAAAAAGGCTAGCAATATTATGTCCTTTGAACAATCAAATTCAAATTAATAAAGCTATTGTTGTAAAAGTGACACCTTACTTATAAGGACATCACCAATGCAAAGTCTGCTGCATGTAGCTTTGATGTTTAGAGGTTTGGGTTAAGGAAAACATTCGGATATATTGAAAATGGTCCCGGATTTTGGGTTAAGAAGAGCATGCAGATATATTTAGATATATTGAAAATTGTCCTAATGTACAGATTACCGATATGACCATATGTTTTTTCATCACAGACTAGTAATAACCTCCCAAATGTCTTTTGTTTTGTGATCCTAAAAATTTGTAGGATGATAGACCAATGGAACGGCCCCGTCATGTTATGTTTAAGTACATACTGGTAAACTGTCCTTTGAACAATTAGATTAGAAATAAAGTACATGTATAATACCACTTAACGTACACATACAAACAATGGCAGTTCTTATACATTCGGTTCAATCATACGCAGAAATCGAGGCCCGATCTGAAGGGTTATCTGCCCCTACATTAGAAGTCGTCCTATACTGACCATCTCAGGTGTGATATACTTTACAGTTATAAAGGTAGTTCAGTCGACCGTGACCTGTTAGATAATTCCAATCTGGGAGAGCAATAAGTGATTATAGATCAACAAAAATCCAATCGGGGTTTTTAGATGTCTGGCTAAACGCAGACGGATTATAATCAGTATTTAGACACTAGTGACCTGAATTCATCTCGTAATGAAATGATGAAAAAAATTAACATGCATATGTACTAGCTTATTGAAAATTTAAACGAAATCATAATTTTATAAATGTTTCAAGTATTTGTTTTAAATACGTTTTGTCGGAGTCTTATATGCTTACTCCAAGTTTAAATAAAAATTAAATCAGCGTTTTTAAATATTCCATTCTAGCTATATTGATGTTTTATATAAATAAATAAATAAATAAATAAAAATAAATAAATAAATAAATAAATAAATAAATAAATAAAAATTGATAAGATGTTTTCTTAGCATCAACAATGCAATCTAGCAGAGATTTAAATAATAAATCTTCGTTTTTTTAAACATTTCATTTTAGCTTGATTATAAATAAATAAATAAATAAATAAATAAATAAAAATTGATAAGATATTTTCTTAGCATCAACAATGCAATCTAGCAGAGATTTAAATAATAAATCTTCGTTTTCTAAAACAATTCATTTTAGCTTGATTATAAATAAATAAATACTATGATTTTTCTTATGTTTATTTTTTATAACTAGATGATTTGATATTCATCTAATTGAACCGACAAATCCAATGCTGAATAATATTTTATTTTATTTTATTTTATTTTATTTTATTTTATTTTATTTTATTTTATTTTATTTTATTTTATTTTATTTTATTTTATTTTATTTTATTCATCGACCTGAACTGTGAAAAGAATGCAACATAAACCTGGCACTGGTAAGGACAAAGCCATGTGTAACGTTTTGGAGAGAGAGAGAGAGAGAAGAGAGAGAGAGAGAGAGAGAGAGAGAGAGAGAGAGAGAGAGAGAGAGAGTTATCACTCTCAAGTCACAAATATTGTTCAATAAATATGATCAATATACAATAATATTACTTTTTATTCATGATCGGGACATGGTCAAAATGCGATATAATATTCTAAAAGTTCATGAGAACTTAAAAAAATCTGAACATAACGTTCCTAATTAAGAGTAGGGGGTCAAGCGTGACGGTTTACCTACTTGTTTCAGTAATCAATTAATTTCCCAATCAACAAAAAATCGAACCTAACCCATCACTTTACCTAGATCATGTTATTTGTGTCATGGCAGGCAACTAACATCACTGCTTTATTTAAGTTAGATGTAGTAACTGCGTGGTGTTATCGTTATTATAATTATTATTACTATTATTATTATTATTACATTATTATTATTATTATTATTATTATTAAATGTGATGTATTTGAATGATAATTTTATCACGAACCGTTTGAAAATCTAATAAATATTAGTTATAAATTTATTTTCGTCACTCTATTTTGTTTATTTGAGTATAATTAAAACAGTTTTAAATCAGTTCAATAGACAATTATTTAAATGTAAATGTTTATTTTAAGTAAGTCATCTTTAATGTTGTTTCCTAATAATAATAACATGGCTGGGAATAATCATGTTGTATTTCATTTAGGGTTAAATGTTTTATGGCATTGATTACTTTTAAAACTTGAATAAAATAGATATTATTATTATTATTATTATTATTATTATTATTAGTTAAATGAAATATAATAAATAAAAATGTGCATTTTTTCTGAACTTTTGTTATTTTAACGTCTCATACTCTATTATTTAAATAAATAAGAATGATAATAAAATTGAAAATAAAAATGTGCACGTTTCATTACTTCCTATTTTTTCTAACTTAATTTAATTCTTTAATAATATTTTAAATAGAAAAGAGCACAATGTTGTATTAGATCCAGTAGGCTAGTATTTGACCATGATAGTCTATAAATATCCATAGTATATACATACCGGCAGTCTATCATATTGGCCCTTATCCACGGACTGAAATATTGATACAAATATTGTACCACCTAAATTTCAAATTAAAAGTGGAATGGATTTTTTTAAAGGTACCACAAAGATTTTTATAACTGAATTTTCATCACGATGTGAACTTTATCATGAAAACCAGACATTTTCACTTTTCTATATCTTTATTATGAAAAAAGCTGTTTATAAAAACAGTGCTGTGCACTTTCTAATGAGTTTCATAGGGAAATTAAGTAAAATGTCACCATATTTTAAATCAAAAAGTGGAATGGATTTTTTTCAAGATATTTTAATCATTTTTATATTTGAATATTCGTGACAGTATGTATTTTTCACTGAGAACCAGACATTTTCAGAAAATAATATTGTTATTGGTGAAATTTAAATTTGAAAATCGGGTATATCTAGTTTCCATTGTAACTTAACGGGCTGGCGATCGCACAGGTGACTTAATACAGGTGATGAGACCATCGTCTTAACGCATCAATGGTTTACGGTCGGACCTCGATTTCTGTACATGGTCCGCTGGTTTGTGAGATAAGTTATTTTACATAACAGATAAACAGTAAAACCATTAAGGTAATGGTAAATGATATATTGTAGGATTTATATCTAAAGTGCTAGTTGACGCTAAAATAGTCAACTCAACATTTAATACGCTATATGCATTTTGTAAATCAAAATAATTATACCACTGCGGTAGCTCAGTTGTTAGAGTGTCCTTAAGTCGGAGGCCATGAGTTCGAACCCAAACCGCGTATTAACCAAGACTTTAAGTCAGTAGTTACTGTGCTTTCGCTTTCGGCATTACGAAAAAAAATCACCATTCTTTCGGATAGGAACTTAAAATAAACGAGGTAACATTTCACTTACAGTAGGCGTTGCACAATGTAGAACACTGCTGAATGATGCCATCAGCGCAACGCACAAAACAAGATTTCTGCACCTTCACCTATAGCTGGCGACGTCTCGATATAAGTGATATATTCTTGACTGGAACGTTAAACACCTTTACTAAACTCAAAATAATTATAGGATACACAGAGTACAATACTAGTAATTCAAAAATAAGAATAGTACCGCGTGCAAATTTTTGAATTGTTACCAATGTTAAAATATGTACAACGGCATGTTCTGACCTTCAATCTGGATACTGGTGTTCATGCATTTGAAGAAAAAAGAAAAAAATATTATGCGTGGTAGAGGTAAACTAGGGTCGAAACACACCCGTACCTTTTTGAAAAATAACCAGATGGTCAGATATATTCAATCATTGGAATATTGACCACGCACGTACATTAATGATGTCACAACTTGTCAGTAAGTCAGTAAAGTAACTGTCTCTCGCTTACTTATTTCTCTCAGTCTGTTTCAATCGCTTTTTAGTTGTAACCATCCTCTGTAGCGGACACAGGGAACTACTCTTTTTCGAACTCTACAGAGGTGTCTTTAGCGTGCACTGAGACATGGAACCTAGGTTTTGAGTCTCGTCCGAAAGACTTACTAGTATTTTAGCTTTTGTACAACCCTAGTTTTGGCAGGAGATGGAAATCCTCTCTGAAAATTTCAAATTCCCGAGTGAAGTTCCAACGCACAACCCTTGACTTCGAAAGCCAGTGTCAGTACCACTCGGTCATGCCCGCTCATGTCTCATGGTAGAATAACTTCGACAAGGAGTTTATGATACGGATGAATAATCAGGAATACATTCTAATTAAAAGAACCAAAAAGGAAAAAAGGAAATGTATCCCAACTCTAGCGACGTCTAGATGCAGTAAAGTGTATTGACACGTTAGATGAACATTTCCAATTAAATCGAAGATCATGAGCTTTTGGTTAATTAGTTAGTTTTAGTTCTAGTCAATAAAACTTTATCAGAACCTTTTATTTAATGTTTATATTTTAACACTTACGGAAGAAATAATTTTAGAAATAAATGTTTGGTCGACATTAGTTAATATGATAAACTGGTTGTTAAAAAGTGGGACAATATTCAAGGTTCCTCGTCTTTACTGAGTTTAAGGCCTAGGTGGCAGAGGCAGCTTATAAGGAAACATCTCATGACATGCATGGTGTCGGCGGTTGATAAATATAATTTGAATAAAAATGTCGTTCATTATATAAGTCTAAATGTGTTATTAAAATTATAACAAGATATTTAACTGCAGGTTTATCTCAAAATAAATTGGATTGTGTGTTTTATTTTTAATTTTTTTAAAGTTTTTTTTTTTTTACTTCCGTGTGTAGTTTGGCTATGAGTTAACTGTTTCGGTATCTGAGCATGGTTTTGGTAAGATTTGCCGTATATCTTAACCAGTTATAATACAATTATGATGCTTTGTAATGTAAAACTCTGTTCGAAACCAAATGTAATTATATGACTATGCTTACTATTGCTAAAATGACGTTACTTCTCTCTTGCGCGTGACGTCATAGAATGGCTGTTCTAACGATTGGAAATGCATGTCGTACACGATAGTGTTTTAAATTTATTTCAGGATAAAAGTATCAAAATCAGAATTTCCGAAAATGAGAGATGTAAATATGACCATTGCATTGTCTAGAAAATGGCGTTTATAGTGTTAGAACTTCAATTGCCTTGCTAAGCAAACCGATTAACGCGCGCAAGCCGACCCGTCATATTAGGTTTCATATGGGGTCAGCGACGGTAACTGTAATATATTCTAATTATATTTTTCATCATCTCGAATATCATATGCTGTAATAAACCATGTAAAATGGAATGAAGTTAATTTTGGCTTGAAACAATGCACTTAGCTAGCCACTGCAATCAAGAACAAAAACCATTAAATAAATCAATAAACACGACAAGATGAATATACAAACAGACCGGTGATTTTAAAACTACCGACTGTGCGCGAGCACAGGATATACTGAAATAAATTGTATAATATAGCCCCCCCCCCCCGCCCCGATAAAAAGGAAGCAGGGGGTCGGAAAATTTGAACCCTACCATTTTCTTATTATTTGGCCTAAACTTAGTTCAACTAAACAAAAAAAGAATAAATTTAAGCAAAAAAAATCGTACGGAATTACACGTCATACCGCACTATTTGTAGAAGACAAATATCGTAATACCGAAGATTATAAAACTGCTGACTGTGGATCAGTACAGGAAATATTGAAATAAATGATGTACAACAACCCTATCGTAGAAGACAAATGTCTTAAAGCGGGCAGCAAGTATAGGGTAATATGTATTGCAAATCATATGCAGAAAATGTAAACTTAGTGGAAGAAGAACGACAGATATAATCTAAGACCATAAAAGTAGCAGACAGATTTTGTCACCATATTCTAGTATTTAGTATTTTGTATATAAGTTCAGTTTGTAGCTTTAATGGCATCCATTACTGACTTAAACTATCTATGTCGTTTCCGCTTCCGGTTTTGTAACAGACTGGCTCAAATTTACAGTCTGTATCCTTCAAATGATTATTTAGTCTATTTTTAAACCGATTTAAGGATGTGCTGTTCACAAAAGCAATTGGCAGACTGTTCCAAGAATTAATTACTCGTTGACTGAAACATTTCTTTCTTACATTAGTTCTACAGTGAACTTTATTTATTTTTCAGCTATTCATTCGAGTTATTACGGAACTAGCTTGTGGAAATAGTGATTTTAAGTCGATATTGTATTATGTTGTGGTTGACGTCCTTTTTGGGCCTTGATTTTTCGTACTTACTTTGTTAAGTCTGTTTCAATCGCTGTTTAGTTGTAAGCGTCCTCTGTAGAGGCCACCTGTATTTAGCTTTTTTACAGCTCTATTATGGGCAGGAGATGAAAATCAGTTAAGAAAACTTCCAAGTCCCGAGTGAGTTTCGAACCAACAACCCTTGACTTCGAAAGCCGGCGACAATACCACTAGGCCATGTTAGCCCATTCAACTAGTGGTCCCCAACAGCTCAGAGATTAACATATTCCGCTTCGAGTCTTAGGTTTACTAAAGCTAAAAATAGCGAGAGCGCACAAAAACGATAAACATTTATGAATACAGAGCAACGAGTATAATAATGTCGATTTCAATCAAACCATTGCAGTTTATTTTATCTCAATCGGTTATGGACTATTTAATGTAATTTTTATAATGTTAATATCATCAGATATAGCGACTTCATTTCAATATCAAACACAATGTGTTTTCTATCTCGTACAACATCGCCATATAAATGTATTGACTTAATGTATGTTGGTATTTACCGATTAATTTAAAGTTTGGTGACAGATTATATCGCTTGTAAAGTAGAATTAATTGACATGGCGAGTTATTGTATTGACAAATAGCAATGCTAAATCGGCACGTATTTATTAAAGCTGAGTGTTTTTATGTGTCGGGAGTTTAGTTTAGTTTCGTCTGTTTCAACCACAAACAGCCAGTCTATTTTTTTCAAAACACAATCCCAAAAGCCAAGTAAAATGTTTTAAAACAAGAAAATTAAGTAAAACACGTGAACTTTCACCACGGAAGTGAGATCGGGTGTTATGGAAGGGTTGACACCTTCTGTCAAGCTAGCTTCACCCTTCACATGTAATATCAAAATAATGGCGGTCTTGGGACTTTTTAGGGCCTTGATAATCTAATGTGTAGTATGTAAAGTATTTTCCACTTTTGGCAACCGAGATAGTTAAATTCGTATGCCTGAGAAATATGTAATGTTTCCATGTGATAACAACAATTAGGTAGTCAGAGACTCTTTATTGAAGTGACTAAGTAACTATAACATATGCTTGGAAACTCGGGGATATTGTAAACCTAGGCTTATCAAGGTCCTCAAAAAGTTTTATGGCCGTCATCACAATATTGTTGATAAGTTTGATGTCTCTGTATCTAAAATTACCCTGGATATATTTGACGCCCTATAGTTTCATGTTCATTACATTCCCAATTTTGAGTACACACGTGGTTGATGTAGCTAGCTAAACAGGAGGTGCCTACACTTTCGAAGAACCCAGCCTCACTTCCCTGGTGGAAAGTTATGTGTCCAATCGAATTTGACAGCTTTAAAGTTTTTACTTTGTTTTGGATTGAGGTTTGAGTATGGATTGGTGTGTTTGTTTTTGATAAAACATAACTATAACTAACTGGTGTTGTTTTAATAAATATTTTACTTTTCGATGCACATATTTAAATATAAGAAACAAAATACGGAAAACCTCCATTCGCTGCTACCATATGTTTGGTCAGATTTTGGTGTTTTAATTAAGAGAGCTATAGCGATCAATTGAGAGAGACTTATAAAGGATAAACAAACGTGAAAGTGGATTTTGGTACATCAAAATAGGTGGAATTATGCAGGTTCAGTATAACGTGGTTTTACTGTATGCTTCAGTATAGATATACATTTACTACGCTTCACGAAGCTATTAACACATTTATAATATGGTTTCTACACAAATCAAAATGAATACATCAACATCAATATCTAAAATGTCAACTGCATTTGTTTCTGTTGTCATTAACAGTAAGCGTTTTGGCACAATCTTATTAATTTTTACATTACTCTCCTCTCGTCAGTTAGGGAAGTCTGCATTTATAAAATATCATTATAGGGACGGAATTAATAAAATAAAATATCAAAATATCCTTATTGATAAAAACATTTTATCTTTGAAAGATCAAGATATTCTTAATAACGTCTATACTTGTGTGATGCATTACTTTTGTATTTTAATGTAATCACCCAACAATATCACATGACAATGTTACAGTTTTACACCAGTATATGAATAGAAAAAAGTACATGAATACAGGGTAGACATGTCGCAAGTATAGCCGCGATCTAATTAATAAGTGCCGATTTGGACAGGTCACCTGGACTATCGTTAGCTGTATACCACAGCAGCTTTTCGGTAGATGCTATTTATCTCTCTGCTGTCTATCTGTCGGCAGCTTTTGTGTCACCTCAGCCACCAGGCAGACACGTTTCCGCTCTTTTTTGTACGCCCATTGATAAATTTTTGTCAGGTCTGTACTGTACTTTAACATTTCTCGTTATAATTTACAGTAAATGACATTTCCTTTATTCATACAACAAATGGGATTTTTTTAGCTGGTTGCATTTAACAAATGCTACAATGCCATCCAAGTTCAGTGATAAAAGCAATTGGCTGCCTAATTATAACTCCGTGAGTTCTATAACTACTGGTACCCGTGTATATTTTTTCTTGCCTGTTTATTTAGTAACACTTTTGTTTTGTGTCTTTAGCTGTATTGCTGTAAATTGATAATCGCAATTATTCACTAACCACTGCAATAGTTCAGTTGATAGAATGCTCGCTCCGTAAGTGAGAGATCGTAGGTTCAAACCTGATCCGGGTCTGACCCAAGACTTGAAAGTGGGTAATGATTGTTCTTTCGCCAAGCACTCGGGATAACGAAATTAAAGTCACGATATATTCTTGCAGATAGGCAAACGTACGCGTGGCCCGTGTCACGGAAGGCGTGGCCCGATAAAGAACCCTGCTGTATAATGTTATCAGCGCAACGTACAGGCAAACTGTCTGTACTGGCGACGTCTCGATTACTCAACTTATCTCAATCACTGACATTTATCTTCTTTTTCTTTTCGTTTTATGTTCTTCATTTTTTGTCCTTTATTTTCTCCTACACTCGACATCGATAGCGAAAGTGTTGATGATCGTAATCGACACTTTGTTACTTAAAACGTTCGGATAGTGTTCAATTTCTGTGGGAAAGATAGAGGAACATGACTTTAAAGTTCTATAAAAACCAACATAATATCTCTTTTTATTGAAATCAAGAGATTCGTTAAAAAGAAACAATATTGGGCGTGGACATCAATCTATCAGAGATCAGATGTAACACTTCTTTTATTTTTAACTCTGATAACAAGTTTTAACTCCGTGGGGTCTCATTTTTGTGCAATGGATGAAATGGCGCATGGGATGTATTTGTGTATCTCAAGTATTATCAATGACGTCCGAGTTTAAATTGTTTTTGGTCTTTAGAATAAAATTAATGATTTTCTGACAATTGATATATAGCGAGTCTTTAAATATTTGAACTTTTTCTCTGCTTTATCTTAACTCCACTCTATTTTTACCAAAATTTGGATTATAATTTCATTGTATTGTCCTGTTTTTAGAATTAGAAATCTTAGATTGCAGGTTCAACTTACATACAACATTAACGTTTTTGTTAAATTCCTCTGCGTATTTAAATCAAGATGCATATTTTTAGTGAAATAGAATATGCGAAATTTCTCTCGATGAGTAGGTGTTTTGTACTTAAGCAAATTTTAAGCACTTACTTAAATGTCATTCAATACTGTATATGTGAATGTTTAGATACAGTATAACGTTTTTATAATACTAGAAACAATAACCGGTGCAGAAAGAAATGAACACAAATAAGATTCGGTGATATAAAGCCCACGACTTTGCACCATCACTTGACGTAATATCTAGTGATGTCGATATAGAACTTGCGATGGATCCACAACCGCTCTTCTTACCTGTAATATACAATTAGAGGTTAATGAGTTAAAATCATTGAGCGTGTTGGAACACCACCTAGTTGACGAATTGCCGGCCACGCCCACAATGTTCCGACAAAGGCCGCCATCACGGTACCAAAGCAGCGTCACGCTAACTAATGACGCACTAGTGTCAGTGACGTCATAAAACGGTGCAATTGAGGCCGAGTTTACATTCTTTTTGCTGGTAATTGAAGCACGACAGGCTTTTGTGGGGAACATTGTGGGCGTGGTCAGCGATATTTAGTGCTTCAGACCCTTTTAGAACGCATCATTTATAACCTTATTTGTTATAAAGAATTCTTCTGATTAATAGCGAGCGACTTTTTGGTAAAATAACGATTGTTTTAAACTGAATTATGACAGTCTAAAAACCGCAGAAGAAATCCCAAATTGATCCTTCGTTTTAACAACACACCAAATACTGCTCACCTACTGTACAGTTCGTGTAATTCGTGCCATTATATATATAAAATCACAGTAGGGTTTCATCATCAGAACCATTATTTCACCATTAGACAATAATTCTGATGTTTAATCATTATCCTCTGGTTTCATCGATCTAATAACACACAGACATTGCAATTAAAAGACAAAGAGCCACACACCTTCTCTATAAGGTCCTCTTATTGATAACCCTGATCTGTATTTAACTTGTTCTCTCTACCAGAAAGGCTGTACTTATTTGTTAAACTCTACCTCTTAATTCACCAAATGTTTCCATTCATCTGTTCATTGAAACAAAAAAATATGTTATACAACTGAACTGAATATTGTGTTTGGTTGAAAACCAGTTATAAGGGCAGTGTTATGGTGTCACAATGGTTATATTGATTTCAGTAGAATTAGGATTTTTTCAGCCGTTCGTGAAAGTTAATCTTAACCCTTATTTACATGGCATGAAAGGCTAATGTATTTTTTCTGAGTACCTGTACGACTGCGCATGTGTGACGTTTTAGGGTCCTAGTTCGTTTAACAGGAAGGACACGGACAAACTTGGCACGCTTCATTTTACAGCTACCGAGAAATTGGGGTAGAACAGAGTCAAACCCACATCAATGTTTCAAGGCAAATTAAATGTAATTTATACAGTAGATCCACTTTGCATATCTGAAGTACGTTACTTATTCAACATTGTAGCATTCTACATTGAATAAGTAAACAGTTACTTATTCAACATTCGCAAATATTTTCGTTTCATTTATAAAACACCCAATAAAACAAATTTTATCACATTTCACGATTAAATGTCACTACCAAGTATGGTTACTCCCAGTGCCTCGGAACACATTGGCTTAAAGCTTCAATGTTAGCCCATACCATTATACTGCGTATTTCATATAGATGGAAAGTAAAGTGCCTGAGCAAAGTGAAGCTTTCACTGTGCTGGGAATTTCGAAATATGATTTTGTACTACTTTTACCCTTCAGGAGCATGCATCTTGTTTCTCTTCGCTGATTGAAGTTCTTTGGTTTACTTAATGTTCCAAATTTCACACGTTCCTGCTTTGATTTTGGTTTTCTAATTTAGACATTGACCGGTATGTTTGTGGCTGATTTGTTCGTCGATACATAACTTGTTCATAAAAATAAAATAAAAGTAACTCACCAATACATTGGGCTCAGTTTAGGAAATTACGAAATAAATGCAATAATTTAGTTAGACAGGCCAGAGAAAATTACTTTAACAAACTTAAAGCACAATTAAATAGTGGTAGCATTGACGATAAGAATTGGTGGCAGGTATCTAAGTCTTTTCTTTTTATGAACAAACCCCTAACCATACCCCCTTTACTTGTTAATGACTCTGTTATTACTGATGACCAAGCTAAAGCTGAAGTTTTTAACGATTATTTTGTTAACCAAACTTACTTGAATGATACTGATAAACGTCTTCCAACAATTAACGAATCTAATAATCTCATAGAAAATATTCACATTACACCTAAAGATATAGAAGATATTTTATTATCCCTAAATACATCCAAAGCTTCAGGTCCAGATTACATACACCCTTTACTTCTCAAGAAATCAGCTGATATCCTATGTTATCCACTTTGTGATTATTTTAACCTATTGTTAGAAAACTCTAAATTCCCATCTTCATGGAAACTTGCAAATGTAACTCCAGTACATAAAAAAGACGATGCTAGTAACATCTGTAACTATAGACCCATTTCCCTGTTAAGTATTTTAGGTAAAGTATTCGAAAGATGCGTTTACAAGTATCTGAACAACTATCTGATAGAATATAATTTGATAACAGACTTTCAATCTGGATTTAGACAAGGGGATTCTGCAGTCAACCAACTGTTGCATATAAGTAACGACATTGGCAAAGCACTAGACCAAGGAAAAGAAATAAGGGCAGTTTTTTGTGACATAAGTAAAGCGTTTGACAGAGTTTGGCATCAAGGGTTACTGCATAAATTAAAGTCTATAGGTGTGGGGGGCAAGTTACTATTATGGTTTAAAAGTTATCTAGAAAATAGAACTAAAAAAGTTGTATTAAATAACGGTATTTCCTCGTCAGTGAAAGAACTTAAAGCAGGTGTCCCACAAGGTTCTATTTTAGGGCCTCTATTGTTCACAATATTTATTAATGACATTGTTTTTTCTATACAAAGCAATATTCGTTTGTTTGCTGATGACACGTCCTTATATATAATAGTAGATAATCCAACTGATGCTTCTGACACAATCAACTCTGACTTACAGAAAATTGCTGAATGGGCTAACACGTGACTAGTCTCCTTTAATCCAAATAAAACTGAATCCATGATCATATCAAGGAAAACTTCTATCCCATTCCACCCTATGCTTTACATGAACAACATCCCGATAATTGAAGTCGACAATCACAAACATTTAGGAATTTATTTTTCATCTGATGGTTCTTGGAATTTTCATATAAACACTATTAAATCTAAAGCAATTTGTAGACTTAACTTACTTAGAAAATTAAAATTTCAGCTAGATCGTCGGTCTCTCGAAAAAATGTACTTTACTTTCATTCGCCCATTATTAGAATACGCTGACATTGTTTGGGATAATATGACAGAAGACTTAAAAGATCAAATCGAAAATATTAATTTAGATGCTGCTAGAATAATTACAGGAGCTACCAAACTTTCTAGCAAAAATCTGCTTTATCGGGAAACTGGTTGGGAAACTCTTGATCAACGTAGAAAACAACACAGACTAATCCAATTTTATAAAATGTATCACAGTTTAACTCCTGACTATCTTAAAGACTTAATTACTTTTAGAAACGACGAATTACATTCATATTCTACCAGAAGTAGTCAAAATCTTAACACTGTTTTATGTAGGACAAATTTCTATTTTAAAAGCTTTTTACCACAAACTATTAGAGACTGGAATGAATTATCTATTGAAATAAGGAATGCTTCTATTACTATTTTTCGTAAATTTATCAATAATTCTGTTAACATTCCTTGTTATTTTTTCTATGGTCAGAGGTTGAGCCAAATCTATCATACAAGGTTGAGACTTAAATGCAGTTCGCTTAAACAAGACCTATACAATAAAAATTTAGTAACTGACCCAAAATGTTCATGTGGAGACATAGAAACAACAAAACATTACTTATTAGAATGCAAAAATTATGATCACATTAGATCGATTACAATTTTTAAATTAAAGTTAAACCGTATTATAGACACTGAGCTTTTACTTCATGGAGATTCAAACCTACCGGATGCTTCAAACATTGAAATCTTTAAAACAGTTCAAAACTTTATTAACCTATCTAAGCGATTCTCAAACTAGAACAATATTTGTCAAATTACTATTTATTTGTATACTACTACCAGTGTGTATATCTTACATGTAACTTTCTCAATTGATTAAATATAAATATGTACTATTGCTTATAGTCAACATTTTATATCTAACGATTGTACCTGGCTTTATCATATTATTTTCCTTTGTTTTGGCCATTCAGTTTTGAATTTTACAGTATCTAAGGAAACGGGTTAATATAAGCCATTCTGGCTTGTTCCTGAATCATTTTCTATATTTCTATGTGTTTGTATATTGAATTATATGTTGTATATATTGTTTTTGGAGAATAAAATATTGTTTAAACTAAAATAAATATAATGTCATTTAACATTTACAAGTGTATTGCATATATCAAACATTGACGCAATTGGTTAACACATGTAAGCAGTAATATGACCAACTGAGGGCACGCAAAACACCACAGACGTAACAAGAGCAGCACAGACCCAATGAACATATAAAAATAACTATTTTTTAAAATTTGAAAGTCAATCAGAATAATGACGAAATGGTAACCAATGGTGTCGATATTTTGTCGAAATTAAAAAAAAAATAATTAAAAAACTCATTTTTGTCCAAATCACAATTCAGAAGCAAAGTAAAAACTTTGTTTCTGACAAATTAGGTTAAACACGTGAACTTCCACCAGGGAAGTGAGGCCGGGTGCTCCGGAAAGGTAAGCACCTGTTAAGCTAGCTACATGCCACGTGTGTTATCAAAATTGTGTTAAATGAACATGGAACTATTGGTTGTCAAATACTGGACACAGAGATATCAAACTTATAAACAATACTGTGATGATGACTTTAAAACGTTTTGAGGACCCTGATAAGCCTAGGCTTGTATTATAACATAGCACCATATGTATAATAAAATACTGCACATCCCCATTGATCTTTTAGTTAGCATATAGTTCCAACAAGATATTGAATCGGTGATAATACAATTACCGTCTTAAGTAATATATTCACATAACTACTTTTAGTATCAATTTAAAGTTGAAAACTTTTATTGTAAATAGAAATGATAGGTTTTTATCATTTAAAAAATAAAAGTTGTATTAGAATTCTAAAGAATATATCATGTGTCCAGCGCAGCTAATTTGCGTTTATGTGTAGTTGCTGATCAAGATGTGCATGTGTAGTGCAGTTTAACGAGAAAAGGTCTACTTTGAAAACGTCTTTGAAATAGTCTTTTGGCTGCTAAATTTAAGGTTGCACGTTTTATATAAACTATTAATTAAAGTAATTTTTA
The DNA here is from genome assembly GCA_021292105.1 of Anadara kagoshimensis. Taxonomy (NCBI): domain Eukaryota; kingdom Metazoa; phylum Mollusca; class Bivalvia; order Arcoida; family Arcidae; genus Anadara; species Anadara kagoshimensis. The sequence goes on from CM037857.1 coordinate 48,588,748, forward strand.
AAACCATAAACATAAAAAGAAATTCTGTTAGCAAGACGTATATTTACTTTCCATCCCTAGAGATTGCAATGAAACATACAAACACACGATTAGATTTGATGATAATATGCAAGTTTCAGAAGAACCGAAATTTTTCTAAAATTGAAAGCAATCCTCAGAAAATCTGCTTCTAAAGAATTGAATAATCCTGTATACAGTATGTCTAATCGAGACATGACAAAATGGCTCAATTGCAATTGTCTTACTCTCAATTTTTTTCATTTAAGAATAATCAATTTATCCTCAAAAATTACAAATCAAGTCAAGTAGTTTATTCATCAACAGAAAGAAATACTATATTCACAAATAAATGTGTAATTTAAACCACTAAGCCGTTTTTGTAGGTTTCCCCGGGGATATTACCAACTAAGTAGGCAATAATTGTGTATTATTGTCAGATATATACTCTTGCTAGATAAAATCTTAAATCCCTCAAAAACTAAGGTATACTCCCTCATGTTACATGTAATTATTTTCTTGGCTAAATTTGGTAAAATATATTTTGGTCCTTTGGGTATCTTTTCTACATCTTGAAAAAATGGTTTCACAATTGTGGTCCAAGCACTACTGATGAGGAATTGTATTCCAACTATTGCAATAGAAGTATTAATAATAAAAAAGGATACCAACACCCGTAAGGTATAATTTGTGGTAATGTTCAGTCTATAGCTAGTGGATACCTATGCAGTATTTAACAGAGTTCCATAGTAGTGATACATTAATAAAAGAAATGGTTCTCAACACTAGCTATGCTGCTGAAACATGTAGACTAATAAAAGTCTTACCACTACTGTTCATCTAGTGTTGATAACCATTTCTTTTATTAATTTATTGCAATAGAAAAGATGCGTCTCTACAAACAGAAATTGTATTCCGAAGCGGTCGTCTAGTGTTGTAAAATTAAAATTGGTATACTATGTAATATCATGTTTATGGTCATTTTATTACCTAAAATCCAATCAAGTCAAGGTGAGGGAAGAATAAAAAGAGAAAAAGAACTTCTATATCGTTCGGTGTTGTTGTATTTTTAATATTTTAGGTAATTTCAAAACACTGGATTCGTTGTTGTCTCGCAGATATTATTGAACCGTGAACTATCTAGCGTTATGATTAGTTTGTTTGGCACGGCAATGGAAGTGGCTTTAACTGGTTCACCCGGTGTCAGTATAACATGACTGGGAGAGTGGTACGCTTTTTCTGCGGCATACTGGCTCGGTGAGCTAGCCACTTCAAGTCGCCCTGAGTGTGCGCTAGTACAGGGCAGACCATAAAACACACTCTTACTTTTCATGCATACACGAACTTGTTTCTTTCAACAACAACGGCAATGGAAGTTATAGCACTACAAACGCAATTACTGGATAGTTCAATGGTTATGTTTACGGTTCGCATTTAAAAAAAAATCGGATTTTAGATCCAAATTTCAATCACTGTCGTGTACAATCGGTGAACAGCCATTCTATGACGTCACGCGTAAAGGCACAAGGAAGAAAGAAGTGACGTCATTTTAGGAAATGCAATTACAGTCCTATAATTACATTTTGGTCTCAAACAGAGTTTTATATTATAAAACATCACAAACTGATGTAAATATAACTATATATATATATATTGCCACTTTCGTTCAATATCAGTGCTTTTGTAAGAATTGTATTTTTTGAAAGTATCGTTCGATTTCTATACAGACTTGTTAGGAAGGTTCCACATTTTTCATTCTCAAACTGAATATTTGGTAATGGTTATAAGTAAAGATAGGTTAGCGTCCATAATTTTGGATTATGTATTTTTTTTTATGCCATTGGATTTTCAATATTACTGTATTACCAACCACTACAAAGTTACCTGAGCTTGCATAGTTGAGGGATTGGGTTCGCAAGTGCACCACGTGATACCCCGTGACACGTGATACGTGCGGAACAATCGTTTCCATTGGAGATGGAATCGCTTCAGTTTACGTTTTCCCGTAAAAATTACGTTGTTCCGGGAAATTTCGCCAAAACGTTCCGCACAAACGTTAAAGGGTATTGATCATGTGGTACGCTGGCGGATTTAAGTGTAGTACATGTACATGTAGCTTGTAATGATTTTTTATTATATATGCTTTGAAGATATTTCATAGCGATTATCTAGTTAATCTTCAATGAACCCGAATATGATGTCATTAATTAGTAAATCTCCAACACATTCGGGTGAAGAATATATGATACCATTATAAATTAAATAAATGTATATCTTTGTAAAAAATCATTGTTCAAAATCAATTCATTTTAGTATTAAAACCACAAACAATAAACTGTGTTGGTTCAACTGCAGGTGAATCGAGAACATGAACGTGTGCGCATTGAATGATTGAAGTTTTCGCTTAACAAGTGTAGATTTAAGCCCGCTCCTCTGTTTAATTTATTTCATTCACATGTTTTTTTTAATATTGCCGTGTTATATTATGCATTTTTATTATTCTCTTTTCATCCTTCCTTTTAAAGTAAAAGATTCAAAGGCGTTAAATTGATGTTCAAAAACATTTGTGTTAAAGATTCAATTAAATTAAATATTTAGTTACAAAAAGTATAAATGAAATTAAAGCGATTTTACATCCTCTACAGTATCAATTTTATTTCATTTTTCTCATTCATTTTCTCTTTTTTCAATTGGAAATAGAAATTACATATTATATCAGTAATAATTTTACAGCACTAGACGGTAGTTTTGGAATACCATTCTTCATCAGTAGTGCTTGGACCAAAATTTTGAAACCAAAATGTTTTTTTAAGATGTTGAAAAAACACCCAAAGATAAAATTAAAAATAAGCATTATTTACAAAAATAAAAAACAAACAAACAAAAACAAAAAACAAAAAACCATAATTCATTAACCTATCAAGAAATTAATTAACAAATGCCGTGGAGGTCGTGGGTTCGAACCCCGGCCGGGTCTGACCCAAGACTTGAAAGTGGGTAGTGACTGTTCTTTCGCCAAGCACTCGGCATTACGAAATGAAAGTCACGGTTCTTTCGGATGGGAACTTAAAATAAACGAGGTCCCGTGTCTTGGAAGGCTTGGCACGATAAAGAACCCTGCTGTATAATGCCATCAGCGCAACGCACAGGCAAAATGTCTGCACCTTCGCCTTTAGCTGGCGACGTCTCGATATAAGTGAAATATTCTTGACTGGGACGTAAAACACAATTACTCAACTCAACTCCGTGGAACTCATGGTGTTTTTAAACCATAGCATATGTGAGTCACATCGCTGAGATATTACTATATACCAAATATATCAAATAGTTATATCGCTAGAAAAGTACCCTTGGTGTTAAAAAATGATAATAAAGAATGTATATTTTCCCGATCATCTATTTTAATCAACAATTCTGTGATATTATACGAAATTATAGTAAAAGAAATATTTTTTTTACTATAATTTCGAATGATATCGCATACGTTTTATACTATTCTCAAAAAAAAGAAAAAAATGAAATTATGAAATAATTTTGAAAAGGACAAAAAATATTTCTTTTACTATAATTTCGAATAATATCACAATTCGTTATGATAACTGTGAGTTAATACTTTGTTCATTAAGCTACTGACTGACAGTACCAAGGAAGTTTGTCGAACCCGTTATACATGCATGTAGTAACTACACAATATGTAGCAACACCGCTTATGTAGATAGAAATGTACGCCAATTGTAGTAAGGGCGCGTTACATGTAGTAAAAGTTTTTGCTATATGTAGTAAGGACACGCTATATGTAGTAACATTTTTTGTAGCTATATGTAGTTACTTACTGATTAACCCTTAAATGTACATAATGTTAATGGATTCGCCACGACCAGAAAATTAAAAAATAAAAAGTGGTTGGTTGAATGGATAAACCGGCTAACAAACGGCAGTTGGACACTCAGGTCCAACAATACTACATATGGCGATGTTTACTACATATAGCAGTGTTACTAAATATAGGGGTTAGACAAAGCTTTTCTTCATTAGTGGATTAGAACTTGTTTATAAGCACCAATCTGTGTTGTCCAATTCAAATACCCACAAGGTCGACATATACCTCGTAACCTACAATATCCAAACGTAATTATTGATTGGTTGAATAATATCAAAATAATTATACAAATCATGGTGATGGCAGCAAATAAAAACATTTGATGTTAGTAATAAAAAGACACATTCATTCACGTTCATCCACTACAAAGTAAACGAATTTGAATTTAAAAAATTATTAGAATTAAGTGCAGCCTTATGTGATTGCTCATGCGATTTTTGGACATAATTTATTCGTTTTTGAAATGCAGACAAATGCACATGAACGATATGTTGTTGCCTCATTAGATCTTGTTTTTAATTGCGTGTTTTAATTGCGGGCACTATAAACAGTTTCAAAAGCAAATCGATCAATTTCTGGAGGAATCATCAACTAATGTTTGATCCTATGTGTTACTAAACGTGCGCAACCGGACCGCAAATTTACAAGACAACGGAAGATAAGTATGCACCTCCAAAAGTCCTTACAGACTTATAATGGTGTCTTGTATGGTAAGAAAAGTGTTAAGAAAAATGTCCAAAACTATGGATTAAATATTTTATACTAGGGCTATTGAGTGAAACAATGTAAAACACAAGCACAAGTCGAGACTAATCTGCTTTAACTAATGGGTTTTGACCGTACCTTATGCGGCCCACTCTGGAATTCATTATCAAATTCAGATCTCGAAAATGTTCCAAACTCATCTCGTAAATAAGGGTACCCATTTATGTGTGATAGGACGTCGACTTTGTTCGTTATGCATCGATATAAGGATATCACAAACTCAGTAGGCAATAATTGTGTATTATTGCCAGATATATTGCAAGCCTAGACTTATCAAGGCACTCAATAAGTTTTATGGTTTTCATCACAGTATTGTTGATAAGTTTGATGTCTTTTTGTCCAGGATTGCCCTGGATATAATTGACGTCTCATAGTTCAATGTTCCTTTAACACAATTTTGATTACACACGTGGCAGGTGTAGCTAGCTAAACAGGAGGTGCTTGCCCTTCCGGAGCACCCGGCCTCACTTCCCTGGTGGAAGTTCACGTTTCTAACCTAACTTGTCAGTTTAAAAGTTTTTACTTTGCTTCTGGATTGTGATTCGGACATGGATTAGTATGTTTGTATTTGATATATACCATTGTCTAGATTTGCTGCTAGTTTAAATCTGAAATTTCCTAAAACTAAGGTATACTCCCTCATGCAAAGTATTATCTTAATAGCTAAATTTGATAAAATATATTTTGGTTCTTGAGGTATCTTTTCAATATCTTGAAAAAAATTGGTTTCGCAATTTTGGTCAAAGCACTACTGATGAGAAACTGTATTCCAAAACGACCGTCTAGTGCCGTAAAATTAAAACTGGTATAATATGTAATTGTATGTAATGTGTATTTACTGTTGTTTTATGCTGTTTTATATCCGCTAGGACTTTGAAAGTTCGATCATATTACCAATATGGAAGCATACATTTTCGTTACTGAGACATGTGCATTTCCCAAACTCTCAAAAACACAATCATTCAACTAATGTAATAAGAACAAAACCATAATCTACACATGAGGTCAATTATTAGAATTTGCTACTGAAACACATGTATTTGGAATAACCAACGCAATCAATAACCCGGAACAATATAAGTTAATGATAAAACAGTGAAACGAGAATCAAGGAAGGCTTTGAAGCAAATAATAAAGAGATCTTAATATTCCTCTGGTTATAATCAGGTCATGGATCATATGCCCAAAGCCTCTTATGTCGGTGGAAAAACCTAATGTGAGATAATCTGCAAGCTTAAGACTGTTCCTGGACTGACAACCTCTATATAAGTGACACACTCTTAACCGAAATGTACATCAAAATTACTCCACTATACCTTATTAGTACAGTATTCAGTCCTTTTCTTTTACAAAAAACTGTTCATATTCAAAATTAAATATACTAATCCATGTCCGAATTACAATCCAGAAGCAAAGTAAAAACTTTGGAACTCACAAGTTAGGTTAGACACGTGAACTAGGGAAGTGAGACCGGGTGCTCCGGAAGGGTAAGCACCTCCTGTTTAGCCAGCTTCACCCACCACGTGTGTAATCAAAATTGTGTGAAAGGAACATAGAACTATTTTAGAGATAACATGTTTTATCACATATCAATTGAATCTTACTATAGCTATACATTACATTTTCTTGTCATGTGATACAAAGGTCCGTATCGCACATGTGCAATACAATATTCAGTATCACCATAGTAGCCGGAACTACTTTTAGGGGAATTCCCTTTTCCGACAACAATAATATAACGTCATTCATTGGTTATAATGTGACGTCATGTTAAGTTGGGAGAATTTTTGGAGTTGGGAGAATCGCTGATGATGTTAACTAATTTTCTAAAATCTATTTTTCCCCAGTGTTTTTAGGATTGTATTAGTAAAATGTTAACCAATGATGTTTAAACGAAGAGTTATCTGTTGTTTTTAATTACTTCTTTAGCAGTTTTTCCAGTCAGGTATCAGATTTTTCGAATCAGATAAAAAATCAATATAAAATAGTTGATTGTGAGTTCATTGACAGATTAAGCCAAAGAAAGCTTTTCATTTAGTTTGGTAGGGTATGTAATAGAGCTCACGAGTGTAATGTATGAGTCCGCACAATAATCGAGTGCGATCAGCTACGTCAGAAAACCACATACATGTATATGTGGTTTTGCGTATATGCTTGCTGTTGTGTTTTATACTTCCTTTTATATATTGCTAATTTTTACACGACAAATGTATTAGTTAACTAAGTGTGTAATGGTTTTTCGTCTTGTTGTTGAAAAGTCATTGAACTCAAACATTTTTACCTATTATTCTTTGTATCACTTCAGACTTACGTTGGACTTTTAATTTTAATCAGAGTGTATATTAGAATGTACTATTATTTCTAACAACCTCCGTATTTTATGTGCACATACCAATAAACATAATGATGGAAATAGGATAATTCATGAATGACATACCGTATATAAAGCTGTGTGTGAATACAGGATTTAAACTACTTAATGACCTCGTCTTTCAATTATACCAACCTGATAATGATGAATTGTAAGATTACCTTCTTTATGCATATTATATTTGTTGATTACTGATATAGGGTAAATACATTGTTGTTATAATATCTTTTTGGCACATCATTATATTAATATTGATTGATGATGTAAAACATTCTATGCTCATGTACAGTACAGACCTGTCGAAAGGTTAACGCCAAGCTAACGAATAAGTGCCGGATCGAAAAATCCTCACTTCCCCTAATAAGCAATTTCTCGACAGCTGCTGCCACCTTTTTTCGACAGCTTTTCGACCACAAGTTATCCATATCTCGACAACTTAACGGGCGAGTTTCGACTCCTTTTCGTTAGCCCATTGTTAAACTTTCGATCGGTCTGTATTGTATTCCAAATCCTTTCAGTAGATTTAATTTTCTGAGAAATGCATCATCACATATTTACATGATTCTGAACAGATTAAGACCAGGACAAATAAGTATCATGTTTAAATCAGAGCAAGAGGTTTGTTTTATCTGTCTGAGTCTTTATTAAATACATGCATGTTTGCGTAAAATGGAGCAATATGTTTAACATGTAAGGAACGTCTTAATGTGTATATAACAATTTTCTTCTCATATATATTCCGAGGTTTTTTAAGATTTCAATTACAACACCTACATATAAAAACAGTTTTTAGAGAGAGGATTGAGGATGGGACATATTTACATTTTCTTACAGACATTATTTTCACTGAAACCAGTTTTAGTTTAAATTTCAGGTTTCTAACAAGTTTCAAAACTGGTTTTGTTTAGATAAATGAATAGTTTCTTTGTAAAAACAAAATGGCTCATAAGAAATAAGTCCTTAAAACAATAATTTTAATGGAAATGATGGAGAATGACCACAAGGATAAGACAGGTGTTTTTGTACTTTGCTAGCAACAACGGACAAGCAACTCTTTTGCCTGATTGTGCGTTAAAGAGACGGAGACACACTATTACTATCTCTATCAATACTGTTTATAACTATAATGATGAGGAATTCCGGAGAAGATTCAGAATGGTCCCTCAAACATTTGAGATGTTGTTGAACTTATTTTCTATATTTCAATGCAAATAAAGAATTGCTGGAATTGAAAAGCAATTGCTTATTTTAATTAAGTATGAAAGCTCTCAAATGACTTTTCAGGCCTTGTCAGACACATTTTGTGTAGCTGAAAGGAAAATACTGTCTTTCGACATAGCCATCTTGAACAGCTGTTGATGCCAAATCTACTGACTGATTTAACCATCTCCCGAGGCGGGTTTGTTTGGTTTGTAAAAAAATTAAGTTTGGTTTAAGTTAACTTAAAACTCAAAACTGGTTTGAAAATAAATATGTGAAAAAAGGAAAGTTTTATAATTGAGTATAAAACTGAAACTGGTTTTAGTGAAAAACAAGGCGCCCTTACTATAAGAGCCAGTGTGTTTGTGACGGTGAAGTATGCTTAATTGCAATAGAAAATCCAATAAAATTGAACAATGCTTGATATTTTTCACGCACTTCAACTTAGTCGTAACCAAAACTGCGCATCTGATATTGTCATAAAGTATTTTTGTAGAAAGGAAAATGTTGACGCTCTGGATATTTTACATGGCGAAAATAGATGTTTACACAGGAAGGGATTTCTTTGTTGACGTTTTACGTCATATACGCAACTAGTTCCGCCATTTGGCTGGGTTTTCAATATGTTAAATTCACATAGCGTCAATGTTTTACTGTGTGCAGAAATATTCTACGCTAAACGCGGATGCGCATAAAGATTTCTGTTACGACTAGGTACAAGTGAAAATATCAATCTTTATCACAAGTTAATTTCATTTTCTATGGAAATAAAGCGTAGTTCACTATTACAAACACAGCGACTGCGATAGTAGTCGTCCCGAAGTAAACCGCCTACCATACGAACTTACATATTCGCTCGCATTCGGGTTTTCATGACATTAGACGATGAGAGACTTTATGGTCCATAACCTGTGACTTTGGACCTCTCGGACACTGAGACATAACCGAGGCATACTTTATGGTCCATAACTTTTTTGCTTTGGACCACCATACGGCCAACACCAGGCATATGTAAAGACAATGATAACAAAACTGTAGATAATGCTAGTCTTATTAAGTTTGTTCGTCGAACAGTCTTTTTGTTTAAATTCAAAAGAAAATATTAATTTTTATAATCAGGTTAAACAGATATAATAAGATATGTTCATTCGTATTTTGTGTAAATCTAATTGCCTTTTGATTCTTCATCACAAAATGATTTCTTTTAATCAGTTACGGAAGGTTGTAGTCAGTGGCTTATTTACAGTATGTGATCATCGACTTTCAGTTGTTTATTATACTATAGTGATGGTTAATACATAAACACAGAAAAACAATTTTGATTTGTTCCAAGGTGTTTGAAATATGTAGAAAATTAAATTGTTTCGTGTCACTATGATTTCCGTGAAACCTTTTCCCACGCTTCAGCAATCCATTGATCATTGGAATTGAAAATTTGCAAAATGCGTCTGAAATTATTTCATGCTGTTAACATCGAATAGATGAATAAAGCTCTAGCATGCTACCTTGGTTTTCTTGTTAAGTAATAATTTTGTGGAACGGTTTTTGTCGTGTTTACATGTGACATTTTTCATGTTACTGAGATTACAATTTAAAAACCTGGTTATATCTTTTGAGAAGTTACAATTCCAATCATCACCTCATGATTAATTATATTTCATGCTTATAATACTTGGTAGCTTGTAAGAAAGGTGAACGACAATGGACGTATCGCCGGCTAAGCCCACACTGTTCTTTTTGCGTGTACAATCTAACCTGCCTTAAAGGCCACCTCTATATAAGGGCCAACTGCTTATAAAGGTCAGTAGAATTGTATCTCAATTGTTCTTTATTCATATTATTTGAACCTGTATATAAAGGCCATCTGCTCATAAAGGCCACTTTTACTGGTTCCCTTGGGTGGCCTTTATAGACAGGTTTGACTGTAATTCAAGCATGCCAGGTCTTTGTCGGAACATTGTGGGCGTGGTCAGCGATACGTCAATTCGCTACCTATAGGATGAACTTGGGGTGTATTTGAAACCCTCGACTATACTGTATGTTAAAAAACACCTGGCTATTTCAACATTTACAAGTAAAAACGAAGATGATACGCCACTATTTTCTTTACTATATATTTTAGATATGATTCGTTCAATCGCAGAACCTATCACCAATCAAACGCAGAAAGCCTATCCATGTACGAAAAGAAAAGAACCCTTAACCCTCTTGCTGTCAAAAGGACATATGTATACTCTACCGACAGCCTGCCATACGGACACATATGTCGTTTTAATGAAAATTGACAACTTTTGGTGAAAAGACTAAGAGATACTCATATTTTTTTGAAAAGTAAACAAAATTGCAAAAAATGACTATTGAGATTATAATCTACAATTAACTAATGATGTAATATGACTACACAAGCGCGTCTGACGTCATATCATTTCTCATTGTGAGCTTAAATTTGCGGCACTGTCAACATTGCATTGGGTTAAAGGGTTAACACTTGAATTTAGTACGTAAACTATATCAGGAAGGGAATTTCTGGAATGGTAAGAAACTCCTGTCTAGCTTACTGCACTCACCGCGTGGGAAAAAAAATGAAATTAAATGCTCATAAAAATATGAGACGAAAAATATATTTAGTATAATTTTGGATACAGAGACAAGATACTTATCGGCCATTATCAAATATTTTTAGTAATTATGAATATACTTGTTTATGTTAATTCAAATTTTACTATTCGGGAGCGCTTTTAGGACACGAAAAAAATGAAATAATTATTCTACTCGGGCCCTAAAAGCGCTCCCGTACAATTGACTTAATAAAGATTACATTAGTTTTCCATCGCTGTCCAAACAAATAATCGACACTCTTTTATGATATGACGTTATTTTTAACCTAAGGGTATATTGTAGCATTAATGGGATTATGTTAGAAACCGAAAGTAATGCCTCGAAAACTGTCAAACAAATTAAGTTTTTAGGTTTTTTAACTACATAAGTATTTTATATCTGACAACTTGTGTTACATTCAATACTTCAGAAATTCAAGAATTCAATTTGTGAGATGATGCGATTAAATATTCACAATAAATATCACACTTGATCATAAAACTTATAATCAAAACAAACATACTAATCTATATCTGAATCACAATCCAAAAGCAAAGTAAAAACTTTGAAACTGACAAGTTAGGTTAAACACATGAACTTCCACCAGGAGAGTGAAGCGGAGTGCTCCTGAAGGGTAAGCATCTCCTGTTTAGCTAGCTACACCCGCAATGCATGTAATCTTAATAAAACGTTTGATGATGACATCGCAAGATCAGCATAATTACCTTCGAAAAGATAAGTATTTACTTTTCTACATATCTTTTTATGCTCTATGCTTCACTCTATAAAATGGAGAGGACAGAGTGTGTGTTGTTTAAGTACTATTGATAGCCATAACAATACAATCCTTCCATTTGAGCCAGCAGCATCCTGCAAAAATAATTATAATACAGTCACACCTGCCTTAAAAGCCATCTCTATATAAAGGTAACCTGCTTTTAAAGGTCAGTAACATTGTATCCAAATCTGTATATAAGGCTCACCTGTCCATAAAAGCCACTTTTACTGGTTCCATAGAATGGTCTTTATAGACGGGCTTGACTGTATTGATAATAAAAAAGATAGAAAGAAAAAAGAATGAGTGATGCACCACGTAACACCGCTTGTCCATCATAAACTTTAGCTTTAATTTTTCTATCCTAATATAGCATTTATTTGTCAAACGACCTATATATGTAAAAATAGTTAATATGTATGTCAAAAACAGTGTAGATGTCTGTCACTGAACACGGTATAAAAACCTAACTAATCTTCCCTGTACAAAATAAATTGAACACACAGATTAGATACATTTCACAAGTTTTAACGAAGTAGAAATCTGTATTTGACAGCATGGATTTTTTATATCTGAAGACACCAATCATACAAGTGTAATTTGGGTGTGTTTAGCCCAAAGTCAAAGAAAAATATAATTCAAATTAATAAAGTGTTTAAGCAGTGTAGTCGAGAATTTTGTGATTCATTGTTATTTATCTTAAAACATTTGAGATATTTCCATAAAATTCAAAAGTTTTACAAACTCAGTATAGGCAAAATTTGTGTATTGTCAGAAATATACCATTGTCGAAATTTAGTTAGTTAAAATCTCAAAAACTCAGTATACTCCTCATGCAAAGTATTTCCTTAGCTAAATTTGGTAAATATATTCTTGTCCTTTTGGTTATCTGTTCAAAATCTTGAAAAAAATTGGTGACACAATGTTGGTGCAAGCAATGCTGATGAGGAATTACATTCCGAAACGGCCGTCTAATACTGTAAAGATAGCATTGGTATAATATGTAATTATTCCACAATTAACAAACGACGATAATCATAATGTTTAATAAGGTATATATTTTTTCTTGTCAAAAAGAAAACATGACTGCAGTGTGTCTTTATGTTCTTTGGCATTGGCAATTTTCCGACGATGAGTAGTGACAAGAATATATATTTATGGAAAAAAAACATTTGGAAAAAATCGCACTTTTTGAATGTCTGCATTGTCAATGCACAAGATGATTTAATCTGCTCTGCTGTACAAGTGTAAACATTTGTCAGTCCATATGTTGTATAAATAAATTTCCCGATCTTTTAAATTCAACTGCTCTCATTTTTTTTATTGTGGCCTTCCACTTCGTTTATAATGACACGTTCAACGCATAAAGATAGTGTTGCTTATATGCGGAGCAAGGGCGCCTTTTTCCGCATAAAGGCGTCCTCTTTATGCGTTAAAATTTCCCGAATAGACGTGTTGGAACACGGTTATGCGGCAACACGTCTTTCAGGCGATACATAGCGCAAGGAATAGAAAGACAATTTTATATATTTTAGTCCAAGGCATGTGGTCCACGATTACAAGGACGATACATTGGTATAAGCATTTGTAATATTTATCTTATTTAAGTGTATGGTGAAAGGACAATGTACAATAAAATATAAATATGGCGGTGGATGCGAATTAGAAGGGAAAACATTGGTCAAAGCATTTAGGAGTACAATGCATTGGTTTAAACAATTGTGTTTATCCTTGAATAATTCAGTGCATGGCATGTGGGTCAGGATTAGATGGATATTGTATTGGTCCTAGAATTTGTTTATACTAATATATTGGTTCAAATATTGCGGTGGATGCGAATTAGAAGGAGAAATACATGCATTGGTCAACACATATATCGGTACAATGTCCTATTGCTATGTTTATCCTTATGAAATTCAGTGTATGACGTGTGGACCAAATCCATTGTATTGACCCAAATATTTGTTTGTATTGGCCCAGGTAATTACTACGTTTATCTTTATATTTCAGTGTATGGTATGTGGACCCGGATAAAAAAGCAATGTATTGGTCAAGCATTTTTTTAATTAGTATATTGGTCCAAAGAATTACTACGTTTATCTTTATATGTCAGTGTATGGCGTGTGGACCAATGATTAGAAGGACAATGTATTGGTCCTAGCATTTGTTTATATTGATATATTGGTCCAAAGAATTACTACGTTTATCTTTATATTTCAGTGTATGGCGTGTGGACCAGGATTAGAAGGACAATGTATTGGTCCTAGCATATGTTGTGGGCCATTTGGTTGTTTATTTGGAACTCAAGAAGCTTTTATATGTGAAAAAGAAAATGATAGCTCATCACCATGTGAAGTAAGAGGCGAAGCATGTGGCGCTAGAGGTCAAGGCAATTGTGTAGCTAGCGGGATTTGTTGTGATGCTGGTAGGTGGCTATTGTAAATATTTGGTTGATTGAGCGATTGTTTGCGTATATATAAACGGAACCGGTGACCAAGTGGTCTAGGTTCCTAGATTCGAATCGTTAATTTTATATGTATTGTTAGTCGCAACATACATGATCTGGATTACGGAATTTAAATGTGCTGGCACTTTAAAAACCTGGGACCAGCGGCTATTGTAAAAGCAGATCAGATAAAATTTACGAAGGTCAAGATGCTTTGTATTTATGTTAATTCTTTTTTTTTGCATTAAGAATTGTCTTCACCTCAGAACAGACTGTTTTGTTATCATTAAAGGTATCTTGACTTATCGTAATACCTCTTTGTTCTGATCTACTTCACGTTTTGATTTCATTTGATTTTAGTTATTTCACAGAAACCCCCAATAATTTGTTTAAATTACTTACTGCATGTAACAACTGCGGTAGCTTAGTTGGTAGATGGTACGATCCGTTAGTTGGAGGTCTTGGGTTAGAGCCCCGACCAGGTCTGACCCAAGACTTGCAAGTGGGTAGAAACTGTTCTTTCGGCAAGCATCAGGATTTCAAAATGGAAGTCACGGATCTTTCGGATAAGAACTTAAAATAAACGAGCCCCCGTGTCACGGTAGGCGTGACATGATTAAGAACCATGCTGTATAATGTCATTAGCTCAATGCATGGACATTATTTCTACACGTTCGCCTATAGCTGTCGATGTCTCGAAATAAGTGAAATATTCTTGACTGGAACGCTAAAACCCATTCCTCAGCTCTACTCACCTCAATTTATTCGACCTAAGTGCTAACGAAATTACAGAATAACAAAAAAAAAAAAAAAAAAAAAAAAAAAAAAAAAAAAAACATTTTTTGGACAATAAAGTTATAGCATTTTGCGTTTTGACGTAATAAGTTTTGTATTATAATAAAAACAATTTGTGTTGCTGCCGAAACAGAAATTTATTCCCGAGATATAAACCGTAAGAAAGAAAAATTAAAAGTTATTCATTGTATAAGGATTATAAAGTTCAGTATATGACCAAAAGGTTGAGCAATATCCACCCACAAATGATTAAGAGTGTCTACTTTTATTTTAACGTCACACTAAAATTTCGAAACACTCTCGAAAAAAAGATCGCCACCATTTTATGATCTAACTTATAATACAAAAGGAGGCAAAGAGCTTTGAATGGACCATAAATTGGTAATTATATTCATCAAATATTGTATAATCTACTAACAAGCCCATTTAATGTTTGATTAAGAGCTATAGAATCCTATCAAATACTACTTAAATAGTTGTTCAACTAAATCTATGGATTTTATTAATCTTCAGTGAACATGATATAAAGTACCTTCTTGTTTTAAAAGAGGGATTGTTGAAAATCTGAATAAAGCCATGCTAATGACACTCTGTTGATTTACATGAAGTATTTTAAGCAGCAGCATAACTTGTGACTTTATGACATTTTGTTTTCTTGTATTTAAATGTATGTAAATTTACTGTTATGATTGCCAATTTATTATTTTACAACAATTGTATGAATTTTAATTAATAACTTTACGACCAATAATGCATTATATACATGTTTGTTACGATGCCATTTTTTATTTTTAACTCCAATATATATTTTTATATTTTATTCATGCAATAATTATTGCTTTCCCATTTTCGCAATTGACTTTACATTAGTGGAAACAATTCTTTTATGATCAATTATACATAATGTTCGTGTTTGTAACGCTGTTTTTTTTAATAAATAATATTTTAGAATTTATTCATACAAGAATTATTGCTTTCCTATTTTAGCAATTGACCAATAATGCATTTTATACATTTGTTATCTAATATCTTTTTTATCTAATTTTTCAAAATTAATTTTAACTCCTATATTTTTTTATTACTTTTTATTCATGCAATGATTATTGCTTTCCCCTTTTTCGAACTTTACTTTGCAATATTTAATTTTAAAAAAGGAAAAAAAATCTATATGAAATTGTAATAAATACAACATTGTCATGTAACATCAATGATAATTGTATTTATAAATGGTCATATAATTTTTATGAATAATCTGAATTGCTCAAAAAAGTTCTAAAAATAATATAAAGCTTCCCATGTTAAAACTTTTGAAACGTGCTAATGACGGTTCAAGCATGCACGCTACAGAAACATTCGCCCAATTGCAATGACACTAAAACGCAAAGAATCTATTGGTATTATCTGGAAAAAACTTTCAATTAAATACTGGTGATTACATGAATAAGTGTACATGTAAAAATACAGTGTGTTAGCTTAAATAAACGTATAGGGCTTTTTCATCGGCTGGGTGCTTCGGAAGGGTAAGCCCCTCCTGTCTAGTTAGCTACAGACGCCACGTGCGTGATCAAAATTGAGATTAAAAGGTACATGGACCTATACTTATAAAAGGAAATACGGTAAAACTGACACACAATACATTGTTATTACGAATATATTGTTTAAATATATTGTTGCACTATTCCTCAATAAAACTAATACTCTTTATGGCATGATTTCCCTTCCTTGGCACCTGGCTTCACGGCTCTAGTGTACATTCACGTGTTTAACTTAATTTTTTTTTACTTTGCCTTTTGTGACTTTGATTTGACCATTGACCGATATGTTTGTATATGATGTTCTTTACACAATATGACAGTAATATATCAAGATTCTGTTTGTCATACTATGTTAAAAAGGTGACTTAAAAATTGTTCTATGTTACAGGTGCATGTTCATTTAACTCAAAGTGTAAAGCAAACAGTACGAAAGGAAACCAACAATTACTGACCCTCTTAAACCAACTGCTACAGAACGGGGATTACAGTGACTGAGGAATTCTGGGTAATGTCACGTGATAATTTAATGGATACAGTCTTTAGGATAATTGATTGTACAGAATCACAGAAGCATCTGGGACAAAAGCATTTGTGAAAAATAAACATTGCCTTATTGACTCATATTTTCCTTACACTCCAGAGTTCGGGCGAAGGATTAAAGCTTGTTCAATAACCTTGTTTACATATTGGTTATTGATATAGTGTAGTAACAATTTTAAGTTTGTTATCCCTGGCTTTATATAAATATTGATGAAGCTTTGATTAGAGGCCAGACAAACAAACATCAAACCTTTGTTTATCTTCTTCAATGTATATTGCAATTTATGTTATCTCTTCAAAATATGAATTAGGATTTTATAAGGTTCTTTGTAAATCATAAACTCGTCTGGATGTAATGTAAATTTCATAAATACAATTAAACTGTTGTTAAACAAAATCACAGTTTACTTGACTTGACGCACATGTACAACTACGGGTTTGAAAAGCAATGATCTACTTCCTTGTTTTTCTCATTACGTGGGTGAAGTAAATGCATTTTGATATTGTGTGCGAGAAGCCCATGGAATTTCAAATTAATTCAGAACCATATGTCCAGTTAGTTTGCCTTTAGTGAATTTGTATTTAAGTCAAACAACCTTTTTTGGTTCTCAAATAATTAGGAAAAGTGGCGTGCAAAACAAATCAAAACACTGTATGGAATGGTTTCTATAGAGACAGAAAATAAAATGATGAACAAATAAATTTCATATTTTGCTCTGTTGCATAAATTGTTTAAAAAAGATGATTATTGCTTCTTTTAAATTCTAGAGCTGAAATATTAATAAAAAATATTACAAAGCATTTAATCAATTTTTCATATGTTCATATCAATTACAAAACGCAGGCAATGAACTAAAATAAATTTAAAAATAATTTTTACAAAGCATTTAGTCACTTTTTAATATGTTCATATCAACTACAAAACGCGGGCAATGAACTAAAATACAATTGAAAATAATTTTACCAAAGCATTTAAAACCATTTTTTCATATGTTGTTTATATTAATTGCAGAAACGTTGGCAATGAAATACAAGATGTTTTCCGGATTTATTATGTGGTACTTCGTGTATATCATATGAAAAAAACCTCAGCAAATGTCATCTGACAAAACAAAAAGTAATTATATTTCTAGATTACATATCATATTATCAATAAAATATAATTACAATCGTTTTTTGTTTTACTTTCATGATACGAATTAGCTTTACTCACTTCACTCACTAACGCCGTAAATAGCTGGAACGATGCTAATTAACGGACCGCTGGCCACGCCCACAATGTTCCGACAAAGACCTAGCATGCTTGATTGACACGCAAAAAGAATCTCGACCTGAATTGTACCTTTTAATGACGTCACTGACACTAGTACGTCATAAGTTGCCGTGACGCTGCTTTGGTACCGTAATGGCGTCCTTTGTTGGAACATTGTGGGCTTGGCCGGCGATACGTCAATTGGGTTTAAAACGATAATTTACTCTCATGCTTCATACCTATATATTAAAAAATCTATATATTAAAAATAGGAAATCATGTCACCGTTTATTAATATTATTATTTTATTATTAAATAATTCAATTCCCCTTTATTTCAAGCATTTTGAATGATCATATCTTCTCTGTTACGTTTGCGTGAATGGGTAGGCTCTAAGTGACGTCATCTTATTATGGCCGACGCACAGAGACATTTAAATCCCTACGTCATAGCGATGCAATAATTTACTTGCTGCGGCTATATTCGTGTTTAAATTATTGTTTAGTTGTTGTCAAAAAATTTTATAAATTGAATTATAAAAAATGAAATAAGTTTTCTTTCTGTTATGGAAGTATGAAATAATTGGATAATGTACATGAAACATAATTCGCAACAAGAATTATTCAATGCAAAATGTTCCATTCCATACATTTTGTACTTCCGTAACAAAAAGAAAAATTAATTTCGTTTCTATTATGTCATTTATGAACTACGCTCGTATATTGAGAAATCGATAAATCAAGGTTAAAAATATAATTGATTTTCATTGAAATGATTTTATAATTTTTCAAACGTTTGGACTAGTTAGTATTATAAACTTATTGTTCATTAATGCTGACACGTGAATACCGACCAACTTATACTTTTTTGGTCGGATAGTTGGTTGGTTTAAAAAATACGTCAGTCAAAACTATTTTTGGTGTACACAGGAGGTCAGTTAAGTAATCGTATATAAAATGCGAGAAAACAACTTGGTACCTTTGGCAATAAATTAACAAGCGTCCTCGCTTAATTATTGAATTCTAGATTGGAGTTGAACAAAGGCGGCGAAAAAATTGATTGTTTGACTTTTGTTCATAATTTGCAATTTTAAAAAAAATTATATAACAAAGTTCAAATGCATTTTAACTTTTCAGTATTCCTACACTTAATGATTGAGGTGCTTATTTTAAAGGTTGACTAAAGTACATTGCGTTGTGTGTATCAGACATTTAATAACAAAACCACCTACAATTTTTCAGACGTTTATGACTTAAGGATATTGAATTAAACTTTGCATTTGTATTCTGAAAATTTGGAAAATGGTAACATTATCAGTTTTTGTTACTCTCGCAATTTTACAAAAAGAAAATGAACGCGACATTTCTCAGATTAATTCTGTACCCCTTTTCTGGTGCAAAGTACATGTTACTCCACGCGTAAGGACAAATCATCTACTGATGTAGTTATGTTTCTCAGATTCTAACTTCACGATCATGCATATATATATATATTTATAATCCTTAATCCAAATATAGCTAAGAAATAAAGAAATAAAGAAATAAAGGTTGAATATTTGGGTAAGTGTAAAAAGAAACACCGATTCTATAGTCGTATATACACACATAATCTTGTTACAGATTACTGCATAATACAATCACTAAAACATGCGTAAAGCCGTAATTCTCATAAGTCTCTACTAAAATTATCCTCTATGTATCGATTATAAAGAAACTTTACCGTATGGTTAATGCTTCAAGATGATTCTTTTAACAACTTATGGTGTCTTTAAGTACAAAAATACCCACGGTAATCAGATTATTATAACATCATATTCTTCATTGATGATATAATCCTAACTAACCTTCGTCCTCTCGTCTGCCGGAAAATATCATATGAATTAACATGAACGTTTGATGCAAATGAAATTTGTAAGTTCCGTTCCTTACATCTCTGTCTATTAATGCACATTGAAGCTCGATAGACACGCAAAAATTACGATGCTTTGTTGTCATCTTAAAAGTAAAATCAGCATAAAGACATGTTTTTATTGTTTTTTCTTTATATTCTTAGTTTTCAAAAGCTCCTCTTCATTCCGCAAGAAACGCTAAGAAGACTGAAATACTTCTTTCTTTATCGTATCAATGCCAGTTAAAGTAACGCACTGAGAGGTTGATAATAAATGCATAACTGTATACTAATAGCAACCCCAAACAGACATCAGTGTCACACAAGAGCGGTGATTTTAGCGGTCATGAAAGTGGCGATACAATATCACCACCGAAGAAGTCGGAATGTTATAAGAAAGAGCCAAATATCAGCGTGGCACGTCTTGGAAGATCGATGTTCTTTTCATATACTGTTTACAGAAAGACAACGGTTGTCATTATTTATCGATTACTGATGACTTTTAATAATCAAAACGTAATTGTATTTATAACTCTTTGATCTTTTTGGTTGTAAAACGATTGGTCTGAAAAAAGGCGACTTTCTGAAAAAGAAAAATGTAGATTGTAACCTTAGAGTGAAGAAATGCCACTTTATGCCCCGGTTAATATTCTCTTACTTATCTAGGAGGTCAATTCTAATACCCAATACGCAGAGGAAACCATCTTCATCCGACAAGCAAATTGACAACTATATTGCACTAGGATCTGCCCGACAAGGGTTCGAACCTAAGCGACGAGAAGAGCTTTGATGTGTAAGCTGGCGTTTAAGACGAATTAGATCAACAGAGGATCTTTACTCTTGCACATACCAGTTGTAGATGTAGCGATTTAATATTAGTAACACAAAGTAGTCGCCCATTAACAATATAAAACTCGCAGGTAATAATAGTCTTATTTGACTTGTTCAAATAAAAAAACAAACATACTTATCCATAACCGAATCACAATCCAGAAGCAAGGTAAAAACTTTGGAACTGACAATAAGACATTTGAACTTTATCCAGGGAGGTGAGGCCGGGTGCTCTGAAAGGATAAGCACCCCCTGTTTACCTAGTTACAACTACCACGTGTGTTATCAAAATTGTAAGAAAGAAAAATCGAACTATGGGCAATCCTGGCAGTCAAAATTAAATTTACAACTACATGTACACAGACCACCAAATATTTCACTACCACCTTATTTCTAGAAATTAAATTGTGTAAAAAACTTTAATACCTTTGACATTCGTCTTCCAAAATAAAGGATCCTTATTGTTAAACTCAATTGTTTCTAGAAACACAATTATGTATATACTTACAATACAGTACGTTAACAAATTTATTATATATCTAAATTGTATATTAAATCCATGGGTTTGAACCACGACCGGGTCTAAACAAAGACTTGACAGTGAGTAGTGAAATGAAAGTCACGAGTCATTCGTATGGGAACTGTAGGCGTGTGGCACGATAAAGAACGCTGTTGTATAATGCCATCAGCGCAATGCACTGGGAAACTTTCTGCACCCTCGCCTATTGTTTGAAAAATTATATATTATTGGTTGTTTGATTGTTCATTTGGTTAAATAGGTTTCTGGATGATTTTTGTCGCAATGTTAACAGCGATTTTCAGCTATTTGAGGCAAATAGCTGCATTATTGAAGTCTAAAAAATTTGAATAACATATTATACCAGTGTTAATTTTGCAGCACTAGAATCCATTATGCATCGGAAGTTTCGAACTTAGCATTTGTTATATATTATACCAGTTTTAATTTACAATACTAGGCGACCGTTTCGGAATACAATTCCTCACCAGTAGTGCTTTGACCAAACTTGTGGAACCAAAATTGTTTTCAAAATGTCTTAAATATACCCAAAAGGTCAAAATATATTTACCAAATTTAGCCTAATGTACTTTCCTCAACTTGTTCTGCAGAAGAATGAAAACATTTAGACTAAAATTATTACTTTTGGCGGAGGGTGGGTTTTGCTGTCACTGATATCGTTATTGCAATTTACAGTGAAAGATAGTTGTGGTAGAATAATCCGATGTAGGCGGACACATGTCAAAAACGTTTATTTCTTTTTTAATTTACATCATGACCAAAACACCGAAAGAAAAGCGTTTGACTGAAAATCATAATAAAATAAAATAAAAATCATAACAAACTTAGTGGGAAGGAATACAAAAGTTAGAAATTCGATTTTGTAAACTGTATTTTTCCATTCCAAAATAAACCTGCTTCTCTTGCTTATGGTGTATTTGTTTCAAAATTAATACGTCATGGTAGAGCTTGTTCCAAGTATTGGAACTTTAAACAACGAAATAAGCTGCTTACAAATAAATTGTTAAACCTGAGAAATTGCTAGCCTAGGCTTTTGAAGGCTCTCAACAATTTTATTTTCGTCATCACAATATTGTTAAGTATGATATCCATGTGTCCAGGATTACACTGGATATATTTGACGTCCATCTTCCTTTTATTTGAAATTTTGATAAAGCATGATGTGCTTATCCTACCGATGCATCCGATCTCACTTACCTAGTAGAGGTTCACGTGACTACATTTGACAGTTTTAAAGTTTTTACTTTGCTCTGGATTTATCTTTGGACATGGATTAGTATGTTTGTTTTTGATTAGTATGTTTTTGTTTTTGATTAGTATGTTTGTTTTTGATTAGTATGTTTGTTTTTGATTAGTATGTTTTGTTTTTGAATAGTATGTTTGTTTTTGATTAGTATGTTTGTTTTTGATTAGTATGTTTGTTTTGATTAGTATGTTTTTGTTTTTGATTAGTATGTTTGTTTTTGATTAGTATGTTTTTGTTTTTGATTAGTATGTTTGTTTTTGATTAGTATGTTTGTTTTTGATTAGTATGTTTTGTTTTTGAATAGTATGTTTGTCTTTGATAAATTAACAAATAATACGATGCAAGTAAGGCATTGTGATAAGGTAAGTGGGAGAGTGATAAGAAAAAAAGGTTCAGACAAATAACATCATTTGTAAGATCAAACACGTAAACTTCAACAAAAAAGGTTGTGGTAAGAGTAAGCATTTCGTGTTTAGCTATCTAGAGAATGAAAATTAGAATGAAAGGAAAATGGAACAATGAGACATCAAACATTTTAAGGATTATAATGGACACATTATACTTACAAACAATATTGCGATGACTGTGTGTAGTAGCCACAAGATCAAATGGCTTTGTTCTCGAGAAATAAGCACCCCTAAAAAAGAAAAAAAATACGAAAAGACTAGAAACAAATTCTGAAAATGTTACTTTAAGCGGCATTTTTAATAAAAGTTGGTAATATGCTTTTTTAACATTATTAGAGGGTGCTGAATTAAAAAATGGTGGATACCAAGCTGAATTTTGAGATTTTTAACCCATAATTTCAAAACAAAATAGCGGCTTCATTTATTTTGGTAAAAAGTTGATAAAATGCTTTATTTAATATTATTCGAGGATGCCGTCTTAACAAATGGCGGATATCTAGATAAATTTGGAGTTTTCGAACCCATAATTTCAAAAAACAAAATGGCGACTAAAATGAATGGTATACCAACGCAAAAAATGTTACTTAGGCTGGCAAATTTTAGTAAAAGTTAATAAAATGCCTAATTTATTATAATTCGAGTGTGCTGAATTCAAAAATGCGGATACCATGTAACATTTTAGTTTTATAACCCATAATTCCAAAAACAAAATGGCTACTAAAATTAATGGTGTACAAACTCAAAAATGTTTATTGGGTTGGCAAATTTTGGTAAATGTTGGTAGCATGCTTTACTCAACATAATTCGAGTGTGCTGAATTAAAACAATGGTAGATAACGAGCTAAGTGTTTGAGCCCATAACTTTAAAAACAAAATGGCGACTTAAATTAATAGTGTTCCAATGCAAAAAGTTTACTTTTAGGGTGGCAAATGTTAGTAAAAGTCTTTATCATGCTTTTTAAATATAATTTGAGGGTGCTTAATTCAAAACTTGCAGACGTCATTCAGAAGGTTATGTTTTACCAATAATTCCAAAAATGGCGACTGTTCCAATTTATTACCATATAATGTCTCAGTGTTATTGAAGTTGCATGGTTAAGCAAAAGATGGTACTGTGTTCTTTTTAACATTTCAGCATAACTTGAGGTTGCTAAATTAAAGTGGAAGAGGCTAAACTAAAGTTAAAATGTTTAAACCCAATTTAAATCAATTTCTAAAAAAGTAAAGTGGTGGCTATACTTAGGTGTTTATTCATTATTTGTGCCTATTGCATAGTACTGATAAAATCAACATTATAAAATTGAGTGCATAACCAAAACCATACTGAATTACTGACCCTAGAAATCATAACAATATAGACCAACATAATAATATTGACTTAGCACATTTTAATTATTATATTACGTTTTTATTGTCATCCTTACTAAATGTAATGTAAGTGATATTAATTTTTGTTTGTTTTGTGTAGGCAATGAGAAGTGTTATGGCAGTGACCAAAATTGCATATCAATTCAAATGGTATCTTGATGATTCTATACAAAATACATGTTGGGTTTGGGAGATATGACTGATTTGTTTGAACGAATAGATCAAAGCAAAAACTTTTTTCAATCGCAAAGCATATGTCATGTCTTCATACAAATCATTGATGTCCGTAATTACGTGATGAAGTCTATTTTCCTGTTTTCGTTCATGAATCGAAAGCTTTCATTGTGTTTCTTCCAATTCAAATTTGGAATATTAGGTGCGAAGTTAAGAAATCATTAAGATTGAATGTAAATGAGAATAAACATGTAAAAGGTATAATCAAATCCCTAGATTCTGTACAGCATGCTACTGAATGAATACCAACATGCATAACTTATTTTATTTGTTGATGTTTCAAATCAAAATGTTCAACACACACACACACACACACACACACACACACACACACACACACACTTTCTCTCGCTGTGTATGTAATTTTATTCTAATAAATTGTACATGCTGCTCTCTTACTGTGTGTGTGTGGCAATTTATTTAATTTTTTGAACAACACTTTGAAAGTGTCATTAAACATAATGGGTCGCTGTGACCGAGTAAGCTCGCAAACGCTAACATCTTAAGATTTGAAATCAGTGTACTAATATCTCAAGTTATAATGGTCATTATATATATACAAATGATCTTAACGCTTAAAAATACCAACCAACACTATAAAGAGAAGTAATCCTTTGGAAACCTTTTTAGTAATCAATGTTTTACGGTGATGGAAAAAATCATTGGATGGTGTGCTTCAAGTTCATATACCTTACTTAAAATAAAACATGTATTCGTTGATTTTTTTAGCTAATTTTTTTAACATTCTTATATTTTGACATATGTCTCTTAACCAAGTTCCAAGTAAAAACAAACGTAATTCTCTTCTTCATGACCATATCTCACACAACAGTAAAGATCTACGTCTATCTAAACAAAATTCCACCGTTTCTAAATATATTCTTATCTGAACATATATTAGACAAAATTTACATGTTTGGTTTACAAATCAAAGGAAACCGATAAAATAAGTAGAACATTATCTTCTTTCACAAAATTTTGTCACAATGTCAAAACAAGTCTTATATGACGTTTATTACTGAGTTCTTTTTCAAAGCTGTCAATCGTTAATCGGTATTACATAAGTTCTTATCTAAGCATATTTCAATTCTAAAATGTTTATATTTGTACCAAATCACGTAAAACCATTGTTTTCATATTTAATTGGTTTTTCTAAAATGTTATCTGCACCGCTTTATCACGTTATCGATAATAAAAGTAACGCTTGAGTATATTTTTCCCATTCAGCATCAAACAGACTGTCTAGCAAGCCAAACCTTAGTCATGATTGAATATATTATAATCTGGTGATAACATATACATCTGTCAAATTCACATGGGAATTTATTATAACAATAGATTATTTTATTTCTAGAAATAACTTTATAACTATTGGTAATCGATCACATTCAAAAGAAAGGTATCGATAAGTTCTTATTGATGACAAATGAGTACAGTATAAATTACATGTTGTACCTGTTGTAATTTACAGCACTAGACGACCGTTCTGGAATACAATTCCTCATCAGTAGTGCTTGGAATAAAATTATAAATTTAGGAAACCAAAGTTGTTTTCAGTATGTTTAAAATATACCCAAAGGTCCAAAATATATTTTATCAAATTTAGGTAAGGAAATACTTTGCATGAAGGAGTATACCTTAGTTTTGAGAAATAATATATGTGCAATAGTAAACATTTTCATTCGAATCAAATAGTAGCAGTCTCAGTTATAAGTGCCAGCTTAAAATGTTGGAGTTCCCAGGTGTCGTATCAATATAAAAGTCTATGTATTTAAATTTGGGTTCGAAATTTCAAATACCACTTGTCTAGCTGCTGATTTTGCTATACATTTACAATGTGATTTAGTATTACAAGGTTCAATTAAATTGTTTATTAACTTAAGAATAATATCTATAACATCAAAGTTATACCACCGGGAACACACTTCAACATTAATAAACAATTAACAAGACACAAATAAAACAATAAACAAATAAAACAAAATAGTTCAAAGCTATATTCTTAAGAATAATGCCGGAAATATTTGCTAATATTTTTAACTTATTCTGTTGGTTAGACTTCAAATATTCAACTTACGTTATAATATATTTTTTCTTATTTGTAATTAAGAAAGCTTTCTTCTTGTGTATGTGTTAGTGCATTCGTCTGTCCGAACGGTCAAGAAACATATAAAATCATTGAGTTGTACGCAATGTCAAAATAACCAATCGTAACGCAAAAGTGTTGACAAGCATGACGTCTCTTTAACCAAAAGTATCACGAATATATTTGACGTTCCATAGTTCCGTGTTATTTTCCTTATCAATAAAGATTCAACACGTTGTGTATGTAGCTAAACAAAAAGAGCTGCATGCACTTACGAAGCACACAGTCTCATTTACATAATAAAAAGTCATTTTAACTTAATTTGCCACTTTTCAAAGATTTTACTTTCATTTTGGGTTTGTGATCTGAACATGACCTTTATGTTTCAGTTTGGTCGTTCTCTTTTAGACAAGATAAGTATTTTGGATACCTTTTGTACGTATGTTTGAAATACCAGCATTGTGAAACCTTGTTGCAACTACATATTACATCAGTTTTAATTTTTACAGCACTAGACAGCCGTTTCAGAATAGTTTCTCATCAGTTGTAGTTGAACCAACTTTCTTCTTGTGTATGTGTTAGTGCATTCGTCTGTCCGAACGGTCAAGAAACATATAAAATCATTGAGTTGTACGCAATGTCAAAATAACCAATCGTAACGCAAAAGTGTTGACAAGCATGACGTCTCTTTAACCAAAAGTATCACGAATATATTTGACGTTCCATAGTTCCGTGTTATTTTCCTTATCAATAAAGATTCAACACGTTGTGTATGTAGCTAAACAAAAAGAGCTGCATGCACTTACGAAGCACACAGTCTCATTTACATAATAAAAAGTCATTTTAACTTAATTTGCCACTTTTCAAAGATTTTACTTTCATTTTGGGTTTGTGATCTGAACATGACCTTTATGTTTCAGTTTGGTCGTTCTCTTTTAGACAAGATAAGTATTTTGGATACCTTTTGTACGTATGTTTGAAATACCAGCATTGTGAAACCTTGTTGCAACTACATATTACATCAGTTTTAATTTTTACAGCACTAGACAGCCGTTTCAGAATAGTTTCTCATCAGTTGTAGTTGAACCAATATTGTAACAACATATTCAAAGAACAAAAATATTTAACCAAATTAAGCTCACGAAATACTTTGCATTAGTGAATTTTTTTTTTTTTTTTTTTTTTTTTTTCTAAGATTTTTCAGATTTTACCCAGCATTGAATTTAGAAAATAACATGTACATGTTTGGTAGTACGGATTTTTTTTTGAAATGTTATAATAACATTTAAAGGCAAAAAGAAAATAGCAGTTACACTTCAATAATACGTACTTTGTTTTTACAACTTGAGCATATAACATGAAATAATGAAAATGTTCTTTTGTTATTCGGCCAGTGAAACCAGTGGCTCGCACCCTGACAACTGACCATCCCTATTAAGTGTCTGGGACAATGTAACAATTAAATCTGTCATAAAATAAAAAAACTAAATGAAAAATTTAAGCACCCGGCCTAACTTCCCTGGTGGAAGTTCACGTGTCTAACCTAACTTGTCAGTTCCAAAGTTTTTACTTTGCTTCTGGATTGTGATTCGGACATGGATTAGTATGTTTGTTTTTGATACTATTATCGATTTTAATCATCAATCATGATTCACACAATTTTGATTACACACGCGACGGGTGCTAACGGCTAGCTAAAAAGGAGGCTCTTACTCTTCCGGAGTACCTGACCTCACTTCCCTGGTGGTAGTTCACGTGTCTAACATAACTTGTCAAGTTTTATACTTTAGTTCTGGAATTTGATTCGGACATGGATTAGTGTGTTTGTTTTTATAGTTATTTTTAACGAGCAAATTCAGTAAATTACGAAATCCCGCTAGCAGGTTGTTTTTGTGATTTGCAGTTATGTTCAATAGCAATAACTCCGAGGAAAATAAGCAAACCAACTCGGGTTAACGATATGTATTTCCTATATATGTTGATACTTTGCACAAAATTTGTTGAAATATTGCTTCATACTTTTGGAGCATTAGCACAAACAAGAATTTCGGACGGACGGAAGGACAGAAACTGGAATTAAATACCCACCCTTTCTTCGAAAGGCTGGGGATCAAACCTAAAGATAATTATATTTCACATATTGATTCATGGCTTTATTTTTTACTGTGATTAATAAGACTTTATTAAAAATATTGTCTAGTCGACCTACATTCGTTAAAAAACAATCCATCTCGTATTAAATTGTTACGTCATTCAGATATATTAAAAATCAGAACACTTATTCGTGAAAGGACCTGTGCACACAATTTTAGGTAAAAAACGAAACATGTGTGAGTTTAATGATGCATTTTTACATCTTCAGGATCATACATATTTTAATATCGTCATGATATAAGAAAGAATGTCCAGTTTAAAATTCATTTTTAAATGCCGTACTCTGCAACACAGGGAACGATAAATCTGCAGATTTTTTTTTAATTAAAAAAAACTATTATGATAAAGATAAATAAAAACCCACAACCCGTTCTTCCTAAATGGTTTAATTAATTAGACAACATGAGTATTACCACTTCCGGAGAACCCGGTCTCACTTTCCTGGAAGAGGTTCACTTGTGTAAGTTAATTTGCTAGTTTTATAGTGATTAATTTGCTTTAAGGAAAATTGTGATTTGAATATTGAATATTGGTTATTATGTTTGTGGAGGGTTTTAAGTGTAACATCTTGATCATTAATATTTTATATGCGATCTTTATATCCATGTCAGATGTATCTCAAGGAAGATAAAATTAAAATTAAAAACTATTTTTAAATAAAATCCATTGAATCTATTTTTCAACATCTTTCAAATAAAGGTTTTAACAATTGTATTCCAAGCATTACTGATGAGGAATTGTATTCCGAAACGGTCGTCTAGTGCTGTATAGGTGTGTTCAAAAAGTAACATCACTCCAAATTTCCAAAAAAGAAACGTCACCCCTTGTGTAGAATCTAAAATGATTTGTTTCATTATTTAATATAGTGTTATAAATTAAAATAAACTTTCAATGAGACATTACATTACGTAAACACAACGTTTTATCCACTTGTTGACAAAAATATCGTGATGTCAAGTGATTTTTTAAATCTGAACTGTTTAAATGTCAATTAAAATCCATAAAATTAAAATATTTTATTAAAACTGCAAAACGCTTATAATCAAATATATTTTGCAATTCAAAGAAAAATATATTAGAAATAGCTGATCTATGATGCTAATTTTATAAAAATAAATTTTGGTTGAAATTTTAATTATCCAATTATGCTGGCAACTGCAAAAACTAGTCATAGGCAGAAATATGACAAGAATTTGAAAATTGTATTGTAAAATTGAAATAAGGTCAGAGTGATTATAATTTTTTTTTCATTTTATAAACTTGATGTGATGTATTTGCTGCTTTTGTATTTTCTATCGTGTATTTTTTTTTATAACTTTTGTTGCACGTTTATAATTATATTCGTCAAAGTTGATACCATTTTATACAAACTCAAAATATATCCGTTCTAGAATCGACTGGTAATTCTTAGGATTTGAATCACATAGAACATATGTGATATAAGGACGGAAGCAGCTAAGGATAATCCTAGTTCTAATTCTGCTCTTTGGAAGTTCATGCAAAGTCACTGGTATTTGATAACAAACGCAAAGTGAAGAGAACTGTTTAAGAGTGTACGAAGACGAATAATGGCCGTCGTCAAAGAGGAGCATCAACTAGATAATAACTCTCCGTTATGTATTTTTGAATGTTAGAACCTATTTTTTCATAAAATAAGTCATCCTGACGTTTCTTTTTAGAAATTTAAAGGTGGCTTTTTTAAAATTTAGGAGTGACGGGTTTTTTTTTGGAAATTTGGGGGTGACGTTACTTTTTGAACAGACATGTATAATTTAACTGGTATAATATGCAATTTATCACTACGTCCATATTTTTTTAGAAAAATATGTTTTTAACCTATAACAATTTATATTAAAGGAAATAAATGTTTTTCTTAACTATAAATTGCAATTAACCATATAAAAACCAATAAAGATTTTAAACAGCCGTGCACAATCTGGCATTAAAATGAAAGTGACAATTCGGGGGTGACGTAACTTTTGGAAGGGACATGTATAATTTAACTGTTATAATATGCAATTTATCACTACGTCCATATAATTTAAAAAAATGTTTTTAACCTATAAAAAAATTATATTAAAGAAACTTAATGCTTTTCTGAAATATAAATGGTAATTTTCCATCTAAAAAACCAAAAAAGAATTTAAACAGCCTTGCAAATTCTGGCAATAAAATGAAAACGACAATTCTACACATGTTGCTTGTATCCATCCCAGAAATACAGTGATACAAAAATATACTGTATGAGAAGCCTGAACTATTTCTCTTATCTTAAACGATTTATCTATGCTTTAATGTTGAAACTGCCTCTCCGGTTTCCTAAGGAAAAATAGTAAACCTAAGTCTAAAATACAGCTTGATTTTGAAAAATAGAATTAGCATTTGAAAATAGAAGATACTTGAAAAAAATGAAATTATTACCAAAATAAAGTTATTTTCTAAATATACATTTAGTAAATTTAAGTGATGAGATGATCAAGCACAAACATACCAACCCATATTCAAATCACCATCCTAAAGCAAAGCACGAACTTTTAAAAATTGCAAATTAAAATACGTAGATTTCACCTAAGAAGTGAGGTTGGGTAAGCACCATTTCTCTAGCTACAACTGCTACGTGTGAAATAAAAATTTAGAATGACAGGAGATGAAACACTACACGCCAAAAATTTACAGGGCAGGCATCACTTATCAATAATGACCTAAGGCTTATCAATGGCCTGCAATTTTGAGTCAACGACCATGGGTGGGATAACGTAATCAGTAACTCTAAATCCATATACTAAGTATTTACCAATGCGATGAAGAAGTGAGAACAATTTCAGTTTAAAGAAACGATCACATAAGAAAACAAGGCAATCGTATACATGTACTTGGAACCAAAATGTTACAAACTCTAAGTGACGCTGCGCTTCGTCGTACAAAAATTTTTGATGGTTCCGTCATTTATGAAGCTGGTATAGTAAACATCAAAATTACTTTAATTTCGAATATTTATGTGAAAAATGTCAAAAAGGTACATTGTCTATTGTTTTTTTTAATTTTATGTAAAGGGCTAAGAAATCTTATTTTTTTAATCAATTTAACTAATCTTATCTGCAGCACTCATTACACTTGTCATAATATCGATAAAAGAAACAATTGGAGTTATTTTCCAGGTCAGTATCAAACCTGTTGTCTAGCTAGCCAAACCTTAGTCGTGATTGAATGTATTTTAATCTTGCGATAACTCGTGCATTTGCCAATTAAACATGTTTTAACAATACAAATTGACAAATAAATCCGTTTTGTTTATTTCAAGAACATTTTAATCACGGCAATTTATCAATATCGAAAAAAGTATAAACAAAGTCTTATTAATATAAATTTGATAAATACGGATAACCTAACAAACACACAAGCTGTCTGTGAAAGTACATGTAATTCAGCATATTCTTGGAATAATTGTAGCCTCAGTAACTCAATTGAAAGATTACTTGTCTCTAGTAGGAAAACGCTGGATTCGAAATCGAACACATTTTGTTGACCACCCTGTTACAGTTTTTGACAAGTTGTATGGGAAAGTTAGGTATTAGATTATAAGACGCGGAAAAACGGGAATGGAGATATATAAAAGGCACAATTAGTGAATATCCTGTTTAGAAGTAAGGACATCCCAGAGAATCAAATTTCGGTTTAACCTTGTATATTTTTCCATCTAATTAAATAAGGTTTAGTATTTAAGCTGTATTAGAACTTTAATACTAACTTTTTAAACAATAACACCATTGCAAAACATATTGTAATCAAAAACACACATACTAAACATGTCCGAATCACAATCCAGAAGCAAAGTAAAAACTTTGGAACTGACAAGTTAAGTTAGACACGTGAACTTCCACCAGGGAACTGAGCCCGGGTGCTCCGGAAGGGTAAGCACCTCCTGTTTAGCTAGCTACACCCGCCACGTGTGTAATCAAAATTGTGTAAAAGGAACATGGAACTATGAGACGTCAAATATATCCAGGTCAATCCTGGACACAGAGACATCAAACTTATCAACAATACTGTGATGACGGCCATAAAACTTTTTGAGGGCCTTGATAAGCCTAAGTTTGCAATATCCCTGAGTCAATAATTTACTTGCAAGCATCCTACTTCGTTGTACAAAGTCTCCGTAGTGGGAACAATCATTACCATAGCGTATTAATTAGGAAACAAATACACCATAAGCAGGAGAAGCAGGTATATTGCTGGATAAAAAAAGAATAATAGAAAAATTGAAGTCATCACGTTCGTCATAAAGTTTCAAATGTAGCCTTTCGTGTGCGTCATAATTCTGGTATAAGTGACAACAAATATTGCAAAATGATTGCCAGTGTTCCTGATAAGTTTGTATTGTTCTTATCAATCGACGCACGCAATTCACCATATTAAATGTAAACTTGACTACACAAGTGTGAAAACATAACACTAACTATGCGTGATCTTTGAATTTTTTATTTATTTATTTATTTATTTATTTTCTTTTTCTTTTGTTTTGAAAATACATTGGCCAATGGAGTTGAAAAATGTTGTTTTATGCTTAAATTAAAAGTACTTCATAGATATCAAGGATTTTATTTTTTAGATAGTTGTAGAAAGCATAATATTTGGAGAAAACCACCGAGCTTAGAAAAGTAAACTAACAAAAGATCTCACGTTAAGATCTGCAGTTGGATTAAACTCAAAGCGGTAAGATTTTGTGTAATCCGTAAGACAGAGTTTATAAGGAAGAACACAGCCCGTCACGTGATGCACTTGATTTGGTTCGTGTACATTCGAAATGGTATGGAGGTAGGAAGTGGAGTTAGTAGTTTAATAATTTATTTATATCCAGGCGACCAAATCATGAATGTTGGGGAAGACTGTTTGTCCAAAGAAATAACTGATTGCTGGAATGCTCTTGTAGACGTGTCATAGTTGGGTTTGAAGAATAGAGAAAGGTACCGTGATCCGTAAGACAACGTTTTAGAACAGGTTACAAGAATAATTAATTAGGAAATAAAGATTTTGATGATAAAATAATGTATACAGTCATTTTAATTACTATAGAAAAAAATCTACATTGTATGTGAGATTGGCATTTCTGTCGATTTAATGACATTGGGCACATTATTTCTCATACAATGTATTTCCCATTATACTTATTTTCGACAAAGCATGTCAAATGTAATATAAATATTGCGCAATGCATTACCATGTCCAATGAAATGCATCTATTGACACAATTTTTTTCTCAAGTGTTTTTATATAATTAATAATTGTATTTGTTCAATTTCTAATAAAGATTCTTCGTTTTAAAAAGACATCGTTGAATACAAGTAAATTGGTCAAACTTAGTAGTATTGCAATTAAAATATTTATTTAAAAGAACTTGTAGTTTGCAACATGTGTTGAATGATGCGAATGTGTTTAATTAAAATATTCAATCGTTGATCCACGGCAGATCACGTGTGTAGTGTGTAAAAGACTAGGTATATAAGTTGCTCACTAAACGTCACTTATCATAGAGGTGTAAGTGTGACAGCAAGGAGTTTAACAATGCAGCTGAACATGGGATTACTGCATTTGTTCATAGCATTGCTGATTTGTTATGTTGGCCGTAAGTGTTACTTTTTAAACAAATGGTTTTACATCCCAGTCAAGAATATTTCACTTATATCGAGACGTTGCTAGCTATAGGCGAAGGAATTTTCCCTGTGTGATGTGCTGATGGCTTTATGCAGCAGGGTTAGTTATCTTGCAACGCCTACCGTGACACGGAACCTCGTTTATTTTAAGTTTCCATCCGAAAGAATTGTGTCTTATCCATTGCTTGTCGAAAGAACAGTCACTACCCACTTTCAAGTCTTTGGTCAGACCCGGTCGGGATCGAACCCACGAATCCCAATTACAGAGCGAGCACTCTACCAACTGAGCTTCCGCATTAGTATTTAAACAGAAGGAAGTGTATCAATAACATCGTGTCATTTATACTGTCCTATTTATTGTAAATTTTGTTCTTGATCATAATTATATGAAAGCTCCTCGTATTACTTTTTCAGATGTATGTAAAACAAAAATCAATCTAGACTTGTATTCGGCGTTTCTGTTTTATTTAAAAACCTTAAAAACTACATCATTAATGTATAGAGATAATTCATTTAGGGTTTTTAATTGTTATATTGTAATATACTTTTCATTATAAAATAATGTATTTGTTCAAAAAATATCACATGTAGAACGTATTGTAGCAGAACATTTACTTGTTCTATATTCCATTATTAAACTCTATATTGTATTTGGCAAAATGTAACTTTCTCCCTTAAAATATCCCGAAACTTCTTACATACGTGCTTTTTCAATATAGTAATAAAAATTTTGCTTCCGGCGATCATGTTCTGTTAAAAAAATCGATAAAGTTTATCCTTTGTGTGAGGTAAATGTATATTTTAAAAAACTTAAAAATAAGTTAAAATATTTTCTAAAACATAACTGAATTTATTATTTGTAAAACATGTTTAACCGTTGTGTACAGTTCTTCTTGTTTCATATAAATGGACTTATGCATTAGAAAAGAGACGTGACTGTTGTTTCTCTATCGAAGGGCATTCAATAGGAACGGCAAAGCTTCTGACGTATGGATTCATTGAAATTTGTGACCTTGCAAAATGGGATAAAATTAGCCAAATTTGCAAAACGACGGAAGGATAAAAATTGTAAAACCGAAACACAATTCTCGGAAAAAGCCGGGTTGACGTTCTGACAATGCTGTTGTCTATGAACTTACTGCCATATGTTAGAAATGACTATACGATACGCGTGTGAAATTTATCAAGCTCCTCAAAGATAAAAATTGCTAGTTCTGGAAGCGAAAAATACCAGATGAGATACTCAAATAGACTAACGTGAAACATTTTTGATGTTTTTTTAAAGTAAAATTTTTTAAAAAGTTTTATTCGAAACCATACATTGAAGCACAATACATTTTGTGCATGTAAATTTATGGGGCTACCGGTACAGATTGACCACCGGTACAGTTTTTATTTTAGAGGTGACATGGAAAAGTCAAGTTTTCCGAAAAATGAGTAAATCTGTTAAAAATCATTAATATGGACATTTTCCCGTTTGTTTTGTAAATATAAAATCGACAACATACAGGTAAAAATAGAACTAAACCAGGAGGCTAGTTAAAAATCTGAAATTCTACAACACCGGTAGTGTTCAAAACACTTGTTTTCAAACTAACCGTGATATTTAGTTGGTATCAATTGCAGATGACATCTACAACATCTTATAAATTTTAACAAATGAAATATAATAGACGATTAGTCAAAAGAAACAGGTATAACCACTGAATTACAATGGCCCACCTTGACTGTTTTTCCTTTTGTTTCGACAAACAGGAGCTAACATTTACTGTAAACTTCCGTTCAAACACCGTAATGACGTCATTCAACGGAATTTCAAATTATGACGTTTGTTCTTGTACCATCTTGAAATAGCAAAATCGCACTGGTCATATGTAAGGAGTAGTTGAATGAATGGGTTTTACGTCCCAGTAAAGAACATATCATTTATATCGATACGTCACCAGCTAAAGGTGAAGTGGTAGAGATTTTTACAGTGCGCTTATGGCAAAATGCATGGATGATTCTTTAACGCGCCACCCACGCCTGCCGAGTATTTGGCGAACGAACAGTCATCACCTTATTTCAAGTCTTGGTGAGACCCGGCCAGGGATTTTGTTCCTATGTATAATGTAATTATTATTTTTCTTCAGAAACTGGAGCACGACCGCGTGTGTCTGATGAACAACTAAATGAAGTTCAAACGGATAGTGTCCAACAACAATTTATGGTATATACCGACGGAGGTAAGGCCATTAGGACTTATACAGTCACTCAAGCATTGGATGACAGTACTTCTCAGGAAGTGACAGACTAATTATTTTGTAAATTACAAATTTCCGAATTACACATGCTAGCTAAACAGAAGGTGCTAACTCTTCCGGAGCACCCGGCCTATCTTTACTGGTGTAAGTTCGCGTGTCTAACTTGTCAGTTCCAAAGTTTTTACTTTGCTTCTGGATTGTAATTCGGACATGAATTAGTATGTTTGTTTTTATAATGTTATTTTACATAGTTAAATTTTTCATTTTAATCCTCTTTACCATCCTGTTTTGCAATACGTTGAACGATTTAAATATTTTTGATACATGAAAACGAATTATATAGCGATATGACACTGACAATTGGCAATAGTGTATCTTTAGAAGTAATATATAATTTATTTCTAGAGTTTGTAAATGAAGACAATTTTATATTCAATTATTGTACAAGTACTTTCATGCATTATAATTCAATGCACAGTGACCATAGAATGCCACTAAATCAACACAAAAGCACACGCATATAAATTACTTTATTTGTTTATTGGCCCGGATATATTTGACTTTCCATAGTCCCATGTTCCTTATTCTCAATTTTGATTACACACCTGGTGGGTGTAACTAGCTAAACGGGGGAAGAATAACGGTTCCTGAGCATCCGGTCTCACTTCCCTGGTGGAAGTTCACGTGTTAAACAATTTTTGTCAATTTTAATTTTTTCTTTGCTTCTGGATTATGATTCGGACATGGTTTAGTATGTCTGGTTTTTTTGTTTGTTTTGGAAGTGCCCGACTGGATGAAAATAAACAAAGACAAAAAATATCTTTAAGCTTTGTGGTATCAAACGTTTTTCGTGGTCGTGACTTATTATGCCGATAGTTGATGTACCCGTAGTTGTACCAGAAATGTAATGATGCTAGGAACCCATTAATAAACAATTTATTAGCATTAAACATAATATTTTATTATATTGTTCTCAGGGACCAGTATGCATATGCCTGCCCATCAGCCTCTCACTGACGTTGTTCAACAACATCATTTAACATCATCGGACGGAGAAGAATTTACTGACGGTTTGACTAATGGTTTTGTAGATAGTTCTGTTACTCGGGAAACAACAAAGACATTCTTTAGACAAGAAGATATCGGGGATTATTAAAAAGAAGATTATTTAGAGAAGAAGATATAAGAAACATTAACAACAAGAGTACATGTCGAAAATTTCAGTAAACTGATTTAATAAAAAAAATAACAGTTTTTGTTTAAGTTTGATTTTATTACTCTTATTCATCCTGTTTAGCAATAAATTTAAAGATTTAAGAATTCCTTCTA
The DNA here is from genome assembly GCA_021292105.1 of Anadara kagoshimensis. Classification (NCBI taxonomy): domain Eukaryota; kingdom Metazoa; phylum Mollusca; class Bivalvia; order Arcoida; family Arcidae; genus Anadara; species Anadara kagoshimensis. The sequence continues at coordinate 48,626,876 of CM037857.1, forward strand.
TAATAAATCAATGCAAGCTGCATAATTGTTTGAAACTGACAATAGTGTATCTTTGGAAGTAATAAATAATTTATTTCAAGAGTTTGTGAATGAACAAGGTTTCGTATACAAGTTTTTTAAAGAATCTAAATGCATTATTTAATATAGGTACATATATTACAATCTTGACTGCCAGTTAGTCAATGCAAAACGCATTAAAATTTATTTATTTCAATTCTTTCAAAGGACCTGTTACATAAGGTCCACGCCACGTACATTTTCATGAAACAATTCTTGCAAGTGACCATCTAGATAGAAGTTTTAAAAGCACAAAAGTCGTTTTGGTATCAAACTTACGTGGCTGTGATCTATCAATCAATATTCAGAACCTCTGTCTTAATTACGTATAGTTCTCCTTTCTTTTATGTCATGTTTAAAAGTAAACCTCCAATGTAACTATTCTACTGTCTTCTGAATAATTCTCTTTAGTTCACAATTTGTGTGATACATCAGGCTTTGCATTTAACCTAAACAGCAGCGGTTCTTGATGCATTCTAATTGTGCCTGTAGTTGCCTATAAGGGGCATATAAATAATTTTTTAGTTTTTAGAATACTGCTAGACTTGCAAGGGTAGGGTCTATATGCTAGAAACAAAATGTATTACTGTATTAAAGAACTTTTAGAGTGACATACAAGGTGACGTTTTGAAATCAGACCTGATGTCTATGTGACATTCGGGCTTCTATCCTAGTTCACTTACATTTAGAGGACAAACATTTTCAACAACGAACGCAACCAAAAACCCAAAACCATAAAATAAGCGGATGATAAAAGATAAAGAAAATAAAATGAAATAGAAAAACAAATGAAATAAAAGTGACCCTTTAAATCCTGAGTGTAGAACATTCAACAAAATTACTTAACTATTTATTAAATTCAACACGAGACAACACTTGAACTGTCATTGAATTATTAGAATCGGTAAAATTTTAAAACTTAACAAGCTAACTGTTAAGAGAATTGATGTTGTCTTTATATAAATATAAGATATCCTGTTTAACAATAGTTGTAAGTTTTGTTTTAAAGCCAAAGGTTTTTAGTACATGTTATAAAAACAATATTGGCATTGTAATTAACAAACAGTCGATTCTTTGAATTTTCTATGTATACAAAATAGTCAATTTGACTTAAAGACAAGTGATATAAAAATTAATCACAATCAAAAACAAACATACTTATCCATGTCCGAATCACAATCCAGAAGCAAAGTAAAAACTTTGGAACTGACAAGTTAGGTTAAAACGTGAACTTCCACCAGGGAAGTTAGGCCGGGTGCTCCGGAAGGGTAGGCACCTCCTGTTTAGCTAGCTACACCCGCCATGTGTGTAATCAAAATTGTGTGAAAGGAACATGGAATTATGAGACGTCAAATATATCCAGGGCAATCCTGGACACAGAGACATCAAACTTTTCAACAATACTGTGATAACGGCCATAAAACTTTTAGAGGGCCTTGATAAGCCTAGGGTTGCAATATCCCTGAGTCAACAATTTATTTAGAAATAGTTCTTATGAAGCAAAATTTATGCAGACCCTTGTTAAATCTGGAAAAAAACTGTCGCCAAATCATTGATATATAAATGACGTTTTGTCTCTTAACAATCCTTAATTTGAAGACTATGTGAATGTCATCTATCCTAGTGAGCTTGAAATAAAAGACACAACTGATTTCTCAAGTTCTGCTTAATATTTAGTCTTATACCTGAATTATGATGCTAATTTGAAACTTTATAACAACGTGATGACTTCAATTTTTCTATTGTCAACTTTCCTTTTCTCTGCAGCAATATACCAGCTTCTCCTGTTTATGGTGTATTTGTTTCCCAATTAATACGCAATGGTATAGCGTGTTCCCACTACAGGGACTTTGTATGTAGTACAACGAAGCAGGCTGCTCGCAAATAAATTGAGGAATATTGTAAGCCTAGGCTTATCAAGGCCCTTAAAATGTTTTATTGCCGTTATCACAGTAATGTTGATAAGTTGATGTCTCTGTGTCCAGGATTGCCCTGGATATTACGTCCCATAGTACCATGTTCCTTTCACACAATTTTGATTACACACGTTAATGGTGTAGCTAGCTAAACAGGAGGTGCTTACCCTTCCGGAGCACCCGGCCTCACTTCCCTGGTGGAAGTTCGCGTGTCTAACCTAATATTTCAGTTCCAAATTTTTAACTTTGCTTCTGGATTGTGATTCAGACATGGATTCATATTTTTTTATTATGTTATTTTACAGAGTAAGATTTTTAATTTTAATCCTCCTTACTATCCTGTTTTGCAATGCATTCTACTTTGCTTCTGGATTGTGATTCGGACATAGATTAGCATGTTTGTTTTTGATTGAAACCACTACTATACTAAATGTCATTAAAATGAAAAACAAACATACCAATCACCTTCCAAATTACAATCCCAAAGCAAACCTAAATTAACTTAAACACGTAAACCATACCTAAAAGAAGGGAGATATGGTGCTCCGGAAGGGTAAAACCCTCCTTTTAGCTAGCTACAGTTGGCACGTATGTAATCAAACGCAGGTACAGTTTTTGTTTTAATTTAGATTATCAGACCCCTTGATGTATGCCCTTTTTTATCTAGGAATTTATCCTTTTGATATTTTGATATTTCAGTCTCGTTAAAATAAATTCCAAAATAAGTAACAATGGTGGATACTGTTATTCGAATTGCAAAATCAAGATAACCCCCTTTTTGTGTAAAATGAGACCTACAATAAACAGGTTTTGCATATTGCAAGTTGCAAAAAAGATCTGTCTGATACTTTTTTTGATAGGAATTTTCAGCACAATTTTGAAAACAAAATATAAAAAGGTAGAGATTCATTTTTCTGTGTCCTCCAGTATATTGCAAAAAAATTCTTCATTGGAATGTTTCTTTCTAAAAAAATGAGCAAAACGAGATTTACAAACGGTACGTCATTCTACGCAGTTTAGGATTATGCAGCTGCAGAATGTATTTGTACCCTACCAGACAACAAATTTACACAGGCCACATGACAGAACTTACATGCCCTATAGCTAAACAGATTAATTCTTATTACATAATTTCTGCAAAGATGAGCACTAATGATGTCTGCATAGCAACTAATTCAAAGAAAATTTTAAAATAAATAACAAATTTAAAATAAATAACAAATTTATAATAATAATAATAATAATACTATTTATGATAATAGTAAAACAACAAACAATAAGCGAAGTTCACTAAATTTGCTGTTTGATTGACATTGTCTTCTCGGCAATGGATAATTCCATTATCAAAAACAAACATACTATTTTATGTCCGAATCATAATCCAGAAATAAAGTAAAAACTTTAATGCTGACACTGAGGAAGCGACGCCGCATGCACCGGAAGGATATCCACCTCCTGTTTAACTAGCTACAATTGAGTGAAATGAATATGGAACTATGGGACGTCAAATATATTTAAGGCAATCCTTGACACAGAGACACCATAATTATCAACAATACTAATAGACCTACTAGCTCTAAAATAAGTAGAATGGTTAAGGGCGTACTAGTTCTAAAATAGGTTGAATTGATAAGGACCTACTAGCTCTAAAATAAGTAGGATGATTAAGGGCCTACTAGTTATAAAATAAGTAGAATGGATAAAGACCTACTAGTTCTAAAATAAGTAGTATGGTTAAGGGCCTACTAGTTCTAAAATAAGTAGTATGGTTAAGGACCTACTAGCTCTAAAATAAGTAGGATGATTAAGGGCCTACTAGTTATAAAATAAGTAGAATGGATAAAGACCTACTAGTTCTAAAATAAGTAGTATGGTTAAGGACCTACTAGTCGTAAAATAAATAGTATGGTTAAGGACCTATTAGTTGTAAAATAAGTAGTATGGTTAAGGACCTACCAGCTGTAAAATAAGTAGGATGGTTAAAGGCCTACTAGTTCTAAAAATATATAATGGTAAATAACCTACTAGTTCTAAAATAAATAGGGTGGTTTATAGCCTACTAGTTCGAATATAAGTGGAATAGTTAAGGGCCTACTAGTTCTAAAATAAATAGGATGGTTAAAGGCCTACTAGTTCTAAAAAATGTAGAATTGTTAATGACCTACTAGTTTGAATATAAGTCGAACGGTTAAGTGACCTACTAGTTCCAAAATAAGTGGGATGGTTAATGACCTTCTAGTTCTAAAATGTAGAATGGTTAATGAACTACTAGTTCTAGAAAAGTAGAATGGTTAAGGGCCTACTAGTTCTAAAATAAGTAGGATAGTTAAGGTAGTTCCATACCATGCTGACGTCGTCGTTTTGCGCGTATGGTCGAAATGTCTGATTTGACGTCTTTTTATCTATGACGTCACGAATGTGTGGTCTTCGGCGCCTACAGAATTATGGCGGGAACGCTGTTATGCTATCATTCAGTAGAACAATTTTCTGCATTTATAAAAGATTAGAATTCACAATATCAATTCTGTGCACTTTTTTTAAGAAGAAAATGTATATTGTATATAACGGAAATTAGGTAGATCTACACTGTTGGGAGTACTATTCTAAATAATTGAAAGATTTGAGTACATTGCTTAAATTTTGAAGACGGTACTTTAAATACCGCTTTATGTTTGTTTTTTTTCGGTGATGTTAAATACAAATGGTAGGACACAAACTGACGATTCTTCAATAAACATACTGTATGATAATTTTTCTTGGTGTCAAATTTTAGCAGGTCGACTATGCTCTTCTATTTGCGTTTTATTCAGCGGCCTAGAATCAAGAACGCTTCATCAATGTATACGAATCCCCTTTCCACTTTTACTGATATGTGTTGGGTAACGGTTGCTATAGGTAACAGACCAATATGATATTTAAATTGGTTTTGTTTTGCACAACCAAATAGCTCACATTCAGTGTTTTTGTTTATATATTTGTTAATACCAAACGAAAAACATTGAGTTCATAATAGTATCCTAGGATATTATTAATAACTTCTTACGTAAGGTATGAGGCTTTTTCTTGTTTCAGGATTTTGATGCAATTTTATGAAAAAAGTAGCTTGAGCTTGTTTCCGAAAATCAAACTTATATGTTCATGTGCAATATATATGAAAATCAGGGGCAGTATTCGACTTGGTTTTTTAAAAATCTACAAATTAACGAAAGGGTGTTACTTTCAGTTTTCCGGAAATGAAATGTTCTCTCTTGATAGGTGGCGCTTAAGAAAAATACCACGTGACCGGAAGTAAAATTCCATGGGTCTAAATAATCTTCATGACATAATGGTTTATTTAAATGCAAGTGACTTTTGATTTCTAAGCATGACAAAAAATTATTAAAGCTTATTTGTTGATAACAGTAGTTATACTTTGATCGTGAAAATGGCCACCAGGTGGCGCTTCAGAACTTCTTAAGCAAGTCGAATACCCGCCCTTAAATTTTGGCATGTTGAATGATTTATGCCCATCTAAAACATATCAAAATTATTTCAATATGTGTTTTCAGGCGATTTGTAAAGTATGGAACTACCTTAAGGGCCTCTTAGTTCTAAAAAAGTAGCAGGGTTAAGGGCCTACTATTTCTAAAATAAGTGGAATGGTAAATGACCTACTAGTTCTAAAAAATTAGAATGGTTAAGGGCCTACTAATTTAAAAAAAACTACGATAGTTAAGGGCCTACTAGTTCTAAAAAAGTAACATGGTTAAGGGCCTACTTGTTCTAAAATAAGTGGAATTATTAATGACCTCCTAGTTCTAAAATAAGTAGGACGGTTAATGACCTACTAGTTTTAAAAAAAGTAGAATGGTTAAGGGCCTACTAGTTCTAAAATAAGTAGGACGGTTAATGACGTACTGGTTTTTAAATACGTATGGTGGTTAAGAGCCTACTAGTTCTTAAATAAGTAGGGCGATTAATGAACTTCTAGTTTTAAAAAAATTAAATGGTTTAGGGCCCACTAGTTCTAAAATAAGTAGGATGGTTAAGAGCCTACTAGTTCTAAAATTATTAGGACGGTTAATGACCTACTAGTTCTAAAATAAGTGGGATGGTTAACTGCCTACTAGTTCTAAAATTAGTAGGACGGTTAATGACTTACTAGTTTTTAAATAAGTAGGATGGTTAAGGACCCAATAGTTCTAAAATAAAAAGGATGGTTAAGGACGGACTAGTTTTAAAATAAGTAGGATGGTTAAGGGTCTACTAGTTCTAAAAAAGTAGGATGGCTATTTACCTACTAGTTCTAAAATAAGTAGAATGATTAAGGGCCTACTAGTTCTAAAATAAGGGGAATAATTAAAGTCCTAGTAGTTTTAAAAGAAGTAGAATGGTTAAAGGCCTACTAGTTTTAAAATTAGTAGGATGGTTACGGGCCCTCTTGATCAAAAATAAATTTACACAAAAAATGATAAGTCTGCAGATTTTTTTTTCACATTCGAAAAAAAACTATTATTAGAAAGATAAATCAAAACCCACAACCATTTCCTCTCAAATGAACGTGTCTGGTTTAGTTAATCAAACAACAGAAGTATTAGCCCTTCCGAAGAACCCGGTTTCACTTTCCTGGAAGACGTTCACATGTGTAAAGTAATTTACAAGATTTAACAGTATTTAATTTGGTTTAAGGAGGATTGTGATTTGAATATTGGTCGTTAAGTTTGTGGATGAGTTTTAAATGTAACATTTAGGTTAGTAATATTCTATATGTGATCTTTATACCCATGTCAGATGTATCTCAAGGAAGATAAAAACTAAAGATTATTTTTTAATAACAGTATGTCATGTTTCATTAAGGTATACTCCCCCATGCAAAGTATTTCCTTCGTCGCAAAATTTAGTAAAATATTTTCTGGTCCTATAAATATATTTTTCAACATCTTGAAATAAAAATGGTTGTAGCAAATTTGCTCTAAGCATTACCAATGAGGAATTGTATTCCGAAACTTCCGTCTAGTGCTGTACTGGTCATCTAAAAGGTAACGACACCTCAAAATTTCCAAAGAAGAAACGTCATCCCCTTGTGTAGAATCTAAAATTGTTTCATTATTTTATCCAGTAAGTGTTACAAATTAATATAACCCTTTTAATAAGACTCTAAATTATGTATACACAACGTTTTATCCACTTGTTGACAAAAAAAATCAAGATTTGTTTTTAATCCGAACTGTTTAAATGATAATTAAAATCCATAAAATTTAAATATTTTCTTCAACTTGTAAAACACTTAAAATATATTTGTCAATTCAAAGAAAAATATATTAGAAATAGTTCATCTTTGATAAAATAAAAAAAATGGTTGAAATTTAATTTTCTTAAAATACTGGCGACTGCAAAAGCTCGTAAATATAACAAGAATTTACCGATTATATGGTAAAATTGAAATAAAGTCAGAGTGGTTATAATTTTTTTCACTTTATAAACATGATTGATGAACTTCTACGTGTGCATTTTCTATCGTGTAGTTTTTGTTTATTTTTCTTTTCTAATTTTGATTGCACGTTTATGATTATATTCGTCAAAGTTGATACCATTATATACAAACTCAAAATATACCCGTTCCAGAATCGCCTGGTAATTTTTCGGACATGAAACACATAAAACATATGTGGATTAATTTAAGAAATGAAGCAGCTATGGATAATCCTATATCAAATTCTGCTCTTTGGAAGTTAATGCAAAGTCACTGTTTTGATAACAAATGCAAAGTGAAAAGAACTGATTAAGAGTGTACGAAGACGAATAATGGCCGTCGTCAAAGAGGAGCATCAACTAGATAATAACTCTCCGTTATGTATTTTTGGATGTATAAAACCTATTTTTTCATAAAATAAGTCATCTTAACTCTTATATACAGAAACAAGGGGAATACGTTTCTTGTTAGAAATTTAAAGCTGGGGTTTTTTTTAAATTTAGGAGTGACGTTTTTGTTTTGGAAATTTGGGGGTGACGTTACTTTTTAAACAGACATGTATAATTTAACTGGTATAATATGCAATTTATCACTACGTCCATATATTTTTTGAAAAATATATTTTTAACCTTTAACAATTGATATTAAAGAAAATAAATGTTTTTCTGATCTATAAATGGTAATTAACCATGTAAAAACAATAAAGATTTTAAACAGCCTTGCACAATCTTGTAATAAAATAAAAATGACAATTCGACACATGTTACTTGTATCCCTCCCAGAAATACAGTGATACAAAAAATATACTGTAAGACAAGCATGACCTATTTCTCTTACTTTAAATGATTTATCTATGTTATTATGTTGAAACGGCCTCTCCGGTTTGATAAGGAATAATAGTAAACCTAAGTCTAACATACAGTTTGACTTTGAAAAATAAAAGATATTAAAACTTTAAAAAATATTACCAAAATGAATTTGTTATCTAAATATACATTTAGTAAATTTTAGTGATGAGATAATCAAGCACAAGCATACCAATCCATGTTTAAAACACAATCTTTAAAGCAAAGCACAAAATTGTATAAAATGCAAATTAACTAAAATACGTGGATTTTACCTAAGAAGTGAGGTTGGGTAAGCACCATTTCTCAAGCTACAACTGCCACGTGTGAAATAAAAATTTAGAATGACAGGAGATGGAACACTACACGCCATTAATTAACAGGATAATTTTAGATACACAGACGTCATAACTATCAACAATAAATTTTGGCTTATCAATGGCCTCCATATTGTGACAACGACCATGGGTGGAATAACGTAATGAGTAACTGTAAATTCATGTATTTAGTATTTACCGATGCAATGATGAAGTAGGGGTAATTTCAGTTTAAATGTTTCAGAAACGGTAACAGACGAAAACGAGACACCATGTACATGTATTTAGAACCAAGATGCTACACCCTTTACTTAGATAACGTTTAAGATTTAAGAACAATTTTGTGGTTATTAGAAAATCAAGAATTCTTCACAAAAGAGCTTGCAATCGTAATCGAAAACAAACATACTAATCCATTTCCGAATCACAATCCAGAAGCAAAGTAAAAACTTTGGAACTAACAAGTTAGGTTAGACACGTGAACTTCCATCAGGGAAGTGAGGCCGGGTGCTCCGGAAGGGTAAGCATCTCCTGTTTAGCTAGCTACACCCGCCATGTGTGTAATCAAAATTGTGTGAAAGGAACATGGAACTATGAGACGCCAATTATATCCAAGGCAATCCTAGACACAGAGACATCAAACTTATCAACAATACTGTGATGACGGCCATAAAACTTTTTGAGGGCCTTGATAAGCTGGCTTGCAATATCCCTGAGTCAACAATTCATTTGCAAGCAGCCTACTTCGTTGTACAAACTATTTTTGTTTTCAATCTTTATGTATTTGTATCAAGATATTCATCGTTTGAAATAGAAGGAAGTGCCGTCTAAAAGATTATTTATATCAAAAGACAAGCATGCATTGAGTACACTTTAAACAGGGATTGGGAAAATGCCTATTGTCAAGATTAAACGACTATTCCAAGGCCAAGGACCGTCTTAATGATTTTACATTCATGGGTCCTTATATAGGCACATACGAAAAATACCACTGCTGTGCTCCTAAGCAGCGTAGTTGCAAATATGTTTTAGGCTAAAGATACCACCGTGAGTCCCTCTAATAACGCAGATTGTTACGTATTACGCAATATCGAGGATAAGAAATACATATTGACTGCTGGAACAAAATTGTCAGAATTTACATGACTTGTAGTATTTGACCGCACTGAACATTAATTAGGTATAAGTTTTAACATTGATCTACAGTACAGACTTGTCAAAATTTTGACAACAGTTACCGGCAATAAGTGTAGCCGGTGTCTTAAAAGCTGCCGAGATATAGCTAACTTTTGACTGGTCTGATCTGTTTATGGCATTGAATGTACTACTTTTATTCATGATTTCTGTATTTTAATAAATCCGTTACATGATTTTTAATAATCCACACCTGACAATAAATCAGATATATTCCATATACGTTCTTTTTATGGCGCATTATTTACGATGCGCACCAAACTCTATTGTATTATTTAATGACTACTTATTTCATGTTGAGGTTGACTACTCCAAACTCGTTACAGCAATGTATGATCAGCGCTTCGCCGTACAAACAGTTTAGATGGTTCCGTCATTTATGAAGTTCGTTTATTAAACATCAAATTTGCTTTAAATATTATGTGAAAATGTCAAACAATGTACCTTTTTCTTATTTTATGAAAAGGATAAGACATCTGGTAATTTCATTATTTTATCAATGGGCATTTGAGAAATCTAATTTACAACACTTATTTCACTTGTCATAATATCAATTAAAGAAACAAATGGTGTTTTTCCAGTTCAGCATCAAACATGCCGCCAAACCTTAGTCGTGATTGAATGTATTTTAATCTTGCGATAACTCGTGCATCTGCCAATTAAACATGTTTCAACTGTACAAATTGGCAAATAAATCCAATTTGTTTATTTCTAGAAATATTTAATCACGGCAATTGATCACTATCGAAAAAAATTATAAACAAAGTATTATTAATATTATTTGATAAATAAGTATAACATAACAAACAATCTGTGTGAAAAAGTACATATAATTTAACATATTCTTGGAATAATTGTAGCCTCAATAAATTTATTAAAAGATTACTTGTCTCGAGTGGGGAGGCACTGGAATTAAAATCGAACACACTTTGATGCCTATCCTTCTACAGTTTTCGACAAGTTGTATGGGAAAGTTAGGTGTTAGATTTTAAGACGCGAAAAAACCGGGAAAAGAGAGATAAAATCACATATTATACCAGTCTTAATTTTACAGCACTAGACGGACATTTCGGAATACATTGTTAAATATCCTGTTTAGCAGTTTAGATATTTAAGATATTCAAGTTTCGCTTTAAGCTTGTATATTGTTCCATCTAACTAAATAAGGTTTAGTATTAAAGCAGTATTAGAACTATAATACTTACTTTAAAAACAATAACGACATTGCAAAACATATGGTAATTGACTAAAATATTGCTAAATTGTTGACAGTGACCCTGGTATGTTCGCTATTCATCACATTAAAGTAGGCTTGATTATACTAGTTAACAAATATTTCAGAGGGCTAGGGGCCATATGGCAGTTAATTGATCCGGCAGTCCGTTTTATTACGGCCGGAAAATGTGTTTGTGATTACGTTGCGCACAAGTTGTTTTCCGACTGGAAAACAGAATCGTCATGTATGGGTGCCGCCATTACACAATGTAACTGAGGCTTCCGTGGGCACACTCATCAAGGGAGATAATTTATATGACGGCCGGCCCGGAGCTCTAAACTGCTAAACCATCTCACATTAAGATCTGCAGTGGGATTCAACTTATAGCGGTGAGATGTAATGTGATCAATCTAATAAGTTTGTCACCCGTTAGACAAAGTGTATAAGGAAAAACAAAACCCGCCACGTGATTCACTTGATTTTAGATCATGTGCATTATACATGATACGGAGGTAGAAAATAGAGTTAGCAGTGACATTGCCGCTATGTATTCTCAAGTTTTCTTACGTAATGAATACATTAAGTTTAATTTATGTGTTCAATTTGATACTAATATTCTTAGTCGTAAAAAGTCATTGCTGAAAACAATAAAGTGGTCAAACATAGTACTTTCTGTTTACTCTGCTGCAGGAAAAGGAATAACGTAAATATTAAAAAGATTTGAATGCCAAGGTTAAAAATCAATTAATCAATTAAACAGGAGGTGCTTACCTTCCCGGAGCACCCGGCCTCACTTCCCTGGTGGAATTTCACGTGTCTAACCTAACTTGTCAGTTCCAAAGTTTTTACTTTGCTTCTAGGTTGTGATTCGGACATGGATTAGTATGTTTTTGATTAATCATTCACTTACATGAGCCGAGTCGTTGTTAATATTCCTAATTAAAATCTAATAGATGCATTTTAACTCCTTTAATACACCAAAACGTATTTTGGATGGGTGTTAACAATGGTAAAAATGGTAAAAATTTTGACAAAATGGCGGTGTCTTTCATGTGACGTCATGATGACGGAATAATTTATTATTTATGTAGGTTCGCAAGGGATACAATGAAGGGTAGCTCAAAGGTCGAGTTGAGTTAAAACGTTTAAATTTACGTTAATTTGTTCAAAGTTTGAAAACGCAGTTTTAGTTTAGTTCACTTTATGAAATCAATTTTGGTCATCCCAGTTCCGCCAAAATCAATCCGTTCTTGAGCTGCACTACCTTACGTAAATAGAAAACTCTTTCGTCATGACTACGGGACATAAAGAACTCCGCCATTTCGTCTTTTTTATCATTGTAAACACCCATCCAGGTTATATTTTCTCGCTTAAATTTATATATGAAGCAAGGATGGGGCTGAAAAAGAAATTTTTAGTAACGACTCGGCTCATGTAAGTAAAAAAATCATTGATTTGTACCCGTCATATTAAAATTTATAAAATATTTTGCGATCTTGCTTTCTCCAAAACAGGCTAAATAAACAGTAGTAATATAATTAAAACATTTTCTAAAAAGAACTTGTAGTTTGCAACAATCATGCAATCAATACACAAGACAAATTAATGGAGAAACGGTCAAACAAGACAAAACCGTGTTGAAATTGGATTTCTGAGAGAATCATTGTCAAAACATCTAATAAGACAGGGAAAACTTCGATTTTAATTCTATTGTTCTACAACAACTTACAGAAATGACGTTGGCAATTGTTCTACTGACAAAGATGAAAAGTAGAATATTCCTTATGGAATTTAAGACTATTATCATTCTTTCCTAATGACATTTGACAAATGATATGATTACAAGTTTGTACAACTGTTTTACACATATTTACGCTACACATTGCACCAGATTATGGTATATAACATGATATTACCTATTTTTGAGTTGAAAATTGCAAAACAATAGAGAATTAGACATTCAAAATTAGGTACTGTTGTAACAAACATCTTAAACATGTTATATAAGAATAATTTCAAATCTGCATTAAGTGATTATGTAAATATATTAAGTACAAAAATAATATAAAAAATGATAAAATTAAAGAAATAAAGTATTACAATAACTAAAATAATCAACCATCCATACAAGTTTTGTTGTTTAAAATACTTTTTTTTGCATAAGGGAACTAGACACTGCTTCGCCATTTAGATGCAATGACAAAATTGTAAGCGTAGGAAATACAGTTTTTTAAATAAAGAATTACGTTAATAGTAATTGAGATAAACAATAAAACTGTCCAACATGCATCTATTAAAACACAAAACTTATACCACTTATATATCCAATGTGATGCAAATGAGTTAAATTGAAATATCCATTTGTTGATCTACAGCAGATCACGTGTGTAATGTGTAAAAGGCTAGGTATATATATTGTACACTTATCTTATCGTAACTAATCATATAGGTGTAGGAGTTTAACTTTATACAATGAAACTGAACATAGGATTACGACATTTGTTCATGGCATTGCTGATTTTCTATGTTCACCGTAAGTGTTACTTTTTTAAACAGTATTGTTTACGTCCCAGTAAAGAATATTTCACTTATATAAAAACGTTGCTAGCTATAGGCGAAGGTGCAGGAATTTTCCCTGTGTGTTGTGCTGATGGTCCATAAGTCTTCTTGAGCATGTGCTGTTATTTAAACAGATCTAACAATAATCACAGCGATATGAAGTCAATATAATCAACGTTATTGTAGGTTACTTCAAAGGATAAGTTGTAACATGACGTCATTTTACGAAATTTCGAATCATGACGTTTGCTCTTGTATTTGGAAAAAGGAAATTATACTGGTCATATGAAGGAATTGGTTGAATGATTGAATGGGGTTTAACATACCAGTGAAGAATATATCATTTATATCGCAACATCACCAGCTTGAGGTGAAGTTGTAAAAACTGACGCTTGCAGAGCATTTAGAGCAATATCCAGGGAGGATTCTTTAACGTGTCACTCCTGCCGAGTATTTGGCAGCAAGCACTCTATTACTGAGTTTATTTATAATGTAATTATTATTTTTCTTCAGAAACCGGAGCACGTCAACGTGTTCCTGTCGAACAGCTAAATGAAGTTCAAACGAATAGTGCCCAACAAAAAAATTTAGGTTTTACCAACGGAGTGAGTACATAACGGGTTTGACTCACACAGTCGCTCCAGCCATGGATGACAGTATTACTCAGGAAGTGACAGGCTAATTATTTTGTTACTTATATCAAGCATCATACGGATTCCAAACAAAAATATACTGAAGATACCATCAACAAAATGTTGGAGTTTTTGATAGATAACATATTTGTTGTGTTTGGTAATATAGTATTTCAGCAAACAATCGGTATACCAATGGGTACAAACTGTGCACCTTTGCTTGCTGATTTGTTTCTTTATTCTTACGAAGCAGAATTTATGCAGAACCTTGTTAAATCTGGAGAGAAAACTGTCGCCAAATCATTCAACTCAACATACAGATACATAGATGACGTTCTGTCTCTTAACAATCCTAAATTTGGAGACTATGTAAATGTCATCTATCCTAGTGAGCTTGAAATAAAAGACACGACTGATTCCTCAAGTTCTGCTTTATATTTAGACTTATACCTGAATTATGACGAACAAGAAAGGCTACATTTGAAACTTTATGACAAACGTGATGACTTCAATTTTTCTATTGTCAACTTTCCTTTTTTATGCAGCAATATACCTGCTTCTCCTGCTTATGGTGTATTTGTTTCCCAATTAATACGCTATGGTAGAGCTTGTTCCCACTACGGGGACTTTGTACAACGAAGTAGGCTGCTTGCAAATAAATTGTTGACTCAGGGATATTGCAAGCCTAGGCTTATCAAGGCCCTCAAAAAGTTTTATGGCCGTCATCACAGTATTGTTGATAAGTTTGATGTCTCTGTGTCCAGGATTGCCTTGGATATATTTGACGTCTCATAGTTCCATGTTCCTTTCACACAATTTTGATTACACACGTGACGGGTGTAGCTAGCTAAACAGGAGGTGCTTACCCTTCCGGAGCACCCGGCCTCACTTCCCTGGTGGAAGTTCACGTGTCTAACCTAACTTGTCAGTTCCAAAGTTTTTACTTTGCTTCTGGATTGTGATTCGGAAATGGATAAGTATGTTTGTTTTTGATTATATAATATTGTATTTTATAAATGAAATTATAACCACATTGTAATAACAGTGTAAACCTATTTTTGTACTCTTTATTATTCTGCCAGCGCCTATTGATGAGTTGAAAGTGTTTGCAAAGTTTTGTTTAAAAATCAATTTGAACCACGATATAAAACAGACATTGATAATAGCATATTTTTGGACATAATAGACGAGTTTGTACATGGACAAGATTTTGTATATAATTTGTTGTCAAAGAATCTACATCCATTATTAAAATTTAGATTCATTTGTTACCGTTTATTAGTGTTATTCAAAATGGATCGATAAGATTCAAATAAAGAAAACGACGGAGAGGGGTATAACACGTTTTTTGAAATGGTTGTGTTTTGAAATAAAAAACAATCAAAGTAAATCATGTCCAAATCACTTCGATCAGGTAATTGCGGCCTGGTTCCCTTGAAGGGTAAGTGCCGCCTGTTTAAAATATTGGGTAATTTTATATTTCACATTTAAAAATACATTAAAGCAATTTTTATTTGAGGACTTGATTGGAAAAACCAATTTGGTAATTTATTTTTATTCTTTGCATACAAAAGTATTTTCAATGTTAGAACAAGTGGAGTTATGCCGTTGGAGTTACATAGGTGAAGTGAATGTGTGTCACTTCATTTTAATTTATGTAGTCTTCTGTTACCATTTTGTTGGTTTGGCTGTTTCAAGTACCTGTATCAAAAATATTTAAATGGTTCAATGTATTGCGAAACAGGATGATAAAGAACTTTAAATTGAAAAATCTTGCTGTGTAAAATAACTTCATTAAAAACAAACATACTAATACATGTCCGAATCACAAACCCAGAAACAAAGTGAAAGCTTTGATACTGACAAATAATGAAACCTAGAAGAAATTAAACTGTGTGCTCCGGAAGGATATCCACCTACTATTTAGCTAGCTACACCTGTCATGTGGGTAATAAAAATTGAGTAAAATGAATATGGAACTATGGGACGTCAAATATATTGGTGGCAATGCTGGACACAGAGACATCATACTTATTAATATTACTGTAAAAAAGAAACAAACGAATTATTATATCAAAGAGATATCAAAACATGTCGAACATATTTAGTTCAATTTTTTTTTGTTAATGAATGCAAAATATATTGTATCTTTATTAAGTGTTGAGTTACAATCACATTTTAGTTATGGTGTTAAAATTGTATTTTGTTTTTCATATCATGCTGTCAAATGATATCGATGGATAGGTAGATTTTAAGATTTATGTCCTCACACTATTGTGGACAAGTGTAATATCTCTGCATCACAAATTAACTTAAATATACTTACCGTATTGTAGTTCCATGTTCCTTGCATTTCACATTTTGATTACATACGTCATAAATGTACCTAGCTTAACAGTTGGTGCTTTGATGCACGTGTTAATTTGTGTTTAACTTTATTTGTCAGTATTAACGTTTTTACTTTACTTTCGAGTTATGATGGATTTGGTGTGTTTGTGTCTTTTAAAGATCATAGAAACTTTAAAAGAAAAATAAATGCTTGATTAGGATAGTGTGATACAAGTACGTGTATATTGAATATTAGGAATAATTTATAAGCGGTGTAAAGGACCTTTCTTACAATAAAAGTTTTTGAAATAAAATTTCTAATCTGTTGTTGTTAAATGTTGCTTTAGAATTTTTTCAGCTATCTGCGACGAGAACCACTTTATTTATTTCTATGGCTTAATCTATGAACAAGTTAGTGATTGCATTAAAGTGCAAGTGTGTTTTATGGTCCGTATTGTAACAACGCGCATTCAGTGCGACTTTAAGGTCCTAGCTCACCGAGTCAGCTCTCCGCAGACAAGCGTACCACTCCCCAGTCACATTATAATGGCACTTGGTGAACCAGTAAATGCCAACGGCAAGAAAAATTCACTTTCCTAATTGTGGTTTGAGCAGGAATCGAACTCACAATTTTAAATCTGGTTAGTTTTGTTATTTTACAAAATCATCAAAGCGGAACAATCCCTACGAATATTAATACTAATGCCATAGCCATTAATTGTTTGGTAAAAGTAGATGCTGTTTACAGTTACCGTATATCTCGCTTCCTAAATCGCATAGTTATGTTGTTTCTAAACTAAGCAGACCTCATATAGCAAATTTCTCAAACCACTTAAAAATAGGAAATTTATTTTTCATTGTGTGTCTCGGTCAAATTTATCCACAAAATGTACCTTTACTTGCTTTCTTGAAATATATATAATTATCTATCCATTTCTATATTATCCATCGTATTTCTTTCAATAAAATAAAAGCATTACATGAAATCTATAATGTTCCTTGGTTTATGGATGTATTTAGGGGTTTTTGGTTAATAGTTTGGTAAAAAACATAGTTTTATTTTTCAAATATGCGGACTGGTTGTAAAATAAGTAGGATGGTTAACGGCCTACTAGTTATAAATTAAGTAAGATGGTTAATAACAATGTATACTATTGAATTTTACTCCATTGCGCTACATATTCGGGATGGTTATAATTTGGGAACATACATGTATTATTTTATTGTCTTTTATTGTTTGTTTTATCATTAACGTATATAGTTTTCTGTTCATAGTTACATTAATTGTTGCTATGCTGCTAATTCTCATTATATATTATGTTTGGTTATTCTCTTCTAATACTCTATTAAAAACAAACACACTAATCCATGTCCGAATCACAATCCAGAAGGAAAGTAAAAACTTTTGAACTGAAAAGTTAGGTTTGTCCCCTAAACTACCCATAGGGAAGTGAGGCCGGGTGCTCCAGAAGGGTAAGTATCTCATGTTTAGCTACATCCGCCACGTATGTAATTAAAATTGTATAAAAGGAACATAAAACTATGGGACGTCAAATATATCCAGGGCAATCGTTAACACATAGATATCAAACTTGAAAACGATACTGTAATGACGGCCATACATTAGTCAATTTTCCTTTAGGAAGCAGTATCGACACAGATATCCGTTAAACAACTAAATGAAACTGAAAGCATAGATGTTTATTGTAAGATTTATTTTCTAATGAACATTGAATTGAACAAACTACAGCGGACTAGCGTTACAAAAAGATGGATAATGTCCTACTGTTAACCATAGCAGGACATGAAACTATGTAGCTATTCTCTGATGTGACGCTAACTATAAAACCTACTGGGTAATTACCACTCGGTTAGTAACGCCACAGCAATCAATGCACTGTCTATAGTACTATTTTAGCGGAGTGTATCACATCATTAAGCAATTGCAAGCACAGAATTGTTTACATCACTACAGCAACATTGCACTCCAAAGGGTACCACCGTAGCGGAGTGTCTCATAAGTACAGTGTTAATATAGGCAAGCAAAGCATAGCTTACACCTTGTAAACTTCCAGGGCACCACCATGGTTAACACCACTACAGCAAATCTGCACTCCCAAGGGTACCACCATAGCGAAGTTTCCCTTCAGTACCTGTTAATATTAGCAAGAACAATATAGCTTACACCTTATAAGCCCCGAAAGTACTACAACGGCAAGCTTCTCTGTCCTCTAGGGTCCATATCCACAAATAGGACTGCATCTTACCATATACAAATATGCAGTCGCTGGATTTGTTTATAAAAATGAAGGACATGTTTACTTTTCAAAGTATTGCCTTAGCTTAGGAATGTCTGTTTGCTAATCTATTGGTCCTTCTACTAGCAATTTCTCATTTCAACATCTTACATATTTTGATTCCCACAATTTAGGACCCAGCACTGCTGATGGGGAACTGTATTCCGAAACAGCCGTCTAGTACCAACAAATTATTAATAGTTTAGTAATATTTCATTACTATTATTATTAGAGAATCATTACTTTTAGTATTTTTATTCATCTTGTCTGTTGAACCTATAAAATATAAAAACTTTACCTTGTTTATTGAAAATATATCGTATACTGTTATTAGTGTAGACGTCAATGTACTCACTAGTCTGACTTACTTATTAACATATTTAACAAATTTATGATTTATTCGAGTATTGCATTTATACAATTAAACAAAGCATGCCAATCCATGTCAAATCACAATAAAAAAAATACAAAAGCAAAAACTTCGAAAAATGTCAATTAAGTTAAACATATGAACTCCCACTAGGGAAGTGAGGCCGGCTTCTCCGGAGGGATCAGCAAATTAATTTGTTGTATAACTTCCCGTACATGTAACTATTCTTACATTCACTGCATTCACAGTAAAACAAATACACCGTCAGTATAAGTTAGCATTTTCCGTCAAATTGAAATGTTAGACGTTCGTTTTGGAATAAATACATAAGCTTGCGCGACGAGTAGTGATACGGCTACTGAAAAAAGGACGAGACCTGATACGATAGTTGTACATACACGCTGTGTTAATTAAAAAAAATTATAAATTTCCTGCTAGTTTAAATCCGAAAATCGTCAAATACTAAGGTATACTCCCTAATTCAAAATATTTCCTTAGCTGTATTTGGTTGAATAATTGTTTGTTCCTTTTTGGATATTTTTCAACCCATAGAAGAAATTTTGGTTTAACAACTTTGATCCAAGCAATACTGATAGTGGATTGTATTCGGAAACGGTCGTCTTGTGTTGTAAAATTAACGTTGCTATAATGTGTAGGATATTGATCATCATAATGTTCAAAAATTGATTCAAAATCAAGTTTAAGTATTTGTTTACTTCATATCTAAAGACTCGGAGTTGTAAAATTTGGATATCTAGGACCCCCACAACTCGTATAAGATGCTATTATTAATACCTCACGCATTATATTCTTTAAATGTTCCAAATTCTTTGATACCCGGAGACTTTAATGGTACATATTAAGGTACAATACACTTTCTATATTCTTTTCACTTTTGCTTTTTCGTATACTTGACAAACATTATTTTATTCTATTCTGGTCACAACCAGTCACAACATGATTCAATACTAATACTCGAAAACCAAGCCTTTTTGTTATTGAAGAGTATCTGCGGATATACATTAGCAACAAAGCAAATGCACGAAAACTTACGAAACTTTGAAATTACACCAAGCACCGAAGAAATATCACAGCAAGATATGAAAAAAATATTTCAAAATGCATTGCTTCCAGACATATTTCCAGGAAAACGGGTCATATCGAATTGGATTCCATACGAATGTTTAACATCAAATGTACCTTATATTTACAATGAACATTGTACTATCTTTGGAACGAATGTGAAAATAAACGGAATCTCAGAGAAAAATTTGTTGACCTTTGGTCATTATACCAAACTGCCTTGTACCCTGTTTTACGGCATTGATGTTTATGGCCAAAATAAAGGTGTCCTTGCTGAACATGTTATTAAACACTTGAGGATTTTGAAAGATTTTTCACAAAATGAATTTACACTAGCTCTGTTATGCAATGATAACGTGCTCAACAAATCTTCGATTGACAAAATAACAGAGAACTTTGGGTTTGCATTTAGCTATAAGGAACAACAATATTGTACTGTTGGATACGTAGGGGATTCAAAATATCGGCGAAGTTTAATTTGATTTTGCTGATTTTCTAGATTTAAATTCGCTCGACCTTATGACATAGTGCAGCGTGTTTATGAGCGTGCATGTGTATGTGAGCTGTCAACAGCTATTTTTCGATTTCTATTATGAAACTTCCTAGAAAGATTACAAATAAACTTAGTCAGAACTATGCATTGGCCGTTGCAATTCAGATTTGCTTGTGAAGTTGCCATGGCTACAAAAACTAGGTCAATATGACCTAGGGGTTCAAATATTTTTCTTAAAAACCGATGCTGGAAGAAAAATCTGATGTAATATTTAGCTTCACCAGGGTCTCAAATCGATAGTTTGTTCATTTTGTGAAATTCGGACGAAAAAGGGGGTTTCGCGTTTTTGCGCTTGGTATCAAAAATCGTCAAATAGCTTAACGTCGTTAGAAATTTTCTGTTTGAAGAGATGATGACATGGGATTTAAGTTTCGATATTCTTGAAATTATCTTCAAAATTTGGTAAAGGTCAAGACCGTGACCTATGTTTTGCCTTCGTGATTTTAATTAATTTATGAAAACTATAATTATTTTATAAAGCCATATGAATTATAATTTTTTTGGTAATGATACAACGATCATATTGATATATAGATGAAGGTCATAGGTTGACAGGTGAATGGCACAGATGCGAAAGAACAATAAAATGGTAAATTATCTGGAAAAGTATAACAATTGTGTAAAGGCATGTATATTAGAATATTGAAGGTATTTATACAACAATTATTTTGATATATAGATAAAGGTCAAGGGTTCAAAGGTCAAGTTCACAGTAGCAAAGAATAATAAAATGGTTAATTATTGGAAAAAATTTTGAAATTTTATAAATGTAAATGTATTATAATATTGTTGATTTTGATACAACAATCATTTTGATATAAAAATTAAGTTTTATTGGTTCAAAGGTCGTGGTCTTAGATGCCAAAGAATAATGAAATTGCTAATTATCTGGAAAACTATAAACTTTGTATAAAGGAAAATATATGAAACTATTGAAGGTAGTGATAAACCGATTTTTCTAATATATTGAAGATGAAAGTCATGGATTCAAAGAACAAGGTCACAGATGCCAAAGAATACTTTAATGGTTAATTATATGAAAACTATAATTTTTGTGTAAAGGCATGTATATTTGAATATTGAAAGTATTAATAGAACGGTGATTTAATATATAGATTAAAGTCCTTGGGTGAAAGGTCAATGCCATAGTTGCTAAAGAATACTGATATAGAAACTATCTGGAAAAAGCTTAAAATATTGACTATATGTACAGATTTGACATTGGGTTTGTTTTCATGTTTTAAGCCATTGCAGCTAACCATTATTTATAGGCAGAATCTTGTTATTTAGTTTAACTGATTACTAATTTTGTTGTTTGAATCTAGTTCCTTTCACACAATTTTGATTACACACTTGGCGGGTGTAGCTAGCTAAACAGGAGGTGCTTTTCTTTCCGGAGCACCCAGCCTCACTTCCCTGGTGGAAGTTTATGTGTCTAACCTAACTTGTCAGTTCCAAAGTGTTTACGTTGCTTCTGGATTGTGATTCGGACATGGATTAAAATGTTAGTTTTTTATGTTTACGATTTGATTGATTTCGATGTCATATTTTGAGTTTTGTACTCGTCTCTTATTTTGTCGGGACTCAATGTAATCAGGTTTGTTTGAATATTTTGCATGTGTATGGCCCACTACGGACATCTTGCTGCAGTTCAAACCAAATAATTTTCTAGCTCGGTGTCTTGATCAGATAACACGTGACGGCTGTAGCTAGCTAAACAGATGTCGCTAACACTTCAAGAGCACCCGGACTCACTTTCCCGATGGAATTTATGTGTTTAATCTAATTTGTCAGTTTCAAAGTTTTTACTTTGCTTTTGGATTGTGATTCTGACATGCAGTTGTATGGGTTTTCATATGGTATACAACTTTTCAGTCAACTTTT
Organism: Anadara kagoshimensis; assembly: GCA_021292105.1. NCBI lineage: Eukaryota > Metazoa > Mollusca > Bivalvia > Arcoida > Arcidae > Anadara > Anadara kagoshimensis. The sequence continues at coordinate 48,649,579 of CM037857.1, forward strand.
CTATTTTTAGATGATACTAGTAAATACACAAGGCAAATACAACGAATTTTCATAAAACATAAATATAAATTTTCATGAAATCACAATGTTGAAAACTAGTGAATTAATAATTTATAGCGTATATAAAACATTGCTTTGATTGTCCCAAATTTGTTAAAATAACACCAAATTAACTAATTGTTTAGCAAGGTAAACCATGAAACTATTTAATACGAATGTAATATTATATGGAATATTTTTTTCTTGCAGGAGAAGCAAGTGTATTTTGCATAGAGAAGAAAAGTTGACAATAGTCATCACGTTTAAAAGCAGCTTAAAATGAAATTTTTTGTAGGCGTCATAATTAAGGTACAAGTTTAAATATGACGTAGAAATTCAACAATTTCAGGCCACTGATCATTAACCTTCTGAAATTTGACGGGCACTCTTCTAGGTATTACCCAACTGAGTCAAATATGGAATTCGAAACAACTATATATGCTCTCATATTACTGACTTAAGATTGGGCTCTTCAATAATACAAGTTGACAACAATTTCATCATTTTTCTGATTATTAAAGATATTAATAAAAAATAAAACACTTTTCATAGTTAAACAGAGTTTTATTAACTACATAAATATAGCAAAACACGGTCATACCAGTCCATATTAATATCACAATTTAAAACCAAAGTGACAACTATAATGGAACAGGATGCATTTTGTAAAAGTTTAACTAATTGCGAACCAAAGTAATTGATTTCCATGTAAATTAAAGTTTTTTTTCGGAGAACAACATACGTTAGAGGCACGTTTATGATATAAATTGATTATGGACATCACCCCATATATACTTAAATACTAGTACAAGTGTTTATTTAAACAAGTTTACTGTTTCTAAAAACATAAATACTTTAACATTTTCTCATAATATATACATCATTAAATATAGTTGTATTTACAGGTAAAGATGAATATTTGTGTCTAGTCATATAGGTCCAGTTTATAATGTGTTTATAAATTGTATGTTGATTTTATTATCATGTAGAGGAGAACCACAAGCCGCGCTGAGGCAATCCTTGTAGGCTCAAACAAGGGCGAAATGTAAAAATGGCTATAATATCAACTCTCATGTTTAGTTAATTGCAAATGTGATTGATTTAAGACTTAAGAAAACATGTTTTAGAAATTTCATAAAAACATTCAGGTAGTGCAATCAAAAACTACATTTCGTGAAGGGGAGGTGGGCAAGAATTATTATTTTTATTGTACCTGTATCATTCTCTCCACATTTGTTACCATGATAGTTTTTACCTGTCACTGCAAACACTACGAGCAATCAAACAGACCATGTTTCTATTGAAACTAGTAGGTATAATTATCAACCTCAAGAATCGGAAATTCCCTCAAATACAAAACATGGAAAAAATATATATAAAACAATCTTGACACTCGGAAGTGTTCGCTTTAAAATTAGGCGAGTGTTCCAGTTTACATTGATGAATTAGTACCATATTTCAGGCATTTTGCAGGTTCCCAGAATTGTTTTGTATTTTACAATAAAAGGTTCAACATATCATTTTACACCACGAGTTGATTCCCCTTAACCATAACTTATAAAACTTCGTTAAATGTGTGTCCATTTTAGGATGGATTTTCTTCATATGGCTTACGTTTGAAGGAACTTAAACATTTTTATTTCTCGTTCCGTCGATTTTTCACTATATGTTAGGGTGTTATTTTTTTTCTAGTTTCAACAACGAGATCTAGTTGTTTCAATTCGAATTATTTCTTTTTACTCTCGAAAATGTACAGGTCTTTATTTTGTTCGTGTACGTATGGGAGTAACTGGATGAGTACGCAGTATGGGTATTAATAATGCTAGTTATACTTGGTTGTTTAACTGGAGGTAAGAGTTCATCATACGGGTAGCGAGTCACGTGATAAGAAGGGCGCCAAAACTTAATTTAGAGAGCGGGAATATTTGTAATGAGCGGAAGTGTCGTGCACGATTAAACAAGGGAGTAGTGAATGGTAAACTGATCATTTAAATTGTGTTGAACAATGTATATAAATGGTGAACTCTCACAGTGATATTGTGTAATTCGTGGATTAGAAGATTAAAAAACAGTATTAAAAGTTATAGTGACAATTTGTACATTCAAAGACAAGCGACTTAATGGTAACAATATTTTAAAGTAAAAGAATAGAAGATTTGGATTTGTTTAGTGACAGTAATGATAAGGTTTTTTTTTATTGTGGTGCATGTGTAGGTGTAGTGGTAGTTTGTGAGCGGTGTGTAGGTGTATGTGACAGGCGTGTGAGATGAAATGTTTTATCTTTTGTGCTAATCGTTGTTTAATAAAAATTCTTAGTTTCTATCGGGAATTTAATTGTTTTAATTTGGACCTCCCATTTGAAGACATAGTCACCCTAGTTAAGGATTCCAAAATTCTACAAGAAGCAAATTACTTCTGACACACTATTGTTAATTGCTTAACTCTCAAGTCAACATTCCATGGCAAATATGCAAAATATAAGTAAAAAGTATCATTGCTGGACCCAATTCAATTGTGTCATCAGTGGCGCCTTGCCTTTGCTTGATTTGCAATTTGTCTCATGAGTCTGGAAATAGGTTTCATTGTTGATTCCTTTTACTACTGGCTAGTAAATGTTTTTACTATTTCAGTTGACACTTGATAAGTTAATTGCGTATTTGAAATAGTGTCATAAATGACACTATTTAAATTTTAAGAAACCTACTATAGATAAATATTTAAACTATCTTACTCAATCAGTCAAAATAAAATTGTTATTTCAGAAATAAATATTTTATCCATTCATAATAACAAAAGTTACAAAACCGTGCATAAAAATTTAATTTGTAAATGAAAAATAGTATAATTATAATTAAAACGCAAATTATCTGGATCTATGTTTTAATAAAATTATTCAACCTGATAGTTCGTTGAACCGTTGAACCTTTATTCTCGGCTAAAATATACGTTTACCATATATTTTATTTAATTGAAATTAACAACTCTTATTCAGTGTAAAAAATTGCTACTTTTTACAAAGTTTTTTTTAATTAATTTTTGTCTTCCTTAATCTGTAGCGTCAGTCATATATCAATATACACATGTACGTGACTTTTTTCATCAGATTTTAACTGATGTTTCAAATCTTTGTTAATAAAATACTAAATCAAAACTTACGACTTCCGACTGCCCTCGGATTTATAAACAAAACAATGACTAACTTAAAGAACAGTTTATATGTGCTATCAATTGTCTCAATATTTTTTATAATTAAAATGTTTTATTATACTATTGTCTAAATTTGCGGCTAGTTAAAATTTGAATTTCCTAAAAAACTAAGGTACACTCTTTCCTGGAAAGCATTTTGTCCTCAACTAAATCTTGGAAAAAATATTTTGGTCCTTTGGGTATCTTTTCAACGTCTTGAAAAACAAGAGGCCCATGGGCCTTTACGCTCACCTAAGGCTGAGTACATATCTCATTCAGAGGTTCAATGGTCAATGCAATTGATTAAAGAGAAGTCCAAATTTTCAGCAGTAAGAGTCACTTATATGCAATAATTTTTGCAAATTTATTATAGCTTGTTCGAAGATTGATACATATAACATATCTTAAACAGCTAAAAATTTATATATCAAATTTAACATTAGGCCAATGCCTACAATATTCTAACATACATGTCTATACAAAAAGTTTATAGTTTTGAAATAATTAACCATATCAGTATTTGTTTACACCTGTAACCTTGACCTTTGAACCCATGATCTTTATCTATATATCAAAATGATCGCTAGGCCAATGTCTACAATATTCCAATATATATCACTATACAAAAGGTTTATAGTTTTTGAGATAATTTACAATTTCAGTATTCGTTTGCATCTGTGACCTTTGAACCTATACTTTTATTCATATATCAAATTTATTGTTGTGCAAATATCTACAATATTCTAATATACATGCATATACAAAAAGTTTTTAGTTTTGGAGATAATTAACCATTTCAGTATTCGTTTACATTTTTGACCTTGACCTTTGAACCCATGGCCTTCTTTCAAATATCAAAATGACTGTTAGGCCAATACCTACATTGTTCTAATATATGCCTATACAAACAGTTAATAGTTTTTAGATAAATAACCGTTTCAGTACTCGTTCCCATCAATGACCTTGACCTTTGAACCCATGACCTTTATTCATATATCAACAAGACCATTGTGCCATTACCTACAATATTCTAATATACATGCCTATACAAAAAAGTTAATAGTTTTGCAGATTATTTACTATTTCGGTATATTTGTGTATCGGTGACCTTGACCTTTGAACCCATGACCTTGATCTATGTATCAAAAAGATTGCCATGTCAATACCTACAATTAACTGAAAATCCCATGCCATTATCAACTCAAATGTTTAAAAAAATAGCATTTTTATCAAAGGTCAAAAACTGGGACATGACCTTGACCTTTACCTTGACACCTATTGGAAGAAAATAGCAAGACAAGATCAACAGTGAAAACATACAATTATCTTCATTTGTTATTGAGTTATAACAATAATTGTCTAATTTTAAAAATAACAAGTTTCAGTTTTGGCTCAGTAGTTTCGGAAGAGAAGATTTTTTAAAAATTGTTAACAGACGACAACGGACGCCAAATAATGGCAATAGCTCACATAGACCTGTAGTCCAGGTGAGATAAAAATTGATTTTGGTCAAAGCACTACTAATGAGGTATTGTATTCCGACACGTTCGTCTAATGCTGTAAAATGAAAACTGAAAAATGAAAAACGTAACTGAAAACCTGTATTTGCAGCCGCATATTTATGTGGAAAAGAAAATGTTGCGCTATGGAGATTTTACATGATATGGCGAAAAAAGCGAGGTCTGCACCGAACGAAAGTGATGTCCATGGTGACGTTTTACGCCATATGCGTACAAACATCTGCCATTTTCCTCGTTTCACAACATGTTCAATCTCAAAAGTAAGAACATTTTACGCTGTGCAGAAATGTCATAAGCTAATCGCAGATGCGCATACAAATTTACTATTATGGCTAGTTACAAGTAGGTGACCATCAAAAACAAACATACTTATCCATGTCCGAATCACATTGCAGAAGCAAAGTAAAAACTTTGGAACTGACAAGTCAGGTTAGACACGTACACTTCCAACAGGGAAGTGAGTGAGGCCGGGTGCTCCGGAAGGGTAAGCACCTGCTGTTTAGCTAGCTACACCCGCCACGTATGTAATCAAAATTGTGGTAAAGAAACATAGAAGTATGGGACGTCAAATATATCTAGGGCTATCCTTGACACAGAGACATCGATCTTTGATTATTTTATTTTCTATGGAACTTAAGCGTAATTTACTGTCATAAACAGTTATTCGGACAGTACGTCATTGGAAATCACTTTCCTGCTATAACAAGTGTCATGCGTTTTATTATCACTGGTCCCAATTAGAGTTTTGGGGTTATTCGTATTTTGTTTTTCTTCTTTTTACATGACTTCGTGTACTTTTGTGCATTGCAAAATCGTGACAATGACGTCAGCACGTGCTATTTTTTTGACGTCTTTCAATTATGACGTCAAAGCTTCCGGAAGGCCCTTTTTCTAATTTTGATCGAAAAGTGGTCGCCAACGTTTTGTTACTATTTATAGCGTGAAAGTGGTCTGCCAACTATTTATTGACCGTTTGAGGCATTTTTTATTGAATATCGCTATATGTACCACTGAAATTGACCAATCAGAGAAAAGGAAACACTAAGGTATATAATAATAATGCATTTTTGTTTAATATATGCTTTAATGTTCAATATTCAGGTATCTACCTGAATATCATGTTTATAACATTTTAATAAAAAGATGATATTTAAGAATGAAGTGTGAATATGAATATTTTATATTTTGTCGAGTGAAGTGTAAAAAAATGATTTTCTCACTACACGAGACACAATCAATGTTTTACAAAAGTCAATATTGACAGGTACATTGGCTGGCAGTTGTGAAAATAATGATTAAACAACCTTGAACACCAGTCTCGAAAGGGGCAACTCTTATCAATGGCACGTTAAGGAATTCGGAGTGAAATACATATATTATCACTGCTGTGGAAATATATGTGCTATATCAGTTAAATATTTTCTATCATTTAATTATTAATATAAAATAAACGTGATTACCAAGGAAATCGTAAATGATTAAGAGTTTATGTTAATTGATTTCATGTCATTAGGCCACCTGGATGGTGGGTTTATATACTTAATAATGTGATAAAGTTTGATTTATAAAAAGTACAAGACGATATACGTTACATTCAGTCCAACAGAGAACTAAAATAATGAGAACAATAAGTTTACTGCGTTTTACAGCGAATCTGTTAATTCCTAGGAGATTAATAAATGTAAGTTTTTTCTCACACGTCATCTGCAGATTTTTTATCAAATTTCGATGATCAATGATTTTATTTCTAATATTTAAATCTTTTAAATGTAATTTTCATTTTTTTTATTTTTGAACTATAGTTGAAAATGCAACAACCTTACCTATCCAAACTTGTTATAGTAAATGCACATAAACAATTTAAAATAAAAAAGTGAAAAAAAAAAACATAATTGTTATAATTGTATAATATATAAATAAATAAATGATTTAGTAAATCTATATCAACATAAATAAGAAATATGCAAGAATTTGAATTTTACAGAACATTACTGGCTTATCATTTCGTGAAGTCACAGAAAAAGATTATGGTACGGTGATGTCTATAAGAAAGGAAACAGATCTCTATAATGGTAGAGACTATTTACCAGATTACTATGCAATGCTTCTTAGAAGACCAGAATATAAAGGATACGCTGGGATAATTGATGGGATAATGGTACGTAGCAGTACTCAAATATGCTTTATTTACTATTGGCAAGCTCGTGTTAGCCACAAATTTTGGAATTGCATGCTACTGCTTCCTTGTTGATTTTTAAGTTTGGAAGTGATTGAAATTTCATGGGTTCAGTAAAGAATCAGAAACCTACATTTACAAGTTCAATCGTTAATCTACATAGATCAAGTTTGATTTTAACTACAGAGTAGAAAGTTATGTAAACCAAAACTCATTATAAAACTTGTGAAAAAAATGCATTCTGGAAGAGTAAATCTTTTTTACGTTCTGTCTCTTAACAATCTTAGGCTATGTGAATGGCATGTATCATAGTGAGCATGAAATAAAAGACACGACTGATTCCTCAAGTTCTGCTTCATATCTAGACATATACCTGAATTATGACGCCACAGAAAGGCTAAATTTGAAACTTTATGAAAAACCTGATGATGACTAGAATTTTCCATTGTCATCTTTCCTTTTCTATGCAGCAATTTACCTGCTTCTCCTGCCTTAAGTGTACTTCTTCCTAATTAATACGCTATGGTAGAGCTTATTCCCGCGACGGGGACTTTGTACAACGAAGCAGGCTGCTTGCAAATAAATTGTTGACTTAGAGATATTGCAACCCTAAGTTTATCAAGACACCCCAAAAGTTTAATGGCCGTCGTCACAATATTGTTGATAAGTTTGTGTCCAGCATTGTCCTAGATATATTTGACGTCTCATAGTTCCATGTTCTTTTCACACAATTTTGATTACACACGTGGCGGCTGTAGCTATCTTAATAGGAGGTGCTTACCCTTCCGGAGCACCCGGCCTCACTTCCCTGGTGAAGTTCACGTGTCTTACCTTACTTGTTAGTTCCAAAGTTTTTACTGGATTGTGAATCGGACATGGATAAGTATGTTTGTTTTTTATTTCAAATATCAAAAATATAAAACTCTTGTGTTGAAGTGGTCATATCCTAACTGATCCGATTTTATAAGAGGTTTTTTTATAACACACGTTTGAAAAAAACATAAAATTATTATTATTATTATTATTATTATTGGGTCAAAACAAATCTTATTTTATGGAGTATTTCTCTGCTCTACTTTGTCAAAATATGTAGGATTACGAGGTTGATTCTTTGATAATTAATTTTAATTGTTTAAATCTTCTATTTTCCGAAAATTATTACTAATTAAAATCTTTCATAAGTAATTCGAACAAAAAATAACTCTCATAACTGGACATAATAATCACATTTTTCTTTAACAAGATGGTTTGAAATTTTAGCTCAACTTGTAACGAGGTCAATTTTTTATTTACCATGTACAAGTACGTTTGTGTTTTTTTCAATTCAATCCAAATGACTCTTTTATCTTCTTTGTATGTAATATTTATTTTTTTTATCTATAAAGGTGTTGGAAATACTGTTTTTTTCTTTTTCAAAATAAATTTATAATTTTAAAATTATTTTGCATTTACATTTCCCTTATAATTTATGCCGTTAATTTATAGGTGAATTTTATATGTGTAGTCGTGTTAGACGAAGGGAAAACTATGGTTGTACTTGCAACCAGAACAAAAAAAGAATTATGTGGACAAGGTATCATGAAGCGTGTGTGTGGTTACGCGATGGACGAAAATTACAAAGTAAACCCAAATCTTGTGTATTATGCTGGAGTTGCTGATAAAACAGTGTATTATGATTTAGTACATCCTAGCGTAAAAAGTGGTTTGCAGAAATTAGTGCAGAAGAAGGTATAAAAATATAATATGTAGGATTAAGTCAATCAGGATATTTATGGGTGGCACTGTCTGGTTGTTGTTTCCATGTCATGTCCATACAAAACACACGCTACTCCTTTGGGCAAATACAACGTTTTCATGACATGTTAATCTATGTAAAGTAATGCGATAGTTATGCAGATTTGCTTTTGCTCGTGATGTCTTTGTATCAGGGAATTGTTTCTTATTTTTCTTATTTCCCAAATTTCATTCGATTAATTCATAGAAAGTTTTCATGATTGTCGTCCGAGCACTATTGGGGAAGAATTGTATTGCGAACCGGCTGTCAAGAGTTTTGTACTGTTTTTGAAAAAAATATAAAATATATGTTGATCACGTAAACACACTGTTTAATACACCTGTTTGAAAAGTTGAGTTTTCTATTGCATCTTCTTCTGGTGTATTCGTTTCACAATTAATACGCTATGGTCGAGGTTTCCGCTACAGGAACATAATACAACGAAGCAAACTGCTTACAAATTATTTGTTGACCAAGGGATGTTGCAAGCCTAAGCTTATTAAAGCACTTGAAAAGTTTTATGACCGTCATCACAGTATTGTTAATAAGTATGCGTTCTTTGTGTTCAGGATTGCCCTGGTTTTATTTGATATCACATACTTCCATGTTATTTTCACTGAATTTTAATTACATACGTGACGGGTGTAGCTAGCTTACCAATCGGAAGCACTCGGCCTTACTTCACTGGTGCGTGATTAACCTAATTTGTCAATTTCAAAGTTTATCTTGTTTTTGCTTCTGGATTTTTTATTTGGACATAGACTAGTATGTTTGTTTCTGAATCTTTATTTTTGCAAATATAATGATATATTGAGTCTATATAAACATGGTTAACATGGCTAAGGTTTGTTCTTTTCAAGTTTGCTTTTACTATACTTCTGCCATTGATTATATTATTCTATGTCTGATCAAAACCAAATGTGGGTTGTAGAAAATTCTAAAAAATGATTGAACACTCAAACATCTATTTTGTAGGATATAAGAGGGTATAGAATAGCAACAAAGAGAATGTACGACGTCTTAGAAAATCGTGAAACTACATCAAATATCGAAGAAGTATTTCAGCAAGATATGGAAAACATATTTTATAATCCAATGGTTTTAGACTTGTTTCCCGGAAAACGGATTTTATCGAATTGGATTCCATACGAATGTTTAACATCAAATATACCTTATATTTATAATGAACGTTGTACTGTCTTAGGAACGAATGTGAAAAGAAACGGAAACTTGGAAAAAAGTTTGTTGACCTTTGGTCATTATTCCAGATTACCTTCTACCTTTTATTATGGTATTGATGTTTATGGTCAGAATACAGATGCTCTTCCTGATCATATAATGGCACACTTGAAGACTTTAAAACAGATTCCACATAATGCAACTGAAGTGACATTAGCTATACTATACCACGATAACGTTCTCAACAAATCTCTCTGTGACAAAATAACAGAGAACTTAGGGTTTGAATTAAGCTACGAAGAACAACAATACTATACTATTGGATATGTATGGAATATGTCTCAAAATATAGGCAAAATAGTTCAAGGTTCTAAGGGATCGGTATAACCTATTTTTAAATGTAGAAAAAAACCCATCCATAATGAATTTGGTTTCGATGATTTTCGTTTTTCTCCATTTTGTACTAATGTTGTGGTGTGAATATCATTGTACGACTTCATAGATTCAGATGTCATAATTTTATGTACTTGGTACTTTTTCGGGACCCTATAATAAGGTTTTTTTAACTATATTGTATGTCTGGTTGTAAAAATGTAAAAACTACAGTGTATAGTATTTTGGAACCTAGTCATCAATTTGAATTCGAACTCGCGCTCGTTATTTGAAAGCAAAACCGGAGTTTCGTGAACCTTGAACTATTGAAGTGTCAATGTAAGATGTAAAAAGGATATTTTTTCATATTTTGTGTATATCAAGGTTTGGTGTATGATATGTATTTAAAATGTAAAAAGGAACTTTTAATTTTAGAGATTGATAATTAAAACTTCTAGTGCAAATAGAAAAACATATTTTGTTTGGTTGTTTGTAAATATAATAGTGTTGGGATTGGTAACTAAATGACCAACACATGATGTACTAGTAAAATCTGTAATTTAAAAATTGAATGCGCATCCGCGTATTTATGTAGAATGGAAAATGTTAGCGTAATGGGGGTTTTACATGATATGGCGAAAATAGCGACGTTCACACCGAAAATGATGTCCATGGTGACGTTTTACGTCATATACGTAACAACATCTGCCATTTGTCTCGTTTTACAACATGTTAAATCCAAATAAGACCAACATTTTACGCTGTGCAGAAATATCATAAGCTAATCGCGGATGCGCATACAGAGTTCCTATTACGGCTAGTTACAAGTAAGTGAAAGACATCAATATTTGTTAATCTTATCTTTTATATAAAAAGGCGTAATTTACCGTCAAATACACAGTTATCCGGACAGTACGTCATTAGTAATCACTTTTCTGCTATAACAAATGTCATGCATTTTATTATCCCTGGTCTCAATTAGAGTGTTTGTATTCTTTATCCTTCTTTGTTTATCACTTCGTGTACTTTGTATGAAGCATAATTTACTTAGACGTATTTATATTCGCGGTGTACTAATTTTCGCTTATTCCGCTATTAAAAAAGTGTCATGCATGTTATTATCTCTGGTCTTAATTAGAGTTTAGTATTCTGTTTTCTTCTTTGTACATCACAACGTATACTTTGTATAAAGCAGAAATTATGCAGAGCCTTGTTAAATCTACAGAGAATACTGGCCAAATAATTCAACTCCGCTTATAGATAAACAGATAACGTTTGTTAATCACTTGGGATTAGGATATTATGTGAATGCAATCTAAGCTAGTGTGCTTAAAACTAAATGATACAACTGGATTTGCACCTGCAAAATATTTGACGTGCCATAATTCCATGTCCTCTTCATACTCAATTTTGATTTTACGCATGGCGGATGTAGCTTGGACATCATTAGGGGCTTAGGCTAATGGTTATTGTCGTTAAACGTGTTTAACTTAATTTGTTTATTTTCAGAACTCTTACGTTGCTCCTAAAATTGTTAGAGTTGTCCCAACGGTATTTTATTGTTATTTCATTGCAAATTCCATAAAGAACCTCATAATGATTTAGCTACAAGTCTTTCAAACTAATTGTTATTAAACCATAAAATGCAGCAGTTTAAAGTTTATAGTTTTTAGTTTTCTTGTATAATAGGTCATGCCCGTATAATCCCATATCCACCGATATTTAAAGACAGTAATTGTTTTATTATATGTGACACTTAAAATGGCATTTAACAATTAAGACTTTAGTGTTATGAGTAAAATAATCATAACTTTGGTATTACTGGAGACGTTCATCGAGACGTAAATGCGGTTTTAAATTTTTTTTTAAAATACTTTTTTGTTAGCTTAACTGCACTATCTGTGAATTTGATTAAGTGAACGACATCAAGATGCCAAAATCGCTTTCTACAGATGCGAACGTTTACGTTGTTTGTCGTCCGACATTTTATTTTTGTGCATTGCCAAATCGTGTCAATGGCGTCAGGACGGGCTATCTTTTGATGTCTTTTAATTATGTCATAATTTCCGGAAAGCCCCTTTACTATTTTTGATCAAAAAGTGCTCCGCCAACTTTTTGTCACTATTTATAGCGTTAAAGTGGTCTGCCAACTATTAATTGACTTTTTAAGGTATTTGTTAATGAATATCGCTATATGTACCAATGAAATTGACCAATCAGAAGAAGGAAAGCACTCAGGCATAACAAATAATGCATTTTTTGTTTAATCTATGCTTTAAAGTGCAATTTTCAGGTATCTAGCTGAATATCATGTTTATAACATTTAAATAAAAAGATGATAGTTAACAGTGATGTGTGAATATGAATATTTTGTCGAGTGAAGTGTAAAACTATTGATTTTTCTCACTACACGAAACACAATGAATGTTCTTACAAAAGTCAATATTGACAGGTACACTGGCTGGCAGTTATTGCCGTGAAAATAATGATAAACAAGCATAGGACAGCAGTACTGACAAAGGAGCAACTCTTATCAATGGAACGTTAAGGAATTCGGAGTGATATATATATATATTATCACTGATGTGGAAATATGCGTTATATATTTAAATATTTTCTATCATTTCATTTTTTATATAAAATAAACGTGATTACAAAGAAATCGTTAAGGAATATGAGTTTATGTTAATTGATTTCACGTCATTAGCCAAGGCCGTCTGAAGGGTGTATTGTAATTAATTTTGATTTATAAAAGGTATTAGACAATATACGGTACATTCAGTCCAAAAGAGACCTAAAATGATGAGAACAATAAGTTTACTGCGTTTGACAGCGAATCAGTTAATTTTAAGAGATTAATAAATGTAAGTTTTTTCTCACACGTCATCTGCAGATTTTTTATCAAATTTCGATGATCAATTATTTTATTACTAATACTTAAATCTTTTGAATTTAATTTGCATTTTTTATTTTTATTTAACTATAGTTGAAAATGCAACAACGTTACCTATTCAAACTTGTTATAGTAAATGCACATAAACAATTTAAAATAAAAAAATGAAAAAAAAACAAACATAATTGTTATAATTGTATAATCTATAAATAATCACAAAAACAATTTAAAATATAAAAAGTAAAAAAATACAAACATAAATATTATAATTGTATCATCTATAAATAAATGAATGATGTAGTAAAACTAAATCAACATAAAATATATGCAACAATTTGAATTTGTTACAGAAAATTACTGGTTTATCATTTCGTGAAGTCACAGAAAAGGATTATGGTACGGTGATGTCTATAAGAAAGGAAACAGATTTCTATAATGGTAGAGACTATTTACCAGATTACTATGCAATGCTTCTTAGAAGACCAGAATATAAAGGATACGCTGGGATAATTGATGGGAAAATGGTATGTAGCAGTACTCAAATATGCTTTATTCACTATTGACAAGTTCGTTTTAGTCACAAATTTTGGAATTGCATGCGACCGCTGCCTCGTTGATTTTTAAGGTTGAAAGTGAATTTGGTAGGTTTAATGAAGAATCAGAAACCTATATTTCCAATTGTTAATCTACATAGATCAAGTTTGATGACTAATTACAGAGCAGGAAATTATGTAAATCAAAACTCGTCATAAAAATTGTGAAAAATGCAGTAATCTAGAAGAGTAAATCCTTTATTTTCTTCAAATAAAAATATATAAAACTTTTGTGTTGAAATGGACATAGCCGAAATGAATCGATTTTATACATAAAAGGTTTTTCTTATAACGTTTAAAAAAAACCCATAAAATTATTGTTATTATATTTGGCTCAAACTAAATCTTATTTTAATGGAGTATTTCTTTGCTCTCCTTTGTCAAAATATGTAAGATTGGGAGATTGATTCTTTGATAATTATTTTCAATTGTTTTAATCTTCTATTTTCTGAAAATAATTACGAATTAAATTCTTCCATAAGTAATTCGAACAAAAAATAACTCTGATAACTGGACATAATAATCACGTTATCGTTTTACAAGATGGTTTGAAATTTTAGCTCAACACGTAACGAGGTCAATTTTTTTATTTACCATGTACCAGTACGTTTGTGTTTTTTTTTCAATTCAATCCAAATGACTCTTTTTCTTGTTTGTATGTTATATTTACTACTGTGGCGACACTTTTAGGGGTTTCGCGGGAAAGAATGGAACAATCTAGAGGATTTCTATTAGTAAAGCTCATCCACAGAACTTGCCACTCAAAAGTTTACCACAGACCTAACGGATAAGTGCCAAATCTACCAATAATTTGGTAAAGAATTGGTACTTTATTATGGGTACGAATTCAAAACGGTACGTTAAATTTATTTTGGATGATAGGGTCGACTTTAAACAGTTGTGCAAGATAGAAAAAATATAAAAACACCGTCTTTTCCGTCAGATCTTAAACTTTTTTCGGTCAATGGACGACTTTTTCGTACAATGAACGGTTATTGAATTGGAGTGCGTTAAACGTAATTATTTTCTGAAAAGTCCATTTTTGCATGTTTGATCCAAAAATTAAGTATGAATCGAAGTTTTCCCAAAAATCTAACCAAGTTAGATAGCTAAATCGCATTAGACTCCATAAACTCAGAAAGTTTAAGCAAAATCCTTAATTTTTTTCTCAACTTTCTAAAAAGTGCTGATATATGCGGCAAAAAAGGACAAAGTTGTCGTCTTTATCATTTCACATCCAGAGGATGTTCCGAATGAATTCGTCACTATCCTCTAGATTGTTCCATTCTTTATTTTTTTTATCCATAAAAGTGTTGGGAATACTGGTTTTTTTTCTTTTTCAAAATAAATTTATAATTTTGAAATTATTTTGCATTTACATTTCTCTTATAATTTATGCAGTTAATTTATTATTATAGGTGAATTTTATATGTGTAGTCGTGTTAGACGAAGGGAAAACAATGGTTGTACTTGCAACCAGAACAAAAAAAGAATTATGTGGACAAGGTATCTTGAAGCGTGTGTGTGGTTACGCGATGGACGAAAATTACAAAGTAAACCCAAATCTTGTGTATTATGCTGGAGTTGCTGATAAAACAGTGTATTATGATTTAGTACACCCCACTGTGAAAAGAGGTTTGCAGAAATTAGTGCAGAAGAAGGTATAAAAATATAATATGTAGGATTAAGTCAATCAGGATATTTATGGGTGGCACTGTCTGGTTGTTGTTTCCATGTCATGTCCATACAAAACACACACTACTCCTTTGGGCAAATACAACGTTTTCATGACATGTTAATCTATGTAAAGTAATGCGATAGTTATGCAGATTTGCTTTTGCTCGTGATGTCTTTGTATCAGGGAATTGTTTCTTATTTTTCTTATTTCCCAAATTTCATTCGATTAATTCATAGAAAGTTTTCATGATTGTCGTCCGAGCACTATTGGGGAAGAATTGTATTGCGAAACGGCTGTCAAGAGTTTTGTACTGTTTTTGAAAAAAATATAAAATATATGTTGATCACGTAAACACACTGTTTAATACACCTGTTTGAAAAGTTGAGTTTTCTATTGCATCTTCTTCTTCTGGTGTATTCGTTTCACAATTAATACGCTATGGTCGAGGTTTAAGCTACGGGAACATTATACAACGAAGAAAACTGCTTACAAATTATTTGTTGACCAAGGGATGTTGCAAGCCTAAGCTTATTAAGGCACTTGAAAAGTTTTATGACCGTCATCACAGTTTTGTTAATAAGTATGCGTTCTCTGTGTTCAGGATTGCCCTGGTTATATTTGATATCACATACTTCCATGTTATTTTCACTGAATTTTAATTACATACGTGACGGTGTAGCTAGCTAAACAAGGGTGCTTACCAATCGGAAGCACTCGGCCTTACTTCACTGGTGCGTGATTAACCTAATTTGTCAATTTCAAAGTTTATCTTGTTTTTGCTTCTGGATTTTTTATTTGGACATAGACTAGTATGTTTGTTTCTGAATCTTTATTTTTGCAAATATAATATATATTGAGTCTATATATAAACATGGTTAACATGGTTAAGGTTTGTTCTTTTCAAGTTTGCTTTTACTATACTTCTGCCATTGATTATATTATTCTATGTCTGATCAAAACCAAATGTTGGTTGTAGAAAATTCTAAAAAATGATTGAACACTCAAAAATCTATTTTGTAGGATATAAGAGGGTATAGAATAGCAACAAAGAGAATGTACGACGTCTTAGAAAATCGCGAAACTACATCAAATATCGAAGAAGTATTTCAGCAAGATTTGGAAAACATATTTTATAATCCAATGGTTTTAGACTTGTTTCCCGGAAAACGGATTTTATCGAATTGGATTCCATACGAATGTTTAACATCAAATATACCTTATGTTTATAATGAACGTTGTACTGTCTTAGGAACGAATGTGAAAAGAAACGGAAACTTGGAAAAAAGTTTGTTGACCTTTGGTCATTATTCCAGATTACCTTCTACCTTTTATTATGGTATTGATGTTTATGGTCAGAATACAGATGCTCTTCCTGATCATATAATGGCACACTTGAAGACTTTAAAACAGATTCCACATAATGCAACTGAAGTGACATTAGCTATACTATACCACGATAACGTTCTCAACAAATCTCTCTGTGACAAAATAACAGAGAACTTAGGGTTTGAATTAAGCTACGAAGAACAACAATACTATACTATTGGATATGTATGGAATATGTCTCAAAATATAGGCAAAATAGTTCAAGGTTCTAAGGGATCGGTATAACCTATTTTTAAATGTAGAAAAAAACATCCATAATGAATTTGGTTTCCATGGTTTTCGTTTGTCTCCATTTTGTACTAATGTTGTGGTTTGAATATCATTGTACGACTTCATAGATTCAGATGTCATAATTTTATGTACTTGGTACTTTTTCGGGACCCTATAATAAGGGTTTTTTTAACTATATTGTATGTCTGGTTGTAAAAATGTAAAAACTACAGTGTATAGTATTTTGGAACCTAGTCATCAATTTGAATTCGAACTCGCGCTCGTTATTTGAAAGCAAAACCGGAGTTTCGTGAACCTTGAACTATTGAAGTGTCAATGTAAGATGTAAAAAGGATATTTTTCCATGTTTTGTGTATATCAAGGTTTGGTGTATGGTATGTATTTAAAATGTAAAAAGAAACTTTTAATTTTAGAGATTGATAATTAAAACATCTAGTGCAAATAGAAACACATACTTGTTTTGTTGTTTGTAAATATAATAGTGTTGGGATTGGTAACTAAATGAGCAACAGATGATGTACTGGTAAAATCTGTAATTTAAAAATTGAATGCGCATCCGCGTATTTATGTAGAATGGAAAATGTTAGCGTAATGGGGGTTTTACATGATATGGCGAAAATAGCGACGTTCACACCGAAAATGATGTCCATGGTGACGTTTTACGTCATATACGTAACAACATCTGCCATTTGTCTCGTTATAGTTTTCTTGTATATTAGGTCATGTCCTTATAAACCCATATCCACCGATATTTAAAAACAGTAATTGTTTTATTATATATGACACTTAAAAATGACATTTAACAATTTAACAATTAAGACTTTAGTGTTATGAGTAAAATGATCATAACTTTGGTATTACTGGAGACGTTCATCGAGACGGTAAAAGGCGGTTTTAAATGGATTTTTTAAAAATACTTTTTTGTTAGCTTAACTGCACTATATGTGAATCTGATTGAGTGAATGACATCAAGATGGCAAAATCGCCTTTTACAGATGCGAACATTAACGCTGCTCGTCGTCCGACATTTTATTTTTGTGCATTACCAAATTATGTCAATGGCTTCAGCACGAGCTATCTTTTGACGTCTTTTACTATTTTAGATCGAAAAGTGGTCCGCCAACTTTTTGTTACTATTTATAGCGTTAATGTTGTCTGCCAACTATTTATTGACTTTTTAAGGCATTTGTTGAATATCGCTATATGTACCATTGAAATTGACCAATCAGAGAAAAGGAAAGCATTCAGGCATAACAAATAATGCATTTTGTTTAATCTATGCTTTAAAGTGCAAAATTCAGGTATCTACCTGAATATCATGTTTATAACATTTCAATAAAAAGATGATATTTAACAGTGAAGTGTCAATATGAATATTTTGTCGAGTGAAGTGTAAAACTATTGATTTTTCTCACTACACGAGACACAATGAATGTTCTTACAAAAGTCAATATTGACAGGCACACTGGCTGGCAGTTGTTGCCGTGTAAATAATGATAAACAAGCACAGGACACCAGTACTCTAATCAATGGCACGTTAAGGAATTCCGAGTGAAATGCACTTATTATCACTGATGTAGAAATATGCGTTATATCAGTTAAATATTTTCTATCATTTCATTATTAATATAAACACAATTACAAAGGAAATCGTAGTTGAACATGAGTATATGTTAATTGGTTTCCCGTCATTAGGCAAGGCCGTCTGGATGGTGTATTTATATACTTAATAATGTAATTAAATTTGATTTATAAAAAGTAGAAGAAAATATACGTTACATTCAGTCCAACAGAGACCTAAAATAATGAGAACAGTAAGTTTACTGCGTTTTACGGCGAATCTGTTCATTCCAAGGAGATTAATAAATGTAAGTTTTTTCTCACACGTCATCTGCAATTTTTATCAAGTTTGGATGATCAATGATTTTATTACTAATTTTAAAAGTTAAATTTTGAGTTTAATTTTTTAACTCTAATTGAAAATTCTACACCGTTACCTGTCCAAACTTGCCATAGTTAATGCACGTAAATAATCTGAAATATAAAAAGTAAAAAAAACAAACACAATTGTTATAATTGTATGATCTATAAATAATCATAAAACAATTTAAAATATAAAAAGTAAAAACAAACAAACATAAATGTTATAATTGTATCATCTATAAATAAATGAATGATGTAGTAAAACTATATCAACATAAAAAATATGCAACAATTTGAATTTGTTACAGAAAATTACTGGTTTATCATTTCGTGAAGTCACAGAAAAAGATTATGGTACGGTGATGTCTATAAGAAAGGAAACAGATCTCTATAATGGTAGAGACTATTTACCAGATTACTATGCAATGCTTCTTAGAAGACCAGAATATAAAGGATACGCTGGGATAATTGATGGGAAAATGGTATGTAGCATTAATTAAATATGCTTCATTCACTATTGGCAAGCTCGTTTAAGCCACAAGTTTTGGAATTGCAACTCGTAATAAAAATTGTGAAAAATGCATTCTTGAAGAGTAAATCGTTTATTTTCTTTAAATTAAAAATATAAAAAATATTATTACTAGTATTATTTTTGGCTCAAACCAAATATTTTATGGAGTATTTCACTGCTCTGCTTTGTCAAAATATGTAAGATTACGAGGTTGATTCTTTGATAATTAATTTTCAATTGTTTTAATCTTCTATTTTCTGAAAATTATTACAAATTAAAAGCTTCCTTGAGTTATCAAAGAAACTAATCTTCGAACAACAAAATTAACAACGGGACATAATAATCACGTTAACAAGATGGTATGGAATTTTAGCTCAACACGTAACGAGGTCAACTTAGAACACGAATAACACTTTTAAAGTCCGTGGTTTGCCTTTTGGGTTTTATTAATTTTAAAATTATTTTGAATTCCTCTTGCAATTTATGCAGCTAATTTATTATTATGTTGCAGGTGAGTTTTATATGTATGGTCGTGTTAGACGAAGGGAAAACTATGGTTGTACTTGCAACCAGAACAATAAAAGAATTATGTGGTCAAGGTATCATGAAGCGTTTGTGTGGCCACGCGATGGAAGAAAATTACAAAATAAACCCAAATCTTCTGTATTATGCTGGAGTTGCTGATAAAACAGTGTATTATGATTTAGTACATCCTAGCGTAAAAAGGGGTTTGCAGAAATTAGTGCAGAAGAAGGTATAAAAATAATATAATATGTAAGATAAAGTAAAGCATGCACTGTTGTTGTTTCCATGTCATGTCCATACAAAACACACACTGCTCCTTTGTGCAAACACAACTTTCTCATGACATGTTAATCTATGTAAAGTAATGCGATAGTTATGTAGTTTTGCTTTCGCTCCTGATGTCTTTGTATCAGGGAATTGTTCCTAATTTTTCCTATTTCCCACATTTCATTCAATTACTTCATAGAAATTTTTCATAATATTTCCATGATTGTCGTTCAAGCACTATTGGAGAAGAATTTTATTGAGAAAGGCTAGTGCTGCAAAATTTAAAAAACGAATTATAAAAATAAGTAGTTTTGCACCGTTTTTAGAAAAAATATATATGTTGATCACGTAAAAATATTGTTTAAAACATCTGTTTGAAAAATTATTTTTCTATTGTCAGCTTTTCCTGCTTATGGTGTATTTGTTTCACGTTTAATACGCTATGGTCGAGCTTGTTACCACTACGGGAAATGTATATAAACGAAAAAATCTGCTTACAAATAAATTGTTGACCAAGGGATGATGCAAGGCTTACCTTAATAAGGCACTTATAAACGTCATCACAGTATTGTTGATAGGTGTGATGTCTCTGTGTCCAGGATTGTCCTGGACATATTTGATTTCCCATAGCTCCATGTGTTCTTTAAACTCAATGTTAATTACATACGTGGCAGATGTAGCAAGATAAACATGAAGCGCTTACCCATCGAAAGCACCCGGCCTTACTTCCCTGGTGGAAGTTCGCGTGATTAACTTTTTTGTCAATTTCAAAGTTTTTCTTGTTTTTGCTTGAACATATACTTGTATGTTTGTTTCTGAATCTTTATTTTTGCAAATATAATGATATATTGAGTCTATATGTAAACATGGTTAAGGTTTGTTCTTTTCAAGTTTGCTTTTACTATACTTCTGCCATTGATTATATTATTCTATGTCTGATCAAAACCAAATGTGGATTGTAGAAAATTCTAAGGAATAATTAGAAAAAAAAATGATTGAACACTCAAAAATCTATTTTGTAGGATATAAGAGGGTATAGAATAGCAACAAAGAGAATGCACGACGTCTTAGAAAATCGTGAAACTACCTCAAATGTCGAAGAAGTATTTCAGCAAGATTTGAAAAACATATTTTATAATCCAATGGTTTTAGAGTTGCTTCCAGGAAAACGGATTTTATCGAATTGGATTCCATACGAATGTTTAACATCAAATATACCTTATATTTATAATGAACGTTGTACTGTCTTAGTAACGAATATGAAAAGAAACGGAAACTTGGAAAAAAGTTTGTTGACCTTTGGTCATTATTCCAGATTACCTTCTACCTTTTATTATGGTATTGATGTTTATGGTCAGAATACAGATGCTCTTCCTGATCATATAATGGCACACTTGAAGACTTTAAAACAGATTCCACATAATGCAACTGAAGTGACACTGGCTCTATTATACCACGATAACGTTCTCAACAAATCTCTCTGTGACAAAATAACAGAGAACATCGGGTTTGAATTTAGCTACGAAGAACAACAATATTGTACTATTGGATATGTACGGGATATTGCTCAAAATATCGGTAAATAGTTCAAATATTTAAAGGATCGCTTTAATCTATTTTTTTAGTTCCGAATGTAGAAAAAATCATCCATAATGAATTTGGTTTCGATGATTTTCGTTTGTTTCCATTTTGTACTAATGTTGTGGTTTTAATATCATTGTACGACTTTATAGATTCTGATGGCATAATTTTATGTGCTTGGTACTTTTTGGGACACCTATAATTAGGTTTGTTTTAATATTTCTGTATGCATATTCTCTAATGCCCGATTGTAAAAATGTACAAAAACTACAGTGTATAGTATTTTGGAACCTACAAAATGTCTTTATTGTGGCACCAAATCATCGATTTGAACTCCAACTCGCGCTCCTAAGACAGCAAAACCGGAGTTTCGTAAACCTTGAAACTATTGAAATTGTCGAGTAGAAGTAAAAATTTAAAAAAAGATATTTTCCATGTTTTGTGTATATCCATGTTTGTTGTATGGCGTGTATTTAAAATGTTAAAAGGAATTTTCAATTTAAGAAATAAATAATTTAACCTTTTAGTGCAAATAGAAATGCATATTTTGTTTGGTTGTACGTAAATATAATAGTGTTGGGATTAGTAAGTAAAGCATGTCAGCTGGTATTGAATATGGCAAGAAAATACAGGTACAACACTAATAACCTTTCTTGCTCACCTCTCCTTCTCGAAATGTAGATTTTGATTCTGCAAACTATCATAATATGTACCATCTGAATACACAATACTGTAAGATTATCATTAAAAGTTGTCAAAATGAGTCTCATCTTTTCCCAACAATATGGGTTTTGTCGATTTTTTTTTTCAATTTGAACCCAAGACCCTTTTCAAAAGTGACATGAAAAAACCCTTTAACGTATATATGGAATTTTTTGTCGATATATTTTTTTTTCAATTTGAACCCAATATCCTTTTCAAAAGTGACATGAAAATCCCTTTAACGTATATATGAAATTTACAACACATATTTTATTATGTCCTTAATCAATCAGATTTCATCAAATATGATGAGTATTTTATATTCATATGGAAAGATTAGCTTATTTTTTTTCATCATTTCCATCCATGTTGTAATAATATTGAAGGCTTGGTTCAAACTAATATCTATATTTTATACTGGATACATACATGTGTACAACTATACAGTATCATGGCCGCACTCCAACTGTGCTAACCACATGGTTGTGACATCTAAGTGACGTCAGACTCAAGGGAGGTAATTTACATTAAACTTGTGCCAATCATACAATCATAACATAATCAATTAATTAACACATGTTTTTTAGACTTTTTTGAAAGCAATAGTACTATAATCAACTGTAATCCATCTGGCATGCTCCAAACCTCTGACAAATAGGATTTAATTTGACCACGGGTTTTACCTCTACATGATAATAAAATCAGCATGTATTTCATAAACATAATATAAATTAGGATTTATATACTACACCTATGGTTGCAGACTTGTTTATCTTTTCTGACAAATACAGCTTTACTTAGTCATGTATAGAATATCGTTATAAAAATTATATAGAAATAAATTAAATTAAAAAGCACTTTAGTAATATTCTGGTATTTGTGTTTCTAAAGAAAACTAATCCCAGTAAAATATACACTTTGACTAGTTCTAACCATTAGAATAAAAAACATAAAAATGTCCGAATCACAATCCAGAAGCAAAGTAAAACTTTGGAACTGACAAGTCATGTTAGACACGTGAACTTCAACCGGGAAGTGAGGCCGGGTGCTCCGGAAGGGTAAGCACCTTTTGTTAGCTAGCTACAACCGCCATATGTGAAAGGAACATAGAACTAAGGGATGTCAAATGTCTTCATGGCAATCCTGGACACAAAGACATCAAACTTATCAATATTACTGTCATGACGCCCATAAAACTTTTTGAGGGCTTTGATACGTCTAGGCTTGCAGTATCCGTGTGTCAACCATTTTTTTGCAAGCAGCTTACTTCGTTGTACAAATATCCCATAGTAGGAACAAGCTCTACCATAGCGTATTATTTGGGAAACAAATACACCATAAGCAGAAGAAGCGGGTATATTGCTGCATAGACAAAGAATGTTGACAATAGCAAAATTGAAGTCATCACGTTTGTCATGAAGTTTTGAATGTAGCTACATTCCTTTGGTTATAAAATAAAAAAATAAACATACCAATTCATGTTCAAATCACAATCCCAAAGCAAATAAAATTTTGAAACTGGCAAAATAAATAACATGCGTGAACTTCCACCAGAAAAGTGAAGTCGGGTGTTCCGGAAAGGTAAGCTCCTCCTGTTTAGCTAGCTGAGCACACTACGTTAATAAATATTGTGATGCTCTTGATGAGTCTAGGCTTGCAATATCCATATGTCAACTTGCTTCGTTGTATAAAGTAGGAAGAAGCTATATTATAGCGTATTTATTGTGAAACAAATACACGGTAAACAGGAGAAGCAGGTATATTGCTGCTTAGAAAAGTAAAGTTGACAATAGAAAAATTGAAGTCATGATCTTTGTCATACAGCCAAATAGTTTTTACTATATATATATACTGGTTTATCTTGTTTGTCATTCCATTCTCATGTATCGGCTTCAACTGTTTCAATTAACGGATCGCCGGTCACGCCCACAATGTTCCGACAAAGGCCCAGCGTGCTTGAATTACCACAAAAAGAACGAAAACTCGGCCTGAATTGTGCCATTTAATGACGTCACTGATACTAGTACGTCATTAGTTGCCGGACGCTGCTTTGGCACCGTGATGGCGGCCTTTGTCGGAACGTTGTGGGCGTGGCCGACGATACGTCAATTAGTAAGACAAACAAAAGCATTGTTGAGAAACATGACAAAAAGGTAATATAACATCATTTCCTATTCATACAGGAACTGTAAAGGTAAAACTAAATACCGGTCCGGAGTACCGAAACTTAACGAATCGAAGTTCCGTATTTCAATGTACGTTAAACAGCGTCAATTGCTTTAATATAAGTATCGACATTACAGATTAATAAATGAATTATAATAATGATAATAAAAAAAATAATAATAATGGTTAAGTCTCGATCGAATAAAACAAAAATTGATCAAATGTTTGACAATGGCATGTGTCGGTGATCATAAGAAAAGTAGAACATTGGTCAACACTGACGACAGAAGCTTGTGAAATTGTTAATTTTTAAATTAAATCTAAATTGTCAGAAGCCTGCTTTATAACAGTTATATTAACATGGAAATTTCAAAAGATGTTTTAAAAAACCTTGCTTGATACAAACGGCATAAAGAGTCATGTAGAAATTAATTTAATCGTCTTCTCGTCTTAAAAAAGAATATTGAGCGTACCAGACAGACACAAACAGACAACATTAACTGATTTAACTGAAATATCAAGCATAATCTACCCAATCATATAACTGTTATCATTGACTTGATTATTATATGCTGTCGGTATCACCCTACTTTACAAGATAAAGAGGGTCAAATAATAGAGCCGGGGGGGGGGGGGAATAAAGTTAAAAAGAAATACAAATATCTCTATAGTTGTCTTAACAAAATTAAATAAATTTTTACATTTTAGTCCACAAAAAAGGTTTTGGTAGCCAAGTGGTCTTAAGCGTGCGGATCGCAATGCCTCTCGTCGCCAAGATTTGATTTCTATTTGATCGGCATGGATCCTACCTATTATGAGAAAGTTTGTCAGTATACATGTAGAAGGTTGGTGGTTTACTCCGGGTACTCAGTTTTTCTACACCATACCAGAACTAAACGCCTCGATTTAAGTGAAAAAAATCTTGACTGGTGCATTAAACTTCAATAATCCATTCTTTTACTCAAAACAATATTAATTTTACTTGCATCGCGTTGTTACCGTCATTAAGTGAAAAAAAACAAAATCAAATATGAAAGTCAAGAATTTTTGCCTACAGATACGGGCATTGAATAATGTCTAAACACTTTCATTTATAGGAACTAACGTTACTTATACATGTTATAATAATAAAATCAGTGGCTCTACCACACGAACATTTAACAAAGACGGTAAAATTAAGCCAATAGAATTTATTTCTAAACAGATCGTATGAATCAAAAATATACTAATCCATGTCCGAATCACAATCCAGAAGCAAAGTAGAAACTGACAAGATGCTCCGGAATGGTAAGCACCTACTGTTTAGCTAGAAACTATATAGGTCAAATGAACGACATATTAATATGACCAACTTAAGTAATATTTTTTCCCCTGAAAATCGTTAATTCGCGCTGTTAAAGCCACTATGTATTTGCATACATTTTGAGCTATGTTAATTGCTAACTATGTATACGCAGTAGCAGCAGCTTTACGTGCGTTAAGACACTTATTTACCCTGTTGTTTTAGTTTGTAATTAGTAGTCTGTTCAATTTTGTTTTGTTTGCTTAGATCCCGATGTCCTTTTGTTGCAGGGCGTCGGATAACGGGCAACCTTTTAACAACTAAGCTCAACCAATCCTATTGCATGTAAGCCGGTACATAAAGATACTAGTAATCTTCTCTGGATACACCTCTAGTTTATTCTAGAGAATAATGAAGCGCGCGAAACACAACCGCCCATTATATGGCTTTGTTGTGACATTCCATTTGCTGATCTGTCTTACAGGAAAGTCACTTACAAGATATATTATTAAACATTACATCTTTACAGGTTGTGACAATTTTCTGTATCAATTTTACATGTATATAAAGCGGGATATTTTATTTAAATGCGATATATCAATCAGACACTAGATAATTATCAATGAGTTGGTAGAGATAAAAGTTTGTGTAATTAAACAAACACGGGATCAGAGTCTAATCAGAACCTGGGACTATTTAGGATTACATATATATATGGGGGAGGATTTTAAATCAAAATGAAATATTTAGCCCTTATTTTCTCCCTTCTTTTAACATCAGGTAAGTGTTTGAGTTATAAAAAAATATTGAGTTATTGTTTTAAGCTTTTTGTGTTTTAGGTATTTTTTGTCACTGAATAAGTTAAATTTGTTTAAACTGTTTTAATTTTGCAGCTCTAGATAGTCGTATAATGAAACAACACAAAGTTCCATTATATAAATATGATCTTTTATGTGCAATATGTTCTGTTCCACTAGACAATACATTTTCTTTTTTACCTTTAACAGTATGGAAATTTTGTTATTTTTGAATTGATTTTTAAAATCTGTATCCTGTAAACGTAATTATTTTCGCGGTGTACTATTTTTCGCTTATTCGGCTGCCGTTTGTTTAGCGCCAAGATTATTCCAGAGCGAAAATTAAATTACCCCTATTGTGTTATAATGAATTTTTAAAAAAGCGAAAATTTAACTACGCGGAAATGTCTAAATTTTACATACCTCTGAAATAAATACAAGCGAAATGAAATACGTTTACAGTAAACAGAAAAACCAATATTACTTTCTGCATGATACATACCCCGCTGTCGGATATGGAAAAGTATTTTTTTATCATTATGTATTCCCTAATGAAGCTTTAAAACGATTTATTCTAATAACCATTTTATGCAAATCGTGATAGAATTGTTTCTAAGCTATTGACATTGACGCTGGCACGATATGTAGGTTTTCGAAACCGACCGAGTATGAGTAAGGATGGAATATTTCAACGAATGAGAAAAATTGATATGTGAAGGTTTGATTATTACAGAATTAAAGTATATACTAAACCACCATGTACATGCACTGGTATGTTTCTGTCATAACTGACTAAATTGAATCTGAAATTTTTCACTAATTGTAAAAATGTTTCGATTCATACTCAATTATTCCCCGCTGCAACCATTCGACATCCCGTTGTCATTATGCCATTATACATGGGGCACTTGACCGTCAAAAACATTTAATAAAAACCCAGACGAAACAAACGTTACAATTTATTATTTTGTTCAATAGATATGATTAATTTATCTGTTAAATTCCATAACCAAGTGGTACATCAGGTCAAAATATATACCATAGGACAAGATACTCATAGATATGATACACGTGTCTGTTTAGGTGTATAAATCACCAATGCCGCAATTATATGCCATTCATGCGATTTTTTCATGGCACGGAGTAGAAGAATTGGACTTTATGTCCCAGTCAAGTATCTTTCACTTATATCGAGACAGTCAGCTTGGGAATAGTAGAGGAAATGCCAATTGACAAACTTCCCCACATTGGATTACCCTGGGTATATTTGACGTCCCATGGATTACCCTGGATATATTTGACGTCCCATGGATTACCCTGGGTATATTTGACGTCCCATGGATTACCCTGGGTATATTTGACGTCCCATGGATTACCCTGGGTATATTTGACGTCCCATGGATTACCCTGGGTATATTTGACGTCCCATGGATTACCCTGGGTATATTTGACGTCCCATGGATTACCCTGGGTATATTTGACGTCCCATGGATTACCCTGGGTATATTTGACGTCCCATGGATTACCCTGGGTATATTTGACGTCCCATGGATTACCCTGGATATATTTGACGTCCCATGGATTACCCTGGGTATATTTGACGTCCCATGGATTACCCTGGGTATATTTGACGTCCCATGGATTACCCTGGATATATTTGACGTCCCATGGATTACCCTGGGTATATTTGACGTCCCATGGATTACCCTGGGTATATTTGACGTCCCATGGATTACCCTGGGTATATTTGACGTCCCATGGATTACCCTGGGTATATTTGACGTCCCATGGATTACCCTGGGTATATTTGACGCCCCATAGTTCCATGTTCCTTTCACTCTTAATTTTGATTATACACCTGGCGGATGTAGCTAGCTAAGCAGGATGTGAGTACCCTTCCGGAGCACCCGGCCTTATCTCCCTGGTGGAAAAGTCACGTGTTTAATTATTTGACAGTTTCAAAGTTAATACTTTGCTTTGAGATTGTTATTTGGACATGGATTAGTTTGTATGTTTTTGATTGGAATCTGACCAGGGTTGGATTTGTACCTAGGCTGACAGAGCATTAGGCCACTCAGACATCGAGACTTCCTTTCGTGTTCATTGAATGGAGTTCGCCGCTGTACCACGTGATACCTTCTAACGTGTCTGTGAAACGCTTGTTTCCAATGGACATGGAATCGCACAATATGACGCTTTCCCGTACAAACGACGTTATTCCGGGAATTTGTAACGTTGACGTTTTCCAAAATGCTCCGCACAAACGTTAAGAGGTATTGATCACGTGGTACGGCGGCGAACCCATTTCTCTTGAAGAAAATATTGACAAAACAATAACATGTGAAGCTGAAGTATATGTACAGAGAAAAGGGCATTGCAAAAAGAACCCATCACAACAAAACGAGTAAAAAATAATCAAGATAATCAAGTAAAACAATCCCGCATTTTGACCACTGATTATCGAACTCTTACACACTTTGATCAGTGACCTAACAACAATAAAAAGAGATCCAGTGGTGAGGTTATAGGGCCTTAAATAATTCCTCGCTTGTATAAGCTTTCGTTCCAAATAAGTAAAATATTTCAATTTACATAAAATTGTTTGAACGTCCTTTTCAAGTTTGTGTTTGTTTTCCATAAATCATTGTAGAGAAGGACACTGTGACGTATTGAAGAATTCATCATTACCGATTAGATGAACATTTCCAATCAAATTGATGATATAAAGTGTTTAAATACGTTGTTGTGAATCCCTGTTGAGTTCACCTAATTTTTTGGAACAATTTTCTTGTTTGTAGGGTTCCATAGAACACTATTATTTTTATTACTGTATAAGAAGAGATTTTAGCAGTAGGAAACTTTCGCGGTTTTAATCTTCTAAACTATTACACGCCAAGATATTTTCAGGGTTTCAATTGTAGATAAAGTGAACCAAACGAAAAAATATTTTTTCCTGAAAAGAAATACTCGCGGTACAAGTGTCGCTGTGAAAATGGCGACTGTTTCTAATACAGTAAAAGTCAATATTGTGTAATAATTTTATGTTGTTTTTTCACAGATCTGATCGTAGCAGATATACAGAATGTCGGTTGTGATCCCGGATGGTACGATAATAGTGGATACTGTTACTTATTCAACAACAAAAAACTGATCACCAGAAAACAAGCAAATACTGAATGTAGCAATCAGGATGCCTTCCTTTTACGAGTTGAATCTTCTGATGAATTGGTACGTAAATCATCTATAATAAACTTCATTAGTTTAAACAATTCTTTGGTCAAAAGTTGTTTCTGGTATGCATTGAATCTGAATTTCAAATGACATGAATGGTCATTGTGGACACTGTGAAGAAATAGGCAAATGTGTACACTGCAATCATTCGGGTTTTTTTTTCGATGGAGTCAGATTCAATTCTTATAATTAAATTTTGATAACCATCGTTTTTCACACACAAAAAATAAACAAATCGAAAATAAATGCGCAATTTTACACCACCCACCATAACAAACATTAGCACGACTGCACATAGGCGATGGCGTTATTTACGACTAGCTCAGCCCCGCTACACATTTTAACATTACATGAATAACGATAATGCAATCTTTATAGTTCACGTTATTATGTCCAAGTATTTTTATCACAAGTATGTGTTCAATGGTACTAAGTTCAATTAAATAGCCCGAAGTACTTTAAATACAACAACTTAACTTTAGTTATATGCACATAACTAAAGCAAGAACTTTATCACGAGTATATGTTTAATGGTGCTAAGTTCAATAGCCCGAAGTATTAAAAATGAAAAAATTAACTAAGTTAAACCACATAACTAAAGTAGAATGCAGTGGCGGATCTAGGGGGGAGGGAGGGGCACTGACAAATTTTTAATTTGTGTTTGGGGACAAAAGCTATATAGAGCAGTCCTTAACCCATGTTATAGTGTGGTGAAAAGGCTGCGACATCATTCAGTGGGGACTTCACATTTTAATTGTCAGTTCGTTCGAGATGTATTATAAATAA
The DNA here is from genome assembly GCA_021292105.1 of Anadara kagoshimensis. NCBI lineage: Eukaryota > Metazoa > Mollusca > Bivalvia > Arcoida > Arcidae > Anadara > Anadara kagoshimensis. Next base: position 48,680,377 of record CM037857.1, read on the forward strand.
GTTGTGACGCAGATACATTCTTATAATCAGTGCTGGGTTTTTTTATATTTTAGAAATAAAAATGCATTTAAGGACTGGTAAAATATTTTTTATTATGAATACCCGAAGAAATTTTTAGTGGGAGGCACAGACGGCCGGGTGTGCCCCCGTCTGGATCCGCGCCTGTAATGGATAACGAAAAAAAAGACCTTGCGAATATGTTTAATAAAACTGGATTAGAATCATACGATTTATTGCATTGTTACTGAAATAATAATTAATAACAAGTAACCAATGTGTCATATCAAGATATCCCGTTAAAAACTTAAAAGTATAAATGTAGCTTCATTTCTTATTAGCAACTACAAGCCCAACACCATAGCAGGCTATCAAGGCAAGTTATAATTAAGAACATTTAATATAAACATAAATCTCTTCTTGTTCTTCTACAATTCTTGGTTCGAATTCTACTCGCAGTGGATTATAAGGTGAGAACGTTTGTCAGTTCGTTTGCCGTAAATCGGTGGTTGTCTCTAGGTACTACGTTTTCCTCAACCATCGCTGGAATAACCACCTTAATATAAGTAAAATGACATTGCCTGAAGCGTAAAATAACGTGACTTTTCTGTATATGTCTAGTTGCTTACTATTGACTGCGCCCGTGTACTTTGAAGGTCTTGTGGTGACCGACTAGATATACAGCTTTTACCGATCAGAGAGGCAAATGTATTTGGTATTCTTAATACAGCCACACCAGTCTATAAAGGTCAACCAGTAAATTATGGCCTTTATGATATGAGAAGATGTTACTTATTTAGGGGTTATAATTACGTTTAATTATACTTTTAATAAAGAGCAATTTGAAAAACATTACTGGTCTTTAAATGCATGTGGTCCTTATATAGAAGTGGGCTTTAAGGAAGGTTCGACTGTTAAATGTATGGTTCTGGTCTATTAATGTGTTTGAGGACATTTACGGTTCAACGCATTTATAAATTTATGCCAAGCTTTTATGAAATATATTTGAATCAGTTGCATTGATTAATGTTCCTTTTACAGACATTTGTTACGCAGACGTTAGCCAATATGCCTTCTGATGGATTCTGGACAGATATGTCTGATCTAAGGTTTGATGGGACGGGTACCGGAACCGGAAATTGGATGTGGGGACAATATGAACCAATAGACAATACAACAATGTAATGTATATGTTATTACATGCGTACGTTATTTTGTATTATTTGAATATGTGTTTTTCTATAGGAAATATTACCAAAATAAACTAGAACTGTCTCTTGAGAGCCAAATACTACCCCCATCGTCCCATATACAAGAGTTTAAGGTTTTTCTGCGACCTTGACCTTTCCAATATGACCTTAGTTTAATGTCTTGACGCACTTTTGGACCATGAAAGTTTTATGACAGTCGTCCAAAGCAATTATGAAATATGGCCCGGACACGATTTTACACGGACAGACAGACATGGTGATTCCTATATACCCCTTCAAACTAGTTTGAAGAGAGGGGTATAATTACATGACACAATTTAACTTGCCCATTTCAAAAATCACGCTTTTATTTTAATTTTTTTTATTTTTATTATTTGAATTAATTATAGAAGTCCTACAACACTTCGTTTTAAACTCTTGGCATTGCATTGAGTTATATAAACGTTTAAATATAGTTTGCTTGATAAATAAAATATGCTCGAACCAGCTAGTGAATACAGGTGTTTATCATTGCTATCTATATTACATACGAAAAACAAACACAGCTATACTGCTATAGTCAAACAACATTGACCTGTCCGCTTGACCTTTAATCTAAATACTTATAAATGACCAGAACATTCATATACAGGGAACATATGTGTTTATTGTGTCTACATCTTGAAAAACATGTACTGCAAATCCTAACACTACCCATGTACTGAGTGGACATCACATAAGACCTTTTCCCAATAAAAGGTCAAACGGACAGGTTAATATTGTCTGACTATACAACACTATTACGAAGTTGCTGGTTTGACACACATTGATTTTGACTGACCCTGTATTTCTGGTGTCATCGTGTAAACCCTTGCTGTCAAAGTCATGTACTTTTAATCACTGCAGCTTTTCTTATTATTTTTTGAAAACACTCTAAACTTAACTGTTTATGAATTAAGGGTCGCAAAATGCCACAAACTGGCATCGCAAGAGTTATACGTTGCTGACATTTTAGCTTTACTTCAAATCACCTTCTTCGGGAGCACTTTATTTTCGCAATATTTGCAATGTGTTCAAGAATCACAGAAATAAAGTGCGCGAAAATAGAAATTCATAAATTGGGTAAAGGACAAGTAGCTACATAACCATCATGTCCTATTAAAGGACATTTGTTTCGATTACCGTAATCAAGCAACTACATGACCATCATATCTAGTTCCGATTACCGTAATCCTTCTGTTTTGGGCGTATTTTAATAATTAGGGTATCTGGAGACTTAGAAAGTTATTCATTTGGAAAATGAATACTAATTACGATATATCACGCGATTAGTCATCAACATTTATTGACACGTTTTAAATCAATTGCTAATAAAATATATTTGTTGTCCTTTGGGTATCTTTTCAACATCTTTTAAAAAAATGGCTTCACAATTTTGATCCAATTACTGTTGATGAGGAATTGTATTCCGAAACGGCCGTCTAGTGCTGTAAATTTAAAACTGGTATCATATGTAATTTAACTACAACATTTGTAAGACAACTGTACTTCAATTGTGGGGTTCCACATGGGGTGTTTTCATGTCGGTAGTGGAATTAGTTCACCGCGGGATCGCCAAAAAGGTGCCACAACATTAAAGTGATTTACAATATACTAGTATAGGTGGTGTTGATGAATCCAAAATTATTGAAATGCGATTTGCTTAGAAACAAATTAATCTTGATTTGAAATCAAGAGACATGGTGTGGTGGTCACTCCTTCACTTTAAACCAGAGTCAAATATCATGCCACTCCACTAGACTAATTTCTTTCACTATTCGACTTAGGTTACTTTAAGTTTTGTGACATATCACTAGGTTACTTTCAATTTTGTGACATATCACTAGGTTACTTTCAATTCTGTGACATGTCACTGGGTTACTTTCAATTTTGTGACATATCACTAGGTCACTTTCAATTTTGTGACATATCACTAGGTTATTTTCAATGTTGTGGCATATCACTAGGTTACTTTCAATTTTGTGACATATCACTAGGTTATTTTCAATGTTGTGGCATATCACAAAGTTACTTTCAATTTTGTGACATATCACTAGGTCACTTTCAATTTTGTGACATATCACTAGGTTACTTTCAATTTTGTGACATATCACTAGGTCACTTTCAATTTTGTGACATATCACTAGGTTACTTTCAATGTTGTGGCATATCACTAGGTTACTTTCAATTTTGTGACATATCACTAGGTTATTTTCAATGTTGTGGCATATCACAAGGTTACTTTCAATTTTGTGACATATGAATTTTGTGACATATCACAAGGTTACTTTCAATTTTGTGACATATCACTAGGTTATTTTCAATGTTGTGGCATATCACTAGGTTACTTTCAATTTTGTGACATATCACTCGGTTACTTTTAATTTTGTGACATACCACAAGGTTACTTTCAATTTTGTGACATATCACAAGGTTACTTTCAATTTTGTGACATATCACTAGGTTACTTTTAATTTTGTGACATATCACTAAGTTACTTTCAATTTTGTGACATATCACTAGGTAACTTTAAATTTTGTGACATATCACTAGGTTACTTCAATTTTGTGACATATCACAAGGTTACTTTCAATTTTGTGACATATGAATTTTGTGACATATCACAAGGTTACTTTCAATTTTGTGACATATCACTAGGTTATTTTCAATGTTGTGGCATATCACTAGGTTACTTTCAATTTTGTGACATATCACTCGGTTACTTTTAATTTTGTGACATACCACAAGGTTACTTTCAATTTTGTGACATATCACAAGGTTACTTTCAATTTTGTGACATATCACTAGGTTACTTTTAATTTTGTGACATATCACTAAGTTACTTTCAATTTTGTGACATATCACTAGGTAACTTTAAATTTTGTGACATATCACTAGGTTACTTCAATTTTGTGACATATCACTAGGTTACTTTCAATTTTGTGACATATCACTAGGTTACTTTCAATTTTGTGACATATCACTAAGTTACTTTCAATTTTGTGACATATCACTAGGTAACTTTCAATTTTGTGACATATCACTAGGTTGCTTTCAATTTTGTGACATATCACTAGGTTACTTTAAATTTTGTGACATATCACTAAGTTACTTTCAATTTTGTGACATATCACTAGGTAACTTTCAATTTTGTGACATATCACTAGGTTACTTTCAATTTTGTGACATATCACTAAGTTACCTTCAATGTTTGACATATCACTAAGTTACTTTCAATGTTTGATATATCACTAGGTCACTTTCAATTTTGTGACATGTCACCAAGTTACTTTCAATTTTGTGACATATCACTAGGTTACTTTCAATTTTGTGACATATCACTAGGTTACTTTCAATTTTGATTTGATTTTTATATTTTAGAAAATGGAATAAATTTCCAACTTCAAATAAACTGGAATCATGTGCTGCGATCGACATACAAGGGAAGTTTGTGAACGATAAATGCAGCAGAAAAATGGGTTACATGTGTGAAGTCCCCCAAACTCAAGGTAGGCTGTAAGTGCTATTAGGGATGGGCCCTGAAAAAGCTTTAAAATAGAATATATGGTAACTTAAAAAACTTATACTAAGTTGGTACAACAATGAACACGAATTAGAAACAATACAAGTCCTTAACAAAACGGCTAAACAAAATAAACAAAAGAACAACAAACATAAATGGGGACCACTGATTATAATATTCCCGACTTTGGACAGACACCATAGTAAATGTCAAGTTGCGTGGTATTAGAACAGTCGCAATCACCTTACTCATTCAATAACTAGTGGTTCTCAGATTTATATATACTCATTAAAGGCTTCTTTGGTACAAAGATTTAATGCATCCCTAAAATACAGGCACGCCAACATACGTCATTCTGAATGTCGGTCTGTCAGATGTATACATCAAACTATGCCATTTTGAATGCCGACCTGTCAGATGTATTCAATCCTAATTTATCAAACATTGAAGCAAAAACAACTTTTGTATGTTTATTCAATCCTAAAAATTTAAACTGAACAATTTCACATAGTATGTTATTATTTCTATTTCATTTTCATGATAATTTTAAAATAAATATAAATTGGACAATATACAACAGCGAAGTACTATGCTTCATAAAAGCTAGATAAGGAAATATGTTAAAATTTGCATAAATTGGGCCGAAACACAGAAGGGGTAGATAGCAGATAGTATCAGAAACTTGTCCTTAAATTTATTTATTTATTTATTTCAGATACTGGCTGTCCATTCGGATGGTTGATATCAAGCAGCGCCTGCTTCTTTTTCAGTGACACTTCAGATCCAACACAACTTTTAACCTGGAGTCAAGCAAAGGACGCATGCGCAAGTAAGCCGCTTCCGGCTGGTATGACCGTTGCAGCAAAACTTCTGACAGTAGACGACCCCAGTGATTCGGTGAGATTTTTATTATCTTTATAACCAGACACGTGTATGGCAATATATGATTGTTTACACGGTTGTCGCATTGTTATTTGTCTTTTTAACATCTTGAAAACAATTTTTGATTCATAATTTTAGTCCAAGCACTACTGATAAGGAATTGTATTCCAAAAAGGTCGTATAGTGCTGTAAAATTAAAAATCGGCATAATATGTAATTAGCATGTCTGTTATCCTTAGCAAAAGTTAAGTTCCAATTTAAAATTTAAAGAATTTTATCTAGTTTATCAAATTCAACGGAATGTTATGAAAGTAACAAAATACCAAAATATAATAAAGTCAATCAATAGATATTCTATTAAAAAGAACGCGTGATTAGGTGTGATAATACACAGGATGTAAGGGCACTCTCGTTTCAAACGTGGTTTGAATTTTGTAATTCACGCCTATTCACGCTTTATTGGTTATGTGTATTAGTTTGCCATTTCCCCTCAACATTTTATAGAAACAAAACTCGCTGTAGGCCGACAGAACATACCAAAGAAAGGGTTCATTTATCCAATTTGCATATCCGCCATATTTGATGATGATTTGCCATTTTTCTCAATGACTCGTTATAGTAAATATTCTAAATTTGGCGCCATACAGAACTTACACCAAGTGGCGGAACAAATCTCTGCTATATTATTTAACCCTACACCGGTACAGAAACTACATGTTTAGTCTTGTTTTTATAATAAAATATTTTAAATTTTCAAGATTCTTTTTCACTTTCAATTTATTAAGCGACGTCATTCTATATATAGCTATGTAACAGATATTCAGTTTTGACAAAATTGCAAATTCTGCTAACTTTGGCTCTATTATTCAAAGCATAATCAGATGATCCTTATCGATTGTTCGCTTTGATCATGGCGATCTTGTAGATTTTATCCGTCACATGCCAACTTTTTCACCCTAGCTTTCAATTTAAGGGTTCCTTTTATTATTAGAAATAACAAAAATCGAAAAAGTGAAGAATTTTGAAACTTTAGGGAAAATTGCTGAAAAACACATTCAAACTGTCGGAATAAAATAAACTCGATAGCAAAATTCAGAAGGACACCGTTTATCAATTGTATAGGGGGGTCAAAGAAGGGGCTAGACTGTCAAACTAACTTTTTGGCGATAGGTGTGTTTTACACCTCTGGTTTTCATATCTCCTCGGGAACAAAACTTCGCGATCACGTGACCAAAAAGAGATATGAATATTGATGAGGAGCGAACTGCTTTTTCGACATGTTTTGAACAACCAACAACATTGTCAAGCATTTCCATAACGCATTCATCAAATGAAAGACTAAAGAGTAGAGTGGAGTAATGAAGTTTTACGCCCCAGTCAAGATTCTCTCGCTTTTATCGAGCCAACCCGTTCATAGATAGTGGAAGAAAGCAGAGTACCCGGAGAAAACCATCGACCTTCGGCAAGCAGACTGGTGAACTTTTCACACTAGTATCCGTCTTTGAGTGGGGTAAGGGATTCGGACTTAGGTGGCGAAAGACGCTGTAAAAGCGCGCTTTAAACCACGCGGCCAACGAAGCTCCTGGAAGACTGGGGACATTTTTTCAAATGAAATATGACATGATTTTTTTATGTTTCAGTACTTTATAACAAATAATTTACCAGAAGCAGCCAAAACCACAGCTACGTTTTGGACCGGATTAACAAGACAAGGAAATAGCTGGGATTGGTTTAATGGAGATCAGTATGATCCTACATTTTTGTAAGTGTAAAAAAAATTATTATTTACTTCACTACGGAATATCGATTAAAATCTACAGTCAAACCAGCCCTAAAGATCATCTCTAAATAACGACCACCTGCTTTTAAAAGCCAGTATAATTGTATCCCAAATGTTCTTTATTCATGTTATTTGAACATGTATATATAAGAGTCACCTGCCCATAAGGGACACTTTTACTGTTTGCCTTTGGTGATGTTTAAAGACAGGTTTGACTGTACTTTATTGAAAATGTTCACATTTCTTTGCAAACCATAAACACAGCCCTATGAGTACCAGTTAATGACAGAACCAAAAAAAATGAGACAACTATCCTGACATTGGACGAGCACTGATAATATTGCCAGGGTATGATTAGAAATTTCATAATCAAGGGTTTTCAATAAGTAATTTAGCATATTTACACTGTAAATCACCTTTTTCGCGAGCACTTTATTTTCGCGATATTCGCGATCTGTTCAAGCATCTCGAAAATAAAGTGCGCTAAAAAAAATTCATGAATTTGGTAAAGGCAAAGTAACTAGATGAACATAATATTAACATTGAAATCATTTGCTATAAGAAAAACCTTCGTTAATTTTGGGGTTCACATGGGATATCGCGAAAATTTCATGTCGCGAAATTGTTTTCATCATGGGATCGCGAAAAAAAAGGTGCCGCGAAATTAAATTTATTTACAGTATAGAACGAGTACGTATATATTTACAATGGTATTCTCTGGATTGAAGTTTTGTTACGAAATATCTTTCAATTCCCAGTGAATAATATCGACTTATTTGAGCATACCGAACAGAGAAGTTGCCATCTTCAGCTTATCATGAAATAGCATATTGCGACAAATTCCTCAAAAACTAAGGTATACTCACTTATGTAAAGTATTTCCTTAGCTAAATTTGGTAAATATATTTTGATCCTTTTTGGGTATCTTTCAACATCTTGATAACAATTTTGGTCCAAGCACTACTGATGAGGAATTGTATTCCGAAACTGCTGTTTATGCTGTAAAATTAAAACTGGTATATTATGTAAATGGAGTTCGCATTCATTGGGTGTATATTTGCTTAAAATGTATAAAAATACTTGAATTTTATAAAATCTCCTCAACAACAGTGGACTATTGTTTCATAAAAGGGTAGGGAATTTAATATAGTTAAATTCGATTTAAAAAGGAAGAAATAAAACAATATATAAACATGTACCAAATCAAAATCCGCACAACTAAGTAAAAACTTTAAAAGTTTGGCAATCGTGTTCTTTAACGTAGATGATGAATATATTGATGTATTTCAGTCAATGGGCAGTAGAACCAGATGCAATAAACAACAATGAACACTGTGCCACTATCCTACAGTCTGGATTATTTAGCGATCAAGATTGTGCTAAACAGTATAATTATATATGCAGAAAAGATGAAACTGTTCGTAAGTAGTTATATTTTCTCACATTCAAATTTCATTTATACTGTCATGTGCTGATTTTGAATGCATTATTTTAATGAAAAATTCATAATCAGCACATGACAACACCAGCAATTGCAAGCCAATTTTCTGTTAATTCGCGAAGCTACATTACAGAACTGTCGAAAGCTTAACACTGATCAAAACGATAATGAGTCGAAGCTCAGCTGCCAAGCGGCCGAGATATGGTTACTTAGTAACCAAAAAAACTTCCAGCTGACGATAGATAGATAGATAGATAGATAGATAGATAGATAGATAGATAGATAGATACCAGCTGCCGAGATAAAACTAACGACGGCTCTAGATATGAACTGCCAATTCAGCATTAACTCGGTAGCTTAGTGTTAAACTGTCGACAGGTCTGTACTGCAAGTGCTAACCAGGAACTCGAACCCGGGTCATATCTTAAAGGTCAATGTCACGGGTGTTTGTTTTAAAATCGCGTCTGGGGGCATAACGCATTGTCATTTTTGCAGAAGTCGAGTATATATAGAATAATACATGGTGAAATCCATACCATATGTGACCACTGCGGTAGCTCAGTTGGTAGAGTGCTCGCTCCGTAAGTTGGAGGTCGTGGGTTCGAACCCCGGCCGGGTCTGACCCAAGACTTGAAAGTGGGTAGTGACTGTTCTTTCGCCAAGCACTCGGCATTATGAAATGAAAGTTACGGTTCTTTCGGATGGGAACTTAAAATAAACGAGGTCCCGTGTCATGGTGGGCTTGGCACGCTAAAGAACCCTGCTGTATAATGCCATCAGCGCAACGCACAGGCAAAATTTCTGGACTTTCGCCTATAGCTGGCGACGTCTCGATATAAGTGAAATATTCTTGACTGGGATGTTAAACACCATTACTACTACTACATACCATATGCCATATCTAACCGAGACCCCCATATCAGACCGAGGGGTTTACCCCGAGGTTTGATATTGGTCGAGGTCTGATATGGCATATGATATGGATTTCACCATGTTTTATTCTGTTTATCATAAACTTAATTTTTTTACTATTTAAAACAAATACATACATTAAATACAGACACGTATCAAGAATATAACACAAAATTCAACTTGGCGGCAATTAGACTATTCAAGTTAAGACTAATTCAAATAATCCCTATCACATAATATATATTCCTTCCCGGGCGACCTTTATTTATAATGCGTAAGGATGCCATCGAAGAATTTTCTAATTGATATAGTGGTTAGATCTATTCGTTCTGAGTAGCCGGTCTGATATCGATATCAGACCGGTGATACGGGTTTTTCGACGGGGCGCGTGCAGTCGGTGATATGGATGACGTCATTTTAGCCGTATCTTAGCGTGCAGAAACTACGTATTTACTTTAAAGTATATGATAAAATAACATAATTAATTTTCTTACTCAAAAGTTGGGCTTGGCTTTAATCCAATGTCATATCTTAAAAGTCAACGTCAAGAAGGACATGTTGGATTTTGGGTTTTAGTCAAAACAAAATATATAATTGAAATATTTATAATAAGTGATTAATATGTCCTTTGGGCCGGGTGCTTTCAGATATGTTTAATTTTAGTTTGTAATAATAATAATAATAATAATAAAAAGAAGAAGAAGAATGTATTTTGTAAATGTGCAACTGTTATATATTAAAATAACTTACTTATTTATTTATAGAGAACACCGATTTTTTTCTCGGATGTGACGGCTGGACTCGGGCTGGACATAAATGCTACATCTTTTACGATGCTCCAAAAACGACTTGGCAGGATGCCAACCAGAGATGCCAGACGATAGGTGGTTCTATGTTGAAGGTTGAAAATTTAGATGAAAAGGTAATTTAGTAGAACTTGTTTCCGTAGGTAGGAATTACATTACAAAAAGTGGATTGAGGTGGAATCATGGAATTTAAAGTCCAGCCAAGATTTTGTTTTGCATATACAGTCAATCCTGCTTGTAAAGGCCACCCAAGGGGACCAGTAAAAGTGGCCTTTATATAAAAGTTCAAATAATATAGAAGTAAAGAACAATTGGGATACAATTCTACTGTAAAAGTTTTACTCCCCAGTCCAGTTTAGATCAAAAGCAAAAATACCAATCCATGATTTAGTAAGGTAAATTAGTTTACTGTATAATGCTTATATTTCGCTGGAGTTTTATTTTCGCTATATTGGCGGTCCGGTGTGTTATCCCGAAAATAAAACCGCAGAAGTATATTCGTTGTTTTGGTGGATACCTTGACCCACGAGTTTCCATGGCAAAAGAATATAGTAAAGCCTATATTTAAAACTTACTTTGAAGTTCAAATTGAACGGTAACCACAAACCACGAACTTAAATCCGCACAAAATAGTACTTCACTTAAGAGCAACGAAAAAAAGTAATTTAATAAAATCTTTTATTCAGCTTTCCTTCGATTTGATTATCGTTTTCTCTTCTTTTTTCCGTTTTGCGGTTTGGTTTTGTTTATTTTAACCATGACGGCTATATAGTTTTCATCTTTTGATTCAATAACAGAGTTGGTTAGAATGGCAGATGACGACACAAGACTACAGAGCTTACTGGACGGGTATGAATGATCAGCAAACAGAAAAATCGTTCCGTTGGGCTGATGGAACACTCGCCAACCAATCTTTGATGTATGTATGAAAATCATATAACTGTAATGTTACATTTTATATTTAAGTTAGTAAGTTTTTTCTTAACCTTGAGATTTAAACGGATCATGAAACAAACTTAATTATTATTTTTTACTTAAATCTAAGTTTGTACATAACTTTTCTGAAACAAGTACCTGTAGACTCCGGAATTACGAACAAAACTAAACTTTCTTTGATTTAATTTAGTTAAATCAAAGCTTATATTTTGAAAATAAGTTTTTTGCGTAAGTTATAAAGTATTGTTCGTGATCCCTGGGCCTGACTATCAAAAACGCTAAAAGAAATTTGTCACTTAAATGCCTCGGTTTATAATGTACAAATACAAGTATACAATTACATGTACTTTATTGAATTTTAATTTCCAGAAACTGGAATCAGGAACCTAACTCCTGGAAGGGAAATGAAGATTGTTCTGTAATCTTTAATAGTGGTGTTTATAATGACAGGGATTGTACTAAACCAGCGGCATATATCTGTGAAGCAAATGGTCAAGGTGAAACATTTTTCAAAATTATATTTGTCCGGCTAGTTATATGCATTTTAGAAATACAGTAAAACCTGTCTATAGTAAAGCCACCCAAAACAACCAGTATGGGCAGGTTGGCCTCTATTATACAGGTTCAAATAATATGAACGATTTGGATATAATTCTACTGGCTATTATAAGCAGGTGGCCCTTATATAGAGGTGGCCTTTAAGGCAGGTTGGATTGTAATAATAACTGGCTTAAGAAAATACCTCTACACAAAATTTTTCGTTGTGGTGATTTTGTATCTGTGTGCTTAGCTGTAATTTTCAAGTTTCTTAAGGTGCCACGCATGTCCTCAGAACATGTACTACCTTTTTTTCAAATCTTGGTCATAACAGGCTGTGCTTTGAAGCCACGAGTTGGTACATAGGAAGCGAGCACTCTATCAATTGAACTACATGTATAAATGAAGTGTGATGTATTTATGAAATTATCGAATTATTCAAACTAGAATGGTTAGGACAACGATTTCTAAAGATCCGCGTGGTTTTTTCTCTAGGTATCACATGTCCAGCTGGATGGGTTATGAGAACCACAGGGGACTGTTACTATTTTTCACAACCTAATGACACCAACACTTGGTCAGAAGCAGTTGACCTCTGCCACAAGCAATACGCTATAAAAAGCGGCGTAACAACAACTTTATTAGCCGTAAATGATAAAGACGAAATGGTAGGTTTATATTGTATTAGTTTCATAATTGCAAGTTAATGAAAATCTTGGTACAGGAATGATTATAAAACTATCACAAAACGTGTTTGGGTTTTTTCTCTTATGTTGTATTTATTTATTTATTTATTTATTTATTTATTTATTTATTATTTTGCATACTTAAATGAAGAATATAAGGTTGGATTTTTATAAGCACCATGTACTTTGCTGACAAATGCTAAATCTAATCCAAATGCATATGTACTCATTGCCCTGGAATTTAGGTCCTTTAATTTTATTCATTTCATCTTCTTTAAAAACTTTGATTTCCACAATTTTAAATTTGGTGGGAGCACATTTTTTACGAGGAATTTTATTCCGAAAATACCTAGTCTCTAATGCTGCAAAATTAAAACTGGTTTAGTGATAATATAATCCATGCATAATCTTATAAGATTAATAATTAATCAATAAAATAATGATTAATTAATTTTATATTTCCTTGTTTTTACGAATTTTTCAGACTTGGATAAATAGCCAACTTGCACAAAAACCGTGGGTTTCCGTGGGATATTGGACATCACTGAATGATAGAAACAATGAAGGTGTCTGGATATTTAATGATGTTTTCAATAATCAGCATTATGATCCCTCAGTCATGTAAGTGAATTTTGATTTTTATTAATCGAAGTTAGTTTTGGTTTTCCCCACTTCAATCTTGTTCATAAGTCTGTCATTTTGGAAATTCTGCGTCAGATGATCGATCGAGCCGCGAAATTTCCATTCATTCACGATGTGTACATGTATTTTCTTTTTTTAGCTGTTTAGCAACAAGTAGCGTGATTCTACATGTGTACTTTTATTTTACTTACATTTTACTTCCAGCCACAGGTGCTCGTTATCATTAATTAGTATAGTGTAAATTGGGAAACTCGTGTATAAAAGAGGACAAGATCCTTCATTCTGGAGACGGATTGCACATAAAACTCACATGTATATAGAATTTTTTTCTGTTTTGATAAATAGCATACGAAACACGTTCGCGTACATAGTTACAATACAGACCTGTCGAAAGTTTAACACTTAGCTAATGATTTTCTGAGTTGAAGTGAAAACCCTGACACAGGCGAGTAAAATGATGTTTTAGCTACAACATGATCAAACATAAAGACTTCAATAGTCATATGGAGACAGAAATTAGCATTTGTTGACAAGAGATCAGGGCAACTGAACCCTTGTGCCCAGTCTTAACCACGGTGTACATTTATTTTCAGTGTATGGGGTGGAGAACCTAGTGATACAACGGGCAATGAAGACTGTACTTATGTCAGCGATGAAGGTCGTTATTTTGATACCAAATGCAGTTATAAAAATGGATTTATTTGTGAAAAATATGCTCTAGGTCAAGGTAAATGACATTTTATGCCCAGTCATTCATTAAATTCAGTCACTCGGTTTAGGGCTGATGTAGGAAATTCCCGAAGGGCTGCCCAAAGAAAAGCACAGACCTTTCGCTGGCGAGCTGATAAGCTCTTACATCATGTCCTGCACCAAGCAGGATACAAGGTTGGGACCTAGCTAGGTGCTAGAGGGGCTGTGACCGGTTAGCAGTAATAGCATGTGTATAACAAGTAGTCTGGCTATCAAGTTTACATAAGATTTGGGCCGAGTGTGACTTAAAATGACTTTTAATTCATAATATGTTCTTTGTCAGTCTGTATAATGTTTAGGTACTATATTCTGCAGTCTCGAAACTTTTGTGACAGCGAGTGATCATACAAATAAAGTAGGTCATTACAATCCTTATCCTTGTTTCTTGACTTAGACAGGCTAAGGTACAATTGCAGTTCTTGGACCAAATATAAAAGCTGGGGGAAAGGAATTGCTTGATGATGCACAATTATTTATTTATTTATTTATTTGATGTTTCAGGTGCCGGGAACAGTGTGAAAGCTGGACTTTTGCTTATAGTTACTGCATTCATTTACACAAAGATAATATTTTAAACAGAGTTTATAAAATAGACAGTAGTAATATATTTATGTAATATTTGTTGGTCCAAACTTTGTATATCACATCATTATACCTCACGACAACATTGAAGTTGACAGAAGTAATGTCATTTTAAAGCAATCTTTAGGGCTTTGTCCGCACAACCATATTATGCAAATTTTATCTGAGCAATGAAACATCATTTTATCATTAAATGAACAAAAACTTAACTGTTGTTGTTGTTTTCAATTTTAAAATAGAAGGAAATTCAAACTAAAGCCCCCGGATGCAAGGAAGAACAGGAAACTATACATGTACAAGTTAATAACAACCTAACAAGATAAGAGAAGACGGCAACTGATTAAAAAATCCCTTAGTTAGAACGGTACCACTGCGGTAGCTCAGTTGGTAGTGTTCACTACGTCAATGGGAGGTCGTGGGTTCGAACTCCGACCGGGTCTGACCACAGACTGGAAAGCGGGTAGTAACTGTTCCTTTGACAAGCACTCGACATTACAAAATGAAAGTCACGGTTCTAAGAACTTCTTTCGGATGGGAACTTGAAATAATCGACGTCCCGTGTAACGGTATACACCCTGCTGTATAATGCCATCAGCGCAAAGCACATGCAAAATTTCTTCACCGCCTATAGCTCTAGCAACGTCTCGATATAAGTGAATATTCTTGACTGGGTTCTTAAACACCATTACTCAACTCTTTATTCATTTTTCATGGTCTGGTCCTCTCGGTAGAATTAAGCATTTAAGTGACTCATTGTGGGCGCACTAAAATAAAACTGCTCCGACTTAGAACGGGCACTGGCTGGAGTAAATAACCAGCGGCGTTAATAATGTACTATTAAAGGACTCACTCATTTTTACTTGTAATGGGTATAGCTAGCTAAACAGAAGATACTTGCATTTCCTGGGGCTACCGGCCTCACTTCCCTGGTGAAAGTTTTAATATTTCACTACATTTGACAGTTTTTACTTTGATTTGGATTGCGATTTGACCATTGACCGATATGTTTTTGATTTACAACCAGTCATCCAGAATTACGTTGATTTTAAAAATAAAATTGAGACATGTTACCAAACAATGAACCAAAAACCATTACATGTTTATTACACCAGAAACACGCGGCCAAAACAGCTTAAACTCTAATTGCATAGTCGGCATTCCATATGAAGTTGCTTGACACCCCTAGCCTATACAAAGTTGAACCATGTAGTCAATTCAAAACAGGATTTTTACAACTAAATGCAACGGAATGTAGTAACAGTGTGTAAACGCAAAGAACTTCCGGTGCACTCCAAAATTAAGTTAAGTTCCTTGTAAGTTCATGAAAAGACTACTACTAGTAAGTAATTTGATTTTTGGTCTATTGAAAGAGAGACAACCCCTGTAGTATAAGTGGGCATACATTGGAAGATTGGATAGAAATTTTGTCCTCAAGTCTTATCAATGTTTTAACTACGACCGTTTTAACTGGTAACTATTTTTAACTATCATTACACATATGGTTTATGCTGCTAAGTCTGTTTCAATCGTCTCCAACTGTAAGCATCCTTTGTAGCTGCCACGGGTGGCCTACTAGGGTTGTCTTAAGCTTGCACCGAGACATGAGACCTAGGTTTTGATTCTCGTTTGAAAGACTACCGAGTAACGAGCTTGTTATAGCTCAAGTATAGGCAGGAGATGAAAATCATCTAAAAAACAAAATTTCTTAGTCCAGAGTGAGGTTCGAACCCAGAACCCTTGACTTCAAATGCCAGTGAGAAGTACCACTCATCCATGTCCGCCCATCTAACGGGGATGCTGTCCAAAAACTATTATACATGTTTAAAACTGGTCATATAATTACAGGCTGAACTTCTTCACTAAATTGAATTGTTAAAAACAGTCTCTTAAAGATTGGTAGTTTTTCAACTTAAATAGTGTTTTTATCATGAACATATATTTACCACACATTTATACATATTTTCGCCAAAATTCAAGAAATATATTTTTCAATAAATTAAAGCAGTTTATTGCATACATTAGATCATCAAGATATCAGTCACTTTCAAATGCTTAATTATTTCTATTCTATGAATGAAAATTGAGTTTAGTTGAAGTAGGTCAAGAATATTTCACTTATATTGAGATGTTACCAACTTTAAGTGAAGGTGCAGAATTTTTTTCCTGCGCATTGCGCTGATGGCATTATACAGCAGAGTTCTTTATTGTGAATGAAATTTGACATGATGATTATTACATTATTTTCCTTAGCAACAGGCGCCTCCCCTTGAAAGCAATTTACTATTGTTTTTCCAGACAAGCACTATACTTCCTGAGGATCACTATGCTCTCATGCATCCTAGGAAACCGGTAATGGAGTCATGTGATGTACTAAATACTTTATTGTGTTTTCTTTCTGGACCTGAGCTTCTGTGGTGCCTTCCTCACAGGCACTATAATTCCTAAGACAATACTATATTAGCAAAGGTCCCTCAGAAACAAACAAGAATGTACAGTACATACCTGTTGAAAGTTTAACACTAGACGTTTGAATAACTACTGATTCGGTAAAATCATTGTTAGCTTTATCTTGAAATTTGCTATCTATCCGTTGAAAACTTTTCAGCCACTAGCTATCGAGTCATGTCTCGGTGCATTGGCAGAATAGCTTCG
This sequence comes from Anadara kagoshimensis, assembly GCA_021292105.1. NCBI lineage: Eukaryota > Metazoa > Mollusca > Bivalvia > Arcoida > Arcidae > Anadara > Anadara kagoshimensis. Next base: position 48,697,732 of record CM037857.1, read on the forward strand.
ACTCCTTTTCGTTAGCTTAGTGTTAAACTTTCAACAAGTCTGTACTGTATAAGTGGTTACCTCCACTGGGACCCTATTACCCATATACAGTCCAACCTGCCTTAAAGGCCACCTCTATATAAGGGTCACATGCTTATAAAAGCCAGTAGAATTGTATCGTGATTGTTCTTTATCCATATTATTTGAACCTGTATATAAGGGCCACCTGCTCGTAAAGGCCACTTTTACTGGTTCCCCTGGGTGGTCTTTTTAGACAGGTTTGACTGTACATGTAATGGTACCAACTTGACCAACCTTGAATGATTTAATAGTACAATAATGAAAAACATCAAACAACTAAGAACACAAAATATTGTGTATTTTAAATATTTTTATTTTTTAATGTCTAAAAAAACAATCTATCTAAATTTGATCTTTATAGAGAAGAAGAAAATTTGTAACTTAAAAACATTTACTTGGCAACAGCCAATGCACCAAAAAACACAAAACAATATAAGATAATGAAAAAAACATCAAAAAAGATAATACTAAGAAACAAGAGGCCCATGGGCCTGATACGCTCACCTGATAACTAATGGCTAGCTGATAGATTTAAAGAAAACATAAATACTAAACCCCAATGACTTTTTTCTTTACATCATGATAACCGTTGTATCAATACCTACAACATTCTAGTATACATGCCTATACAAAAAGTTAATAGTTTTCAAGATAATTAACCATTTCAGTATTGTTTCACATCTGTGACCTTGACCTTTGAACCCATGACCTTTTTCTATACATCAAAATGATCATTGTATCGATACCTACAACATTCTAATATACATGCCTATACAAAAAGTTTATAGTTTTCAAAATAATTAAACATTTCGGTATTGTTTCGCATATGTGACCTTGACCTTTAAATCCATAACCTTTTTCTATACATCAAAATGATTGTTGTATCAATATCTACAACATTCTAATGTACATGCCTATACAAAAAGTTTATAGTTTTCGAGATAATTAACCATTTTGGTATTGTTTTGCATCTGTGACCTTGACCTTTAAATCCATAACCTTTTTCTATACATCAAAATGATTGTTGTATCAATATCTACAACATTCTAATGTACATGCCTATACAAAAAGTTTATAGTTTTTGAGATAATTAACCATTTCGGTATTGTTTTGCATCTGTGACCTTGACCTTTGGACCCATGACCTTTTTCTATACATCAGAATGATCGTTGTATCAATACATACAACATTCTAATATACAAGCCTATACAAAAAGTTTATAGTTTTTGAGATAATTAACCATTTCGGTATTGTTTCACATCTGTAACCTTGACCTTTGAACCCATGACCTTTTTCTATACATCAAAATGATCGTTGTATCAATACCTACAACATTCTAATATACATGCCTACACAAAAAGTTTATAGTTTCCGAGATAATTAACCATTTCAGTATTGTTTTGCATCTGTGACCTTGACCTTTGAACCCATGACCTTTTTCTATACATCAAAATGATCGTTGTATCAATACTTACAACATTCTAATATACATGCCTATACAAAAAGTTTATAGTTTTCGCGATTATTAACCATTTCAATATTGTTTCACATCTGTGACCTTGACCTTTGAACCCATGACCTTTTTCTATACATCAAAATGATCGTTGTATCAATACCTACAACATTCTAATATACATGCCTATACAAAATGTTTATAGTTTTCGAGATAATTAACCATTTCGGTATTGTTTCACATCTGTGACCTTGACCTTTGAACCCATGACCTTTTTCTATACATCAAAATGATCGTTGTATCAATACCTACAACATTCTAATATACATGCCTACACAAAATGTTTATAGTTTTCGAGATAATTAACCATTTGGGTATTGTTTCGCATCTGTGACCTTGACCTTTGAACCCATGACCTTTTTCTATACATCAAAATGATCGTTGTATCAATACCTACAACATTCTAATATACATGCCTATACAAAAAGTTTATAGTTTTCAAAATAATTAACCATTTCTGTATTGTTTTACATCTGTGACCTTGACCTTTGAACCCATGACCTTTTTCTATACATCAAAATGATCGTTGTATCAATACCTACAAGATTCTAATATACATGCCTATACAAAAAGTTTATAGTTTTCGAGATAATAATTATAATGAGAGGTAAAAAAATTAGGTCACGACCTTTACAATTGACCTTGACCTCATTTTGAAGATACTAACAAGAAGATGTCAAAACTGAAAACCCCATGTCATTATCTGGTCAAATAGTCAAGTTATAACAATTTGAAGCTATTTTACGATTTTTTCAAAATTTAACGCAAAAACGTGTAACCTATTTTTTATCCGAATTTCACAAAATGAACAAACTATAGGCTTAAGTCCCTAGAGAAGCCAAATATCACATCAGATTTTTTCTCCAATCAGTACTTTCGGAGAAGAAGATTTTTTAAGATTTTTGCACCCCTAGGTCACCTTGACCTAGTTATGGTAGCCATGGCAACGCCACGAACAAATCTGAATTGCACCGGCCCATATAACTTCTGACAAAGTTTCATTAAAAACTGTCCAGTAGTTTCAGAGGAGAAGTCGAAAATAGGTGTTAACGACGCACACACGCACATACACACGCTGCGCTATGCCATAAGCTCACATGACCTTCGGTCAGGTGAGCTAAAAACAAACACATAATGGGACCACTGATTGTAAAATTCCTGAATTTGGATGACCACTGAAGTAAATGTTCAGGGCTGGGTTGCACAAAGCTTAATTAAATATTACACCATAATTAGCCCAACACTTAATGATTTGATAATCATGATTCAATTAATGATTAACTTTAATTAGGCTTTGTGCAACCCCGCCCTGTATTGCGGTTAAATAACAATATTTTTTAAATATTGAAAATTAATATCTGTACATCACTCAGATCTGGGACGAAAATATAGGTAAATGTACATTAAGAAAGGTTTTACCTTTTTGAGATTTTGATTTTTTAATTAAGGACTGATTAAAGAAGGCACTGGAGTAAATGTCCCATAATGTGGTTAAATAGCAATATTTTTTAAATATTGAAAATTAATGTCTGTACGTCACTCGGATCTGGGACAAAAAATATAGGTAAATGTACATTAAGAAAGGTTTCACCTTTTTGAATTTTTTTTTATTAAGGACTGATTAATGAGGGCACTGGAGTAAATGTCCCATAATGTGGTTAAATGGCTATATTTTTAAATATTGAAAATTTATGTCTGTACGTCACTCAGATCTGGGACAAAAATATAGGTGAATGTACATTAAGAAAGGTTTTTCTTTTAAGATTTTAATTTTTTTAATTAAGGAATAATTAAAGAGCGCTTCATGGTACATCTAAAAATTTACAAACCTAGTAAGTACAGCTTAAGTAAAAAGGCTTCAAGATACAATTAAAAATTTACAAACTTTATAAGTATAAATTAAGTAAGAAAGATTCAAAATACACCTAGAATTTACAAACACCTTACAACTTTATAAGGATACAAGGATTATATTTATTAAGATAATATGAGATACCCTGCCCTGTAGTTCCGGTGGAGATTACATTTATGACAAACAATATAACCGTATATATAGTACATGTATAAAATATCTTATGGATACATTGATTGGTATGTTTGATTTTGATTTCATATTGTATCAACTAAATTTTGTTATCAGCCAAATTTACAAAGCACTGGTCAACAATTGCCAACAATTTTCAACTGCTTTCTTTTTATACCCGTACTTCCAAAAGGTTGGTGTTAATTTGAAGAAACAATGGAGTCAATACAAAGAGACTTGAAATTTACACAACACCCATCAATAAACAGTTTTAAATAGCTTTTAATCATATTTGTAATCAATGAAGGATCTTCCAAAAGGTTGGTGTTAATTTGAAGAAACAATGAAGTCAATACACAGACACAACACCGGTCGATAAACAATTTTCAATTGCTTGTTCTTTATATTTATAATCTACAAAAGGATCTTCCAAAAGTTCATGCAAATTTTGCAGTTTGTTTTGAAGATAATGAAATCTAAATATGGAACCCTGTAAACACAATTTTCATGTATAGTCCGTCAGCGATATTGTGGCAGAATATATATAAACATGCACATGGATATTAATACTGTGTTATCGTACCAGTATATCCGTGCCTTCATGTGTTCATTTCAAAACCACCTTTATATATGGTTCATATTTACATTTACATTATATAGACTCTTCCATGTTCATAAACACTCTGCCACAATATTGCTGACAGACTTTAATAACACTTTTTCTGCCCGGAGGGTAAACAATTTCTGACATTTTACAATGTACAACAGTCACAATGTTTACAGTATTTGCACTGTTTATTGTAGTAAAACTTTTCTCAGCAGTATAAACATACATTAACTCCAACATTTCCTTTTTTTAAGGCCATATAAAATTAATTCCTAGATTTTCATCAATTTTTTTTTCAAAATCGGGGTGGGGGGAACAAACTTTATTTCTTAATTTTATTTTCAGATTCCAAGTAAATAACAGTAATAACACATATAACTGTCACTTAAAGTTAGATCTGGATGGCAAAAACACAAAAATAATAAAATAAAATTCTGTGGCGGGCCAAAAAAAGAGCGGACTGAAATATAAATATAGGAATTGATTTTATAAGGCCTTAGGAAGAGAGAAATTAATCCTGTTCTGTCACTATGTAACTAACATCACAACCTGTAACAAGGTTTTTGTCAGGTCACTTAAATACAATATCAAAAGTATATATAAAATATCATGTGTTCAATCTAGAAATGCCCTTGTGCCATTTGCCCCCCCCCCCTCCCCAAATAAATTTTGTCCCATTGTCTGTGGGCCAACAACCCTAGTCCATCTGTTTAGTCCTAAGTTGAGTTTTGAATAAGTTCAAAACTACCTCATGTACCTCTTTTTCATCTACAGTATGTTCTTTTCATTAACATAATACTGATATATTTAAAAAAAAAATGCATCAAATTTCTTTATTATGCTGATCTAATTCATTAAAATATGGCACCTGTTTTTGGGGGGCCTTTGGCAAGGATACCCCATCCACCACATTTCTGGGTTGAACACTGAATGTCAAGTTGTGAGCCAATAAAAGAAGACACTTATTTAAATCCCTGCCAGTCACTTAAGGCATCAGAATCTTCATCATACTCCACTCTTAACAGTTTGATACCATTCTTTAATGCTGGAGTACCTTTGAGTTTTCCTAAAACATTAAAAAAAATTAAAATTGTCTATTAGATTAATCAAAAAGAATGGCAGTATCTTAAAATATACCAGGTTATATTAATGTTTTAATTTATATGATGATTTTAAATGGGGGCCTCTGCACTGCCCGGATGATCTAAGATGTGCACCTGTGTATCACAGCACCACTCACCACATAGATTGCTAACTTACTAGGGATAGAGAGTTAATATTTTAATGTACATATATATGATAAATCAATATGGAAGCCTTAGTTGCCGAGTGGTCTCGACTGCCTAGGTTCTAATCCAACTTCTGACAGATCCTACTTTGACGTGTTTGAGAAAGTTTGTTAGTTTGCTTGCTGAAGATCTGCATATTGCTCCAGGTACTTCAATTTCCCAGAACTGTCTGACAAGATATAAGTTATAGTGTCTTGAATAGGGCAAAAAACAATATTACAGTAAAACATGTTTATAACGAAGTTCTGGGGATTATATTTTCAACTTTGTTATCAACTTCATTTTATTGTTATAAATAGACTTATATAGAGGAGTGGTTGGACCCAATATTTGACTTTGTACCAATCATATATTTGTTGTAAGCATGTTTGTTATATTTATGTTTTACTGTTCTTCATTAAGAATATTGAAAATTTACTAAATAGTCTGAACTAGAGCTGTTTTACAGGGATTTACACATCTAGCAATTCAAACATTGGTAAAATCAACTGCACTACAACCATTGATGCTATAGAAGAAGTACCAAGCTTCAAGGCCTCTCTTGGCCATTACAAATATATGTATACATCTCTTGGCCATTACACAAACACACACCACACACACAAACATATATAATATACATGTATATATATATATATATATATATATATATATCTTATCTCACACTAGTTTCTTCTAATTTTTTGGACAATATTGGTAATGTTGTGACTTAATAAAGTCCATATCAGGTGAAGCCTATTGTTCCATATCTTATCAGTATGAGAGTTATTTCCCTTGATCAGTGTCAAAAGAGTCTGCTTCAGTTCACCCTTGCTCAATATGAAATTTACTGTATTAGGTAAAAAAAAACTGTACACGCCAAATTTTGTTCACAAATTAACATGAATCAAGCTAACATCACATAAAAAATTCATGTGAAATTAATGTGATTCAAGCTAACATCATATGAAATTCTTCATGTGAAATTAATTTGATTCAAGCTAACATCATATGAAATTCTTCATGTGAAATTGATGTGAACTGAGCTTATATTTGAAATTCATGTGAACAAAGTTTGGCTGTGTAAATATTAACATCGTCAACTATGAATTAAATACATTCATTTATCCTTAAACTGCTATACACACCTAAAACTCTGGCGAAATTCACGTGAACACAATTTGTCTATGTAAATAATAATATTGTCAACTATAAATTAAATAGATTCATCATTTATCCTATAACTGCTATACATATACCTAAAACTCTGGCATGTATTACAAGATTGATCATTTTATCTTTATTCTCCACACTCCTAACTTCAAAGGCCTCTTGTATCAGTTTCTCCTTATGAGCATGATAATGTATCAAAAATTCATGACCCTCACCTGAAAAAAAAAAAATGTTTTACTTTTGTTTTCATGTTTTTTTATTTGTTTATTCTTTCAAAAGCAAAAGAATAAACAAGAGGCCCCAAATTAAAGGGTCTATTATCTCAGAGTCTAGATATTACTCAACTGTCACTTTGTTTTCTTTTAAAATTTGACACAATTGATATTTACAAATCAAACAGTAATTTCTACTCTTTTCTACTTTGCTCAGTCTGTTTCAATCCCTTCTAGTTGTAAGCGTCTTCTGTAGCAGCCACAGGTGGCCTATTCTTTTTTAACTCTACAGGGGTGTCTTTAGCGTGCACTGAGACACGAGACCTCGGTTTAGAGTCTCATCTGAAAGACTATTCTGGTATTGAGTTTTTTACGGCTCTAGAATAGGCAGGAGATGAAAATCATCTCAGAAAATTTCCAAGTCCTGAGTGAGGTTTGAACCCATGGCTGCAATGGCCTAAAGGATAAGATGTCAGTCTTCATATCCAGGGTCTCTCACCACTGTAAGTTCAAGTCCTGCTTGGACCACATGTGGGAAAGTAAACTTCCCTTGCCATTGGCATTTACTGATTCACCTGGTATCAGTATAATGGACTGGGGGTTTTATGCTTGTCTGCAGCATACTGGCTTTGTGAGCTAGCACGTTAAAGTGGCCCCGAGTGTGCGCTAGTACAAGGCAGACCATACAACACACTTGCACTTCACATGCATACAAAAAAATTGTTCATAGATTAAACCATAGAGTTTAATAAAAATAGTCATCGTCACAAATAGCTGTAAAATTGCTGATGCCACATTAAGCAACATTCAACCAACCATAATCTTGCCATATATCATTGACATCTTTGGCATCATACTATGGAAGTCATGGGCTTAAAAGGGCTAGGATTGGCAGACACATTTGGCATAAAATGGTTGAGCTAAAAAAGGGAGACTATCCATTTTCACAATTTTTGGAGCTTTGGCTACTAATGATTTCAAATTTGTGGAAATACAGTAACAGACAGCAGGAACTTTGAATAAACACAACAGAATCGATCTTCATAACATACTACTTCTTACCATCTTCTGTAGGTTTTACTTCTTTGATTTTAGCGTGATCACACTCAACATCTTCACCAAGCTGGTCTTTAATGCAAAATTTGACTTCATAATGGTGATTTATTTTTAAAAAACCTAAGTGAATGTCTACTCTATTCTCTGAATATTTGAACTGGATTTCTAAGTTGTGTGCCTCTACCTGCTCTGGATCAAAATGGACGTGGCTATGATCATGATGGCCATCTCCATCTGCTTGAAATAAAGGAAACAGGTTTTGAATTTAACAATAAGTCTATTTCTTACCAAACATGTTTCTCTGGGCACTCTTGTTTCCTCCACCATCCCAAAACTGAATTCAGTTGTCTGTATGTATCACAGCTTTAAATGAAAGCTGTCATCTCAATTCTTATCTGGAAGATTTTGTTACAGACATAGTATCTTGATGGTGTTAGCTTTTGATTCAGTTCATTATATATTTCAGAGTCAAGATATATAAAATTTGTATATATTTAGTTATTTATAATACTGTCACCAAAGAATGTTAATCAAACTTGATTTGACTACGGAATACAGGTATACGGTATAAGAAGAAATATTAGTGGTAGGAAACTTTTGCAGTTTTGACTTTCTAAACTATTTCAAGGTAAGAAATTTTCACGGTTCTGACTGTAAGATAAGTGAACCAAAGGAAATAAATATTTTTGCTGAGAAGATTTGTTTGCAGTCAAGTATGTTTCTTCTTATACAATATTTACCTTCCAAAATAAATATTTAACTCCAATTTTGCTCTGGCACCAGCTCGATGTTCCCAATTTGGGAATCCTACAGTACAGAGAATTCTGTATAGTTTTCTTCTGTATTTTTTCATTCACCAGATTTGTAGATCTCAACATTCTGATTCATTGAGTATTTTAGGGGCTATATACTGATATATAAAGATACACTGGGCACTAGGTGTTTATGGTAATTAAACATGCTGTCTTACCTAAATCACACAGTCTTTTTAGTATTAGTTCAATCTAATATTTAAACTAAAGGTCAAAAGGCCAGGTCAACTTGACACATTTTTTTTACCTGATGCTAGGATAATGGACTGGTGGGGCTGCAACATTTGTGACTAAAATCTTGATGAACATTTGTGACTAAAATCTTGATGAGCTAACACTTAAAAGTTTTGTGTGCACTAGTATAAAGAAGATACATGCATAAAATCACTGCCAGTACTAGTCATGGCCACATCAGAGTAGCCTAGCGTGAGATGGCTGGCACGAGCACCAGTGTGAAATTAGATTTGCCAATACAAGCCATAGGCTTACTTAATAAGGTATCTAAATAGACTAGTGAATGAATAGTTTTTGTTTTGGTTTCAATTATTAGCTGTGTGTGTGTGTGTGTGTGTGTGTGTGTGTGTGTGTGCAATATATTCAGAATTTGTTGCACATCAAATTGCAGTTCTCATCAGCTTGGTTATCCTTCATACAGAAATATTATGTCATCTTTGACTACCTGAGCCACAACATATTGGTACATATCCTATATATGTAAACACAAAATATGAGAACTTAAACAACATTGAAGGCAGATATTTTTATGAAAATGTGGTACGCCACCTGGCCACAGACCTCTTAAAAACAAATTATTACTCAACGAGTAGTCCCGAGTAAAATTATGGGTATGACATGTGTAAAGGGGATACAAGCGAACATTAAACCACCTGTAGTGGTCTGGATTGTACAGTTAGCAACGTCATCGCATGTAGTGCGAGAAGTCCCGATAATTTTGCGTTTCCTGTTGCATATTTTTTGGCCAGAAGAGTGCACTTCATCAATTTGACCTAGGGCTAGGCGTTACCTTGTTATCATTATGTGATGACATACATATTACATTTCGTTGTCTATAAGACACTTTTTCGACAGAGAAATCATTGGTTTTCCTGCTGGTCAAAACGCAATATTACCAAAATCTAATAAAAACCTGACTCAACTTACGTTTTTCTGCATGATGCCCCTCCATGCTGGTTGACATCAAGTTGTTGTTGTTTCGTAGTTTCATCTTTGATCGGCTCACCATTTTCAAGAGTCTAGAAGTTACGCTGCTTTCATGATCAGAATTTGATTTTTACGAAATTACATGAGCCAGAGACATTTAATAAATTCCTATGTGATATGAAAAGAGGCATTGTCTATCCTGGAAAATGTCCTTATTTATCTTGCATTTACACCCCAGCTGCCTCTCCCAATCACCTGACTGATTACGGTTTCCATTTCAGCACACCATTTTATTTTTCTTCCGGTTCTGCACTTAATCAATCGTATTTCATTTTTGTAATTTGTCTATTGTTATCATTTTTAACAGTGTACAATTTTTAGCTCACCTGAGCCAAAGGCTCAGATGAGCTTTTGCAATCTATCACCGTCCGTCGTCCGTCGTGCGTCGTCCGTCGTGCGTAAACTTTACATTTTAATCTTCTTCTCCAAAACTACTGGGCCAAATTTGATGTAACTTGGTGATTATCATGCCTGGGTAACGGCCTTTCAAAATTGTGTTCGGGGTTTGGCCACGCCCAACAAGATGGCCGCTGTTACTAAAAATAGCAAAAAGACAAAAAAATCTTCTTCTCTGAAACCAAATGGGTGCAGGCAAATTTTGATTGGATATTCAGATTCAGCATACCTGGGATCATTAAAATTGTGTTTTTCATGAAAATTAGACGAAAAATAGGTTACGCGTTTTTTGCAGAAAAATTATGTAATTTTTAAAATGAGACATTTATTGTTATAACTTCATAACGACTGAAGATAATTGTATGGAGTTTTCACTGTTGATCTTGTCTTGCAATTTCCTTCCAATTAATGTCAAGGTCATGTCCCAGTTTTTGACCTTTGATTAAAAATGCTATTTTTTTTAACATTTCTTGTGATAATGGCGTAGGATTTTCATTTATTTGTAGGTATTGACATGACGATCATTTTGATACATAGATCAGGGTCATGGGTTCAAAGGTCAAGGTCACAGATGTCCAAGAATACCAAAATAGTTAATTATCTGCAAAACTATGATTTTTTTGTATAGGCATGTATATCAGAATATTGTAGGTAATGACACAATGGTCATTTTGATATATGAATAAAGTTTATGGGTTCAAAGGTCAAGGTCACAGATGTAAACAAGTACTGAAATGGTTAATTATCTCAAAAACTATAATTTATTTGTATAGGAATGTATATTGGAATATTGTAGGTATTGGCCTAACGATCATTTTGATATATGAATGAAGGTCATAGGTTTAAAGGTCAAGGTCATAGACACGAAAGAATACTTAAATGGTCAATTATCTCAAAAACTATAAACTTTTTGTATAGGCATGTATATTGGAATATTGTAGGTATTGGCCTAACGATCATTTTGATATATAATTGAAGGTCATAGGTTCAAAGGTCAAGGTCATAGACGCGAACGAATACTTAAATTGTTAATTATCTCAAAAACTATAAATTTTTTGTATAGGCATGTATATTGGAATATTGTAGGTATTGGCCTAACGATCATTTTGCTATATGAATGAAGGTCATAGGTTCAAAGGTCAAGGTCATAGAATTGAACGAATACTTAAATTGTTAATTATCTCAAAAACAATAAACTTTTTGTATAGGCATGTATATTGGAATATTGTAGGTATTGGCCTAACGATCATTTTGATATATGAATAAAGTTCATGGGTTCAAAGGTCAAGGTCATAGCTGCAAATGAATATTTAAATGGTTAATTATCTCAAAAACTATAATTTTTTTGTATAGGAATGTATATTGGAATATTGTAGGTATTGGTCTAACGATCATTTTGATATATAAATGAAGGTCATAGGTTTAAAGGTCAAGGTCATAGACGCGAACGAATACTTAAATGGTTAATTATCTCAAAAACTATACACTTTTTGTATAGGCATGTATATCGGAATATTGTAGGTATTGGCCAAACAATCATTTTGATATATGATTGAAGGTCATAGGTTCAAAGGTCAAGGTCATAGACGCGAACGAATACTTAAATGGTTAATTATCTCAAAAACTATAAACTTTTTGTATAGGCATGTATATTGGAATATTGTAGGTATTGGCCTATCGATCATTTTGATATATGAATGCAGGTCATAGGTTCAAAGGTCAAGGTCATAGAATTGAACGAATACTTAAATGGTTAATTATCTCAAAAACTATAAACTTTTTGTATAGGCATGTATATTGGAATATTGTAGGTATTGGCCTAACGATTATTTTGATATATGAATGAAGGTCATAGGTTCAAAGGCCAAGGTCATAGCTGCAAACGAATATTTAAATGGTTAATTATCTCAAAAACAATAAACTTTTGTATAGGCATGTATATTAGAATATTGTAGGCATTTGCACAACGATCATTTTGATATATGAATGAAGTTCATAGGTTTAAAGGTCAAGGTCATAAATGGAAACTAATACTAAAATGGTTAATTATCTAAAAAACTATAAACTTTTTGTATAGGCATGTATATTGGATTATTGTAGGTATTGGCCTAACGATCATTTTGATTTATGAATGAAGGTCATAGATTCAAAGGTCAAGGTCATAGCTGCAAACGAATATTTAAATGGTTAATTATCTCAAAAACTATAAACTTTTTGTATAGGCATGTATATTAGAATATTGTAGGCATTGGCACAACGATCATTTTGATATATAATTGAAGGTCATAGGTTCAAAGGTCAAGGTCATAGACGCGAACGAATACTTAAATTGTTAATTATCTCAAAAACTATAAATTTTTTGTATAGGCATGTATATTGGAATATTGTAGGTATTGGCCTAACGATCATTTTGCTATATGAATGAAGGTCATAGGTTCAAAGGTCAAGGTCATAGAATTGAACGAATACTTAAATTGTTAATTATCTCAAAAACAATAAACTTTTTGTATAGGCATGTATATTGGAATATTGTAGGTATTGGCCTAACGATCATTTTGATATATGAATAAAGTTCATGGGTTCAAAGGTCAAGGTCATAGCTGCAAATGAATATTTAAATGGTTAATTATCTCAAAAACTATAATTTTTTTTGTATAGGAATGTATATTGGAATATTGTAGGTATTGGTCTAACGATCATTTTGATATATAAATGAAGGTCATAGGTTTAAAGGTCAAGGTCATAGACGCGAACGAATACTTAAATGGTTAATTATCTCAAAAACTATACACTTTTTGTATAGGCATGTATATCGGAATATTGTAGGTATTGGCCAAACAATCATTTTGATATATGATTGAAGGTCATAGGTTCAAAGGTCAAGGTCATAGACGCGAACGAATACTTAAATGGTTAATTATCTCAAAAACTATAAACTTTTTGTATAGGCATGTATATTGGAATATTGTAGGTATTGGCCTATCGATCATTTTGATATATGAATGCAGGTCATAGGTTCAAAGGTCAAGGTCATAGAATTGAACGAATACTTAAATGGTTAATTATCTCAAAAACTAAACTTTTTGTATAGGCATGTATATTGGAATATTGTAGGTATTGGCCTAACGATTATTTTGATATATGAATGAAGGTCATAGGTTCAAAGGCCAAGGTCATAGCTGCAAACGAATATTTAAATGGTTAATTATCTCAAAAACAATAAACTTTTTGTATAGGCATGTATATTAGAATATTGTAGGCATTTGCACAACGATCATTTTGATATATGAATGAAGTTCATAGGTTTAAAGGTCAAGGTCATAAATGGAAACTAATACTAAAATGGTTAATTATCTAAAAAACTATAAACTTTTTGTATAGGCATGTATATTGGATTATTGTAGGTATTGGCCTAACGATCATTTTGATTTATGAATGAAGGTCATAGATTCAAAGGTCAAGGTCATAGCTGCAAACGAATATTTAAATGGTTAATTATCTCAAAAACTATAAACTTTTTGTATAGGCATGTATATTAGAATATTGTAGGCATTGGCACAACGATCATTTTGATATATGAATGAAGTTCATAGGTTCAAAGGTCAAGGTCATAGATGCAAACTAATACTAAAATGGTTAATTATCTCAAAAACTATAAACTTTTTGTATAGGCATGTATATTGGAATATTGTAGGTATTGGCCTAACGATCATTTTGATATATGAATGAAGGTCATAGGTTTAAAGGTCAAGGTCATATATACAAATGAATACTCAAATGGTTAATTATCTCAAAAACTATAAACTTTTTGTATAGGCATGTATATTGGAATATTGTAGGTATTGGCCTAACGCACATTTTAATATACAGATGTTTTAGCTGTTTATAAATAATATATTGTAGCTTTACTTTAGATATGTTATATATAGCATACTTATATAATAATTATTATAATTAATTTGCAAAAATACTTGCATATTATTGGCCCTTACTGCTGAAAATTTTGATATTCTCTTTTATTAATGTCATTGACCATTGAACCTCTGCATAAGATATGTACTCTTCCTCAGGTGAGCGTTAAGTCCCATGGGCCTCTTGTTATTAAATGCTAGAAAGAACTAGATTGAACAGTAATGTTTCTTCAAGCTTCAAATTTTGTTCAATCGAAATATTATACGAATTTTTTATCAACTTGTCGCTTTAAAAACAAGGTATCTGGTCAATATCAGTAACTGTACGCTTCATAATCTCTACTCTTGGCTTATTTTAAACAAAATGGAGTCCAATTTTGTTTAAAGGGGGGGGGGTGGTATGGTCTCTCAAAAGTCGAGGTTAAAATCTTGGTAGTGATAGGCGATCTGATTGGTCTAGTCTACCAAAAATTTTATTAAGAATTACCAAGAATTGACCGATCAGATCGTCTATCGCTACCAAGATTTATGTTTTACACTGGACGTAATTTAGTTCAATGTTTTGTGTGTTTTAAAACGAATTCATTCAATTTTCTTTCATCTTCATGTAAGAAAACACATTGTATTAATTTAGATTGTTGGCTCTCGGATATGACTGGCTTTATGAAGGGTCAGGTATTTTTTAATTTATTATTTTATCGACCAAGCAATGATATTTTTGCTATTTTATCATATGTGACAAACGTTCTGAACTAAA